>PELC01000064.1:0-184236 GCA_005212705.1 Curvularia lunata | reverse complement strand
GTTCGTCCTCCGTTAGAGCAGGCCAGGTCCACCTGCTGTCTCCCCTATAGGTGTGGAAGGAGGGGGTAGCTGTCGTAGGAGGCGGAGGAAAGAGATCCTCTCTAAAAGCCTTGCATTTCTTAGTAAACGACTCCTTGCCTTTAATAGCAGGTATTTGAGTACTAAGGTTATCTTTAGTGTATGCTAGTGCTTTAAAGATCTCCTTTAGCGAGTCTTTTTGAAGGAAGGCCTCCTAGTGGCTTTGCTTAGCTTATCGAATAGCTTTTAAGTATCTATTTTTCGTACGTAGATACTCTCTTTTCCACTGGTAGAGAGAGCTATTATTTTCCTTTTCTGCCTCCTTCTTGTAGGCTCTATAGGCCCTACTGAGGTCTCGCTTATGGCTATCTAGCTCGCTCGTCCACCAAGCCTTTGGCTTAGGCTTATGGCTAACTAGTGGAGTTGACTTTTCTAATGCGTTCTATATAGCCTTCGTGAGATTTTCTCCTAGCTCGTCTAGCTTAGTTTCTAGCGGGATATTTTGTCCTAGAATAAGCTTTCTTGAGGTGTAGTTCAAGTAAGGAGGTAGTGCTAATAGTCGCTCTTCTAGACCTAGCGCTTTAATCTCCTTATCTAGTGTCTCCTTAAAGATCGTCCAGTCTATTCGTTTAGTATTATACTATTTTAGCAGGCTAGGTATCTGGCTAGGTGGCTGGCTAGTTGTATAGATATTAAATAGAATAGCGTGGTGGTCAGATCCAACTTCAGGTATAGTTTACTAGTCCTGGATGCTAGTAGCTATATCGTTGGTTGCTAGAGTAAGATCTAATACGCTCTCTTTCCGTATATGAGCTCTAAGGAAGGTACCTGCCCCTAGAGTATTTAGTAGAGTGAGATTTTGAGCGTCTATCCACTCTACTAGCTCCTCCGCTAGTGTACTAGGGCTACGCTCCTCTAGGCTCCACCTAGGATGGTGGGTGTTGAAGTCTCCTAGGATGACTGACTGAGGCTGTAGGGTCTCCTGTAGGAGACGCCTCTGGATTGTTGTCTTATTTTGGCCTTCTAGAAGGCTTTTCTCATTATAAATGTTGTAGATGTGGAGGCTAGAAGTAGAGGCTAGTACTTTTATAGCTAGAAGGTCGTTGTCGTCGCTAAGAAAAGGAATAACCTCTACTTCTAGATCTTTTCTAATATAGAAGAGTACTCTAGGCCTTATGGAGCTATTCTCTAGGGTAGGTAGTACCTAAGTAAAGTCCTGGTGAGCGATAGATCTAGTGTCTGCGTACGAGGATCTCTTGAGTAGCCAGGGCTCCTGTACTACGACGATTTTGGCGTTTAGTTTGACAGCTAGATCTAGCGCGCTCTTAGTAGCAGGACTACTTCTATTAATATTTATTTGTAGGACTCTTAACATTCTAGTTTAAAGAGGTAGTCCTAGCTATCCTAGCTTGTAGGATATCACATTCGTGGCTATTAGCTGCGTGAGGTTTACTGCAGTTAACACACTTAAAAATAGTGTGTACGCAGGCTTTACCTTTAGTAGGGCAGGACTTGCATTTATGTAGGCTGGTGTGGTGAGCCTCACTACAAATCTAACAGGCTACTCTAGTGCATCTAGCCTCTAGGTGGCCAAAGCCTTAGCATTTTGAGCACTACTTCGAGTTATTAACCACTCGTAGTTTCTCTGCTCTTAGGCTCTCTCCTAGGATATAGAGCTTTCCTCTAATAGCTTTAAGGGCCTCCTCTTCTATCGCAAAGGCGACGCAGGCGGAGCCACAGCTCTGCTGTCCCCTCTTAGACACAGAGGTGAGCCAGAAAGGAGTGCCTACTACTTTTAGGCCTTTATTAAAGGTCTCAATCTCCTCTTTAATTACCTCTAGGCTATAGTTTGTAGGTAGTTTATAAATAACTACTTTAAACTATAAGGTAATAGGCTATACTACCTTAAAGGCTACTAGATCCTTCTAGATGCTCTAGTTTTCTAGTAGGTATTTAGCTATAAAGGTAGGTGTGGTGGTGACTATTTTATTGCCTTTTAAGGATAGCGTGACTGACGCTACTATAGGCGATCGTACCCCTCCTCTAGAGGTAAAGGCTTGGTTAAACGCGTTTCTTAGCCTAAGGGCGTCGAAGGCAGCGGGGCCTCCTTAGTTAACTAGGACTAGCTGCCTTTCTTTTAGGCTAGGTTAAGTCTTCTTCTATAGTATTTTCTTTTGCACAGTCGTCCACTATTACTCCTTGTTTGCTGCTGCTGCAGCTGCAGCGTACGATATAGGCTGCGTAGGGGCAGCTATCTGTCTATTACCCTGCTAGCTTGGTTGTGCAGGGGTAGTTTTGTCGAGGCGACGAACCTTGTCTCTTAGTTCCTTTATGACGTTTGATAGCGAGGAGATCTAATCTCCTAGAATTGCTAAGTTCTTCTTACTAACTCTACCTATCTTAGTATAGTCTCTAAAGACTTCTATTAGATCTAGTAGACTAGTCTGCTAGGTAGGGTTATTTTTAGCTAGGTTAGCTGCTTAGATTACTAGATTCCTAGCTATCTTAAGAGCCTCTTCTACTAAGGCCACCTTAGGCGTCCTATTCTAGCTAGAGAAAGGATTTCTTAGCGTTGGGCTAATAAAAGGAGAAAAGTTGCTCCTAGTACGTCCGTGAGTGCGGGTCTTCTCTAGTGAGAAGTTGGCTTAGCGTTTATTTAGTAGTAGGACTGTGTTACACGGGGTTTGGATATACTTCCCTAGTCTCGATCCGGGTTAGGGCGAGCTGGTATAACTAAGTATAGCCGTGCGATTGTTTAGCTGGAGGTTTAGGTGGAAAAGAGTTATAGATGTAACCGAATAAATAATAATTAATTCTATCTAGGATAGAACAACTAAGTATCAATCTATATAAGAGAGGAACTTATAAGAGAGTTAACCACAACGAGTATAATAATAAAATCTAACCCATTCTTATACCTATTGTATTCTAGTCCTACCATCTTGTCCATCTCGTCCTAGGCGAGATATCAGAGATGGCCTTGCCATCTCTTCATGCACTGCCATCTTAGATGGTCAGCCTTAGCGAGATGGCACATCACGTGACTCCAAGCCCCGCAATGTCCTTCGTCTTCTGACGTGGACGTGGTTGGCCCTTAACCTCGTCGCCCCCCGTCAAGGAGAGAATCCTTCTTTGTTACTTGTAACATTATCCCCCCCTTAGGCGTATCGTCCTGATACCCTGGGTTATCGTTTCTCCGTGCCGTTTTCCGTCAAAGGCGTGGGCTGCATATAAGGTCGGTAGGCCCCGGGCCATTGTATCCGTCCCTTCCCCCCAGCCTTCCTAACCATGCCTAAGGTCCCGTCTTCCCGTACCCGTGTCCGTGCTTAAAAGTCGAACGAAGAGCGTTACTCGCGTGGTATCCGTGTAAAAGAGTAGGGGAATGAGATGACTTCTTTCTGTTGTAAGCGTTGCGAGGACAAGAATCTTCGGTGCTTCGTGGACACTGCGACTGGTCGTTGTGCTGGTTGTATTTCTATTGGTGCTGCGTGTAGTCTGTTTGTTTCTGAAGAAGAGTGGGAGCAGGTGCAGCGTGAGAAGCGGCAAAAGCGTCTAGAATTGGCTCGTATCGAAGAGGACGCTGCGCGAGTTCGTCGTGAACTCCTGGAGGTTGAGTCGCGCGAGCAAGAGTTCGCCGACCGTGACCTTGCCGTTCTTGCTGTTCAGAATCGTGCGAAAGAGAAGGCCGAGGGGAGTTCAGCCCTTGGTACGGATTTTCCATCAACCGAACCATCGCTATCCGGACCTTCAACTGACCCGGGCTAGTTATAGGCTGATTATTCTTCTTTCGCCCCTTCTTTACTTGATTATTACCTTTCCTATGAGAATCTGGTTCTCGCTTCTTTAGATGTTTTCGATGGTACTTACGTACCAGTGACTTGCAGTTCGTTAGGTTTCCTTTAGGTTCCCAAGTGTTATAGCTCTCTAGCCATCCTTGCCACTTAACTAAGTACTTCCACTGACTACCGATTTTCCGTAGGTCCTTGATTTCCTCGACTACGTACTCGTCGTCTTCGAGCTCTATGTCTTCCGCTAGCTCGGCGTTTTAGGGTGCTAGTTCTAATAGTTTCTTGTAGAAAACGTTATGTATGCGTATACCTACTAGTAGCCGTAGTTTGTAGTTTACTAGGCCTATTGTCTCTAGGATCTCGAATGGTCCTAATCGGAGATTGTCTAGTTTCTTGCATAGCCATTTAGTCTTCAGATTTTATCGTGACAAGAAGACTTTATCCCCCTTCTTAAAGGTTGGTCCCTTAATCCTTTACTTATTCGTAGCTTTAGACGTCGTGAGGTTCCTATAAGCGATGTTCTTGCTTAATTCTTCGTGTAGTTCACGCATTAGTCGAGCCTTGTCTTCTACTCCAACTATAATGCTTTTAATATCTTTCGGATCTCGATGAGCGACCGGCTTATATCCATAATTTGCGTAGTGTGGCGAGTGCTTCGTGGTCGCCGATTTTAAGCTATTATAGGCTAATTACGCTGTCGGTAATAGCTCTACCTAGTTGTCTTGCTGTTTGTTCGCGTAAAATCGTAAGTATTGTTCTAATATCTAGTTCGTTCGTTCCGTCTAGCTATCTATTTCTAGGTAGAAGCTTGTTAAAAGCTTCTTTTTAACTCCTATTTTTGCTAGGAATGTTGTCTAATACTTCGAAGTGAACAGCTTATCTCTATCCATTATAAATTCTTTAGGCATCCCATACTCTAATACTAGTGTCTTGGTGACTTCATACGCGCATTCTTCTGCCGTAATTGTCTCCTCTGTTGGCACAAACTTTGCTGCTTTAGTTGATCGGTCCACGATCACCAAGACCGTGTCGCAAAGTCGTCCGGACCTAGGTTCTACCGATTTCGGGAGCTTCACTATAAAGTCCATCGTAACACTAGTCTATAGTCGTGTCGGTGGCGGTAAGGGTTGCAAAAGGCCGTAGGGCTTGTGTCTCTTAGGCTTGTTCTGGTGACAAGCTACATAGTCGCTTAGTATCTCCTTCACTTTCGCTCGCAAGCGTGGTATCTCGAACGCCTTATTCAGTCGCCTGACCATTTCGTCTACTCCTGCATGTCCATATTCTAGGGACTCGTGTAGTTCCTTGATGAGTTCCTTTTCCATGTTTTCGGGGACTTGGGGTCGGTCCTTGTCCTCCGGATCACCCTTGTCTAGCGGTCCTATGTAGCTTTCTCTGCTACCGTAGGCTCTTCTTTGCCAATGCTGTGTTAACGTTTCTACTTGCTCGGCCACCTTGGCTACTCTAGCCTGTTCCGGTAAGTTATACTTCAAGCTGCCATCGGGCATCATCTTGAATAGCGCGTCGGTAGGTTCCTTGCGATCCTTGTCCTTCAGATCTGACCTTCGACTTAGAGCGTCTGCGGCTCCATTCAGTGATCCTGCTCGATAGATGATCCTGAAATCAAACTGAGCTAGCATCTCTACCCAGCGTGCCTGTCGTCGTAGCTGCAATTTCTTCGTCGTTATGAAGTTTGCTAGGTTCAAGTGATCGGTATACACCTCGATCTGATGTGGTAGTCCCAACAAATAGACTTCCCATTGGGTGAAGGCTTCAACTATTGCGAATAGTTCCTTTTCGTAAACGTCATAGTTAAGCTCCGCTTCATCCAGTTTCTTGGAATGGTAGAACACCGGTCTCCATTTCCTGTCGTCGCCTTGCTGTGACATTACAGCTCCTAAGGCGTAGTCTGAGGCGTCGGTCTCGAGCCTCGTTGGCCTGCGTGGGTCGTACATCTGTAGTACTGGTCCCTCAAGGAATGCCTGCTTCAGCGTTCTGAAGGCGGTCTCGCATTCCGCTGTCCATTTGAACCTAACGCTCTTTTTCGTAATCTCGGTAAGTGGTGTGGTAATCTAGGAGTAGTTCCTAATGAACTTCCAATAGAAGTTCGCAAGTCCTAAAAAGGATTGCACGTTCTTAATATTCTTCGGCGTCTTCCACGCTTGTACTACCTGAACTTTCTTTGGATTCATCTTAACCCCTTTGGTCGAGATTATATAGCCTAGGAATTCCGTTTCTTTCTTATAGAATTTACATTTTCCTGGCTGCAGGTACAGCTTATATTCCTTAAGCTTCCTAAGCACTTTCTTAACATGTTCGATGTGTTCTTTAAGCGGTCCTCTAGAGTACACTAGTATATCGTCTAGATACGCTGTCGCGAAGACTCTAAGGTATTCGTTAAGTGCGTTATTGATGACTGTTTAGAAGGTTGCCAGCGCATTTGTTAAACTAAACGGCATTACCGTATACTCGAACAGTCCATATTTCGTCTTGAATGCTATTTTCCACTCATCACCTTCTTTGATCCTGATCCGGTAAAATCCTTCCCGGACGTCGAACTTCGTGAACCACTTAGCTCCCTGGAGTCGATCCATGAGCTCTGTTATCAGTGGTAAGGGATATCGATTCTTTCTCGTCACCGCGTTCAACCTTCGGTAGTCGACGCACAGTCGCCACTTCCCGTTAGGCTTCTTTACGAACAATATTAGTGAGGCTATCGGACCACTTCCTGGTTAGATGAATCCCTTCTTTAGATTCTTGCGGAGGTATTCCCTAAGCTCAGCGTCGTGCTCGGGCGCGATAGGGTATATTCCTTCTAGGCGCAACTTGGCTCCTTCCTCCAGGTCGACCGCATGATCCTAATCCTGGTGTTCAGCTAAGTCTGTAGCTTCGTTTTCCTCGAACAGTTCTCTGAACTCTTCTATTCGGTATTCTTCTGGTATATCTAACAATACGGGTTTCTCTTTATCGTCTGCTGTTGGCCTATCCATGGGTAAGTGTCCGTCCTTCTTGGGCGCGACTCGTCTTATCCAAATGACTCCTATCTGTTGAGGGTCCTTCGCATAGATTCTCGCGACCTTATGTGGTGAGATCTTGCCGAATCTCCCATCCTGGGTTGTGCACTAATTCGTCGGGCGTATCTCCTTTCGTACTCTAGCAACCTTACGCGTAGGTTCTCGGCTGAGTATTGTTTACTTTCGCCAATCGATGGCGGGGTTATGGGCCTCTAGCCAGTTATAACCAATTAATATGTCTTCTTCTCTAAGATCTATAATATCGATGTTTATTTGACTCTGTATGTTGGCTACCTTCACCGGTACCAACTCTGTTTCTAGTCTGATTACGCCGCTCCTATATGCTGTTGGGCTATCGTCGGCTAATACCACTCGTATCGTCCTTTTCTTGGCTTGATAGGGTATGTCGTATTTCTTAATCGTCTTCGGCGATATCACTGTTCTTGCTGCGCCACTGTCTATTATGGCTCGCAGCTCGTGACCTGCTACGTACGCGGTCGCAACCAACCTTGGTTCACGGCCTCCGGCGTTACGTACTTCTCTGAGGGTCGTTTTAGGACTGCCTTCACCAGCGTGACCCTGTCCCTGGCGGCATCCTAGTTTTTTGGTCTGGAGATTCGTCCTTTCTCCGACTTCTTTCGTGAGCGTTCTGCGTCTGGATAACTGGCTCGTCGTTTGGCTTCCTTATGGACTGGACAGGCGTCCCTGTGGCATAATTTCCAATCTAAATGCCTATGCGATACTGATTCTTCTATTCCTTCCGCAGACCTCGATACTTTCCCTAGCTCTCTTGCAGCTTTCTGTGGCGGGAAGTATCCTTGGTTGGCCTTCGCATCAAAGTGTATCATACACTAGTCATCCGTGCAATAGGTCTAATGGATGTTTGCATGGGGAATCATCTCGTCCAGCTTCTCTGGCGGATGTGTTTGTCGTTCCGTCGTTCCATGTCTCTTGCATCCTGCTGTGCGGCATTCCTTAGCCGCTACGGTGTCGTGCAGATGGTGGCTTTTATGCCTTGCCGCGATTCGTTGTTCTTGGTGGAATCGGCATTTTTCTATACAGTTGATCCACGTTAAGCGTTTATGCGCTTCCTCGTGATCTTCCTTGTGGATATAGCAATCTAGTATAGGACAGTCGTCTGCCCATAGATGCGCGTGGCAACAGTCGTTCTCGTCGAGTTTACACTGTTCCTTAGCATCGGCGTGGTACATGCAAAAATCCCTTTTGCAGTATGCCCACTGGAGTCTTTGATGAGCTTCTTCCTCATCCTCGTAGTCTCCGTCTTGTTCGTATACTGGTAGCGTTGGATCCGTGAAGATGGGTTGTTCCTTAAGGGCTCGTCGGCCGGCGTGCTCGGCTTCTGGTCCGACGATGTTGATTCTTCCTTGCGGGAATAAGCAGTCATATGCTAGGTGGGTCTCGTCACCACACACCCAGCATACCCCATCTACTAGTCGTTGTTCTACATCTTCTGCCTGGATCCTCCAGTCTGTTGACTTTGGTATGTCCCATCTCATGACCTACTCTGCCTAAGCGGTCTCGGGAATGACTATGTAATCCTCTTCGTCAGCTTATCGGGCTTCTTCGTAGAGATCTAAGTCACTAAGGTTGTCAATTAGTTCTTCTATTGGCCGTGCTCTCAGCATC
Source organism: Curvularia lunata (assembly GCA_005212705.1). NCBI lineage: Eukaryota > Fungi > Ascomycota > Dothideomycetes > Pleosporales > Pleosporaceae > Curvularia > Curvularia lunata. The sequence continues at coordinate 175,772 of PELC01000064.1, read as the reverse complement.
CCAATCTTAACTATCGCTTACTTGACCTCATTCTTAGGGCAGTCTCTGCGGAAGTGTCCTACTTCACCGCATCAGAGACATGCTTTATTGTCGTAACGCTTCTTGCGTTCTTCCGTAGAAAGGCCGTCCTAGTTCTTTCCTCACGATTTCCAATTCTTAGTCTTTTCCTATACCTTGCCAGTCATGATAGTGTCGCTATCTTTGTCGGTGCGGCTACGCTGTTTTCTCATGTTTACTATGTTGGGTCGGAATTATTCTTTTCGTTGTCTATTCCGTTCCTATAGTCGGTTATTAATACGCGTGGCAAGTTCAATAAGCGCGTGTAGTGTCTCTGGCTTATCATGGTGTACTAGACTGTCTTTGACGTTTTCCTTCAGACCCGCTTCGAATACCGTTCGAAGCGCTGCATCATCCCAGTCGATCCTAGCCTGGAGTTGCTTGAACTCTGCTGTATATCCGGATACGGACGTGGTCTACTTCAGGCGCGTGATCGCTTTCTCGGCCTAGTTTTTAGCGTCTATTTCTCCGAAGATGCGTCCCATTTCCTCTTTGAAGTTCTTCCAACTTGCGAATATAGCTCGGGTCTCTTCCTTAGTCCCGTTCTAGTCTATGTCCATCAAATAATTGTCCACGTATGGCTGCATCTAGTTAGACGCCTTTCCCTTTAGGAAAGTGCTGGCTATAAGGACCTTCTCTTGATCGTTTGGTACATCGTTGAATTCGCAGTATAGGTCCATGTTGGTGAGGAATGCTCGTAGCTCTGTACGGCTTCCGTCAAACTTCTCGGGTGCTGCTATCTTGGGTTTCTTGACAGCCTTTTCGTTTGGTGTGGCCATCAGCTGACTCGTGAGCTGATTGATCATTTGCTGCATCTCGGCCATCTCCCTGGCTCTCGTCTGAGCCTCGCGTCTAAGATTTCGTAACTCCTCTAAGGGGCTTCCTGCCTCAGGCTCGCCTTGGCCTGCTTCGCTTGGGGTGAACATGTCGTCGTCCATGGGTGGTACTGTTAGTCCAACACCCTAGGTATTGTCGTAAGCTGCGCTTGAGCGTGACATCGTTCCTAATCTTATTACGGACGCTGTTAGTTAATCCTCCACTGAATCTAGATGGTGGTCAAAGTGTTACACGGGGTTTGGATATACTTCCCTAGTCTCGATCTAGGTTAGGGCGAGCTGGTATAACTAAGTATAGCCGTGCGATTGTTTAGCTGGAGGTTTAGGTGGAAAAGAGTTATGGATGTAACCGAATAAATAACAATTAATTCTATCTAGAATAGAATAACTAAGTATTAATCTATGTAAGAGAGGAACTTATGAGAGAGTTGACCACAATAAGTGTAATAATAAAATCCAACCCATTCTTATACCCATTGCATTCTGGTCCTGCCATCTTGTCCATCTCGTCCTAGGCGAGATGTCAGAGATGGCCCTGCCATCTCTTCATGCACTACCATCTCAGATGGTCAGCCTTGGCGAGATGGCACATCACGTGACTCCAAGCCCCGCAATGTCCTTCGTCTTCTGACGTGGACGTGGTTGGCCCTTAACCTCGTCGCCCCCCGTCAAGGAGAGAATCCTTCTTTGTTACTTGTAACAGACTGGTAGTTCAAATTAACTAGCTTAGCTAGCTGGTTGGGATGGGGTAGCTAGGGGAGACTCAAGGTCTATCTCTCTATCGATTTAGGCCTTAGGCCCTAGGCTTTCTTGCCTTTGCTCTATTTGGACTTCGATAGTGTCGCTGTCTAGTAGTATTTTGCTTAGTAATATAGTAGTCTATGTGTTCTATATTAGAAGTGAGACGTATCTAAAGTTAACTACTTCTATAGCTTCTAGCACACCAGCGCGTAGGCTACACGGTTTGAAAGTGGTTGTAATCGATTCCTTATGGTTTGTTTATATATATGGAGCTAAAATACACCTCTTCTAGAAAAACTTGAAGTTGTTGATGTTGAATAATATTGTAGATCTTAATTTAGGTGTTTTTATAAGTCATTATAAGGCTGCTAAGTAGTATAGTATTTCTAAATCCACGATACGTGGTCGGTAGCAAGGTCAACAACCACACGTAATAGCTTATTAACAATAGCAGCGATTAACGCTAGAATAAGAGCAATTTCTAGTAGATTAGATACTTAATAAGGACTCACGCGTATAGCCTCCGTCCTATCCACGCGTATAAGAAATAGTTACTCGAATCCTATATATAAATGGTGACTATGAGCCACTTAGGCAACTTTAGGTACCCTATTTTATCGCTCGCAATCTACGTATTGTATTAATAGTTAGCCAAAAGATTAAAAGCGCGCGTACTACTAGCGCTAACTATAAGACTATTAAAGCCTTTCTTAAGCTATTTAAATGTACGCGGATAGAGCTAGGTATATAGTATGAAGACATATAGAATACAGACGAGACTAGAGTCGCACTAGAGGTATGTACGAACGCTAGAGTGCTTACAAGCTCTTTAAAGAAGAAAGCTTACGTCAAGTCTCTAGAGGATCGTGAGTGGGTATTAATTATTAAGACTATCTCAGCCACTAGCGCTAAGCTCTAGTGTCTAGTTATCTTTAAAGGTAAGTATCTTTAAACTACGTGGTTCCTAGCTACTAGTACGCTAGAATAGCTTTATACTACCTTAGAGAATGGGTGGACGTTAAATTTAACTAGATCTAAGTGGCTATAGCAGATCTTTATACTAAATACTACGCCTACTAGTGGTAGATATTAACTACTTCTTCTTAACGGCTATAGCTCCTACACGCCTATTAACTTTATATAGCTCTATAAGACGAATAAGATTCAGCTACTATATCTCCTAGTACACGCTTCCCACTTACTATAGCCACTAGATCTAGCTCCATTCTCTATACTTAAGTCTCGCTACCATAATTAGACTTAAGCTCTCTTAGCGCTTAACGACGCAGCACTAGTAAAGAAAGAGCGCTTTGTTGTATTATACAATAAAGCTAGAGTAGAAGGACTATTAGAGGGTGTTACTAGAGCTGGCTAGGGGGCTACTAGGCTCTGCCCATACAACCTAGACATTGTATTACTCTCGTCTCAAGTAACTGGCCGGCTAATTACTCCACGAACAGCCCATTAGTCCCAAGATGTACTAGAACGAGTCTTTGATACCCCTTAGAGCGTACAGGCTCTACATAAGGCCCAGTAGCAGCTATTATAATCAGAATCTCTCTCACGAAACACCCAGCTCGTACTTAGCAAAGTAGGTAAAGCTATTATGGAAGTGAATACTAGAGCTGCCTAGCTTAAGATAGAAAACAAATAGCTTAGATATTAACTAGATAACTATAAGATTACTCGTATTAGAAAGCAAGTTCAAGTTAATCTAAATGAGCGCTTTAGTGGCATTGAGAGTATTAAGGCTGCTGTTGACCGAGCAGCAGCTCTACAGGCAGAACGGGCAAGTATTTTAGCAGAAAAAGAAGTAGAAAAAGCAGTAATAGCAGTAGCAGCTCTTACTCTTAGCTCTATGTGTACTGAGTGGCAAATATAATTATTGTTGTTGAGAAAATCACGACTCTATCCAGTATAGCTGCTTTATGTGGGTGCGCGGGAACCCTATGTGCGCGGAAAGTATATGTCCGAGCTTAGCTTTTAAGCGACACGCTCGAGCTTAACTAGGATAATCTTTCACTTACAAGAAGATAAATGACTGATCTTGAGCAGTTATTTAGTCAATTACTAAATTGTAACAGTTCATCGTACTAAAGTTTACCTAAGATGACAACCGACATTGAATCCAAGCCTAAAGGTACCTCTAGTATAAGATCCATCTTCCTTCTACTTTAGTTCTGTAGATTTTTAATATCCTTTCGTACAAGACCTATAGGTGTTTGCTTTAATCAAGGCTTGTTTGATGTCCCACGCACTCCTATATGCCTCTAAGTGACACTACCGCCGATACTGACTCGAATAGTCCTACCTGTGTCGTTACGTAAATATTCTATCTTGTATGTCTAAGCAATTACTCTCCTAAGCGCAACCTCTTGTATAGATAGAACCTAGATTCTGTGAAACAATCGGGATTCTATCGAGGTGTCAGACTGTGAGGGGTTTTCTGACCAAGGATTGATTGAGATCACTGTGATAAAAGGCTGTGATAACTGATCGTGGAATTGGAATGTATTGATTGCTCTGATCTCTGTCTGCTCTCTGTAGGGGCGCGAGGGCGCGCCCCTTATGAGAGCTATCGCTATTGCTTTTTGCATCAGGTAGGCCGCTGAGTATCAGCCTCGCCTAGGGGTAGGCCTTGGCGATCGGCTCTGATCGGCCCGGATCATAGAATCCGGGTGCTCGATCACACCCGGATTCTATCACTTATCTGACAGTATGATGACCTAAGGGTGGCTAATGCTTGACCCACTTGTATTTTTAGTGCATCACCGTATTGGTGGCGCTAAAAGCAGCATCGCAGCGTTTGTTCATCAACGCTGACTGGCTCTGAGCTAGTATGAACCCACTTTTCGAGGTTATACGGCTTGTGAGTTCAACATGCTATTAAGAGGATGCGGTACCAGTTCCTAGACGTAAATGTAGACAATTGGCATAGCGGACGGTCGGTGAGTTGATACCCGCTGATCACATGACTGTCAACTCCGAGTCGAATCCAGCTATGATTGCGCCCAACTCTACGTTCAGTCCTGTAGTTTAAATACTGTATCAACAGTTCACGCAGCTAAACTGCAAGGAATCAATCTAGCACTGCAAATTGCAGAGTAATACATCGAGATGGGCTGCACATGTAGAAATTTCGCTATCTACACAGACAGCCAAGCTGCCGCCTGGTCAGTAGCAAAAGAGGAGGGAAGATCGGGAGCCTACATGCTCAAGAAGATTGCAAGCCGGGTCCAGCAGCTCTAGGACATGGGACGACTGATGACAGTCCACTGGGCACAAACTCACATAAGAGTTTTAGGAGACGAAGCGGGGGATCTTGCGGCCAGGGAGGCAACTAGAAGGATGACGGATGGCCGTAGGAGCCCACTAGTGAAGAGTCTGCTCACACTGTATTTACTTGAAGTACGTCTCTAAGTACGGGGACACTAATGTCGCCAGATAGGTTCACGCTTCGGACGTCCGGAGATGCTTCCTCTTAATTTTAACAGGATGCAACTGGAACTCGATGATTCTGTAGTTACTATTCTCTAGTCCAACTCATCCCCGGCATAGCTTGCTGTTTTGATGGCTAGGTTGTTGGTCGTTTTATCAATGTTATCAATCGATTGTTTGACAGCATCCCTGTCTCTCCCTATTGCTAACACTTTCGCCATTATGGGTGCAGCTTGTGTATTCTAATACGACCATTTCCTCCTGTTCTATCTAAACTATGTCTTACTCGCACAGATTGTAGTAGTATCTTTTTATTCATGTTGATGTCCTCTTCAATATTATTACTAACGTTTACCTGAAGTGAACGCCAGATCGAAGAGTATTTATCGACGGGATAGTCATTGGTCCTTCTCATGTGAGGGATAGGTTTGGAAAAGAGGGTGAGCAGACAAAGAAATAACTCTGAAGTAAGCAAGGTTTGCAAATATCGAGGAAATTGCTCTGCAAATGCCATTGACGTGCATCGCAAGGATACTAGAGAAGTCGAGGTGATTTGTATATATTACACTTCTATTGATATTACAGTCTATGCAGCAGTCTCCACAGGCTTTGAATGCCCAGGCAAGCGTGGCCTAGATGTATTACATCGCCTCAAGTACTTATCCACTACGACATCCCAGAAACAAGCTATAGCCTTTCTTCGGCCTACACCGCCCATACTTCTTGACTTTTAGCTGTGGTTCATTGCCTCTCGTCACACCAGACTTGAGGCCCGACGGAGGCGCTCCACCCACTGGCTCGCCTGTGGAAAGACGAGGCGTCCGCGGCGCCACCAAACTTGGAGACAAAGCTCTTCGCTTGACATCACCACGCTTTACCTCGACAAAGGTTTGCTCCCACTCTGCAATTGCAGGGTCACACAAGCTCGGGTCTTGTGTCTGTGGGAGACACAATTTGTAGTAGGCAGACTTGCTGCCGCAGATGCTCGTGAAGACGGTTTCGCATCGCTGGACACGGGGGAATGCACAGGTTCCAGTGGGCGAGCAGTAGTCAATGGTGAAGCTCTGTGCAGGCTTTGCTGCGTTCTGCGGACCGCCTGACTCATTGAGGTTCTCGCCGTCTAGTATAGCATCAGGCTGCGCAATGTCGAGACTGAGTGGAGCTGGTGCGGCTGGCGCAGGTTTTGGTGCAGTTTCGTTTGAGCTCGAATAGCCTGTGGAGCCTGAGATGCACTTTGAAGGGTCATCGAAGATGGCTGTGACAGCATCAGACCACAAGCGGGTGTAGTTGAAGACATTTGCTAGGGTGTAGAAAATGCGGCAATCGGCAGGTTCGTATTTGAACTGGAGCGGCTCTGTATCATTGGGTCGGACCTGGTCCCTGAGGTTGATGCCAAGAGCTGCTGTAAAGACACCGGAATCTCGGTAGCCACGGTCGGTGAGCTGAGGAACCGTGGCCAATGTTGCGTTGTCGACATTGAATGCAGGAAGTATACTGAGATCATAGTCAATTCGATCGGCAGAGTAGATTGCGGCACCACGATTTCCTAGAATGAGGTGCGTCAGTGGTGATATAGTGGCGTATTCCAGCACTCTTGAACATACCTCCCACAGCTTGCATGGGACCGGTGGCTGGACGTCCACCTACTGCAATGGTTCGGACGCCGACCTGCTTGAACATCTCGACCAGAAGGGCGCATGTAGATGAACAAGCTCCATCTGTCAACTAATACTTGTTAGACTTAGTAGTTGGCCAGGAGTCAGAACACTTGCTATGACAATATTCTCAGCCGGGAATGGTGGAGTCGTGTAGTCTAGGGGATTATCAGGAGCAAAACCCAATGGCACCCAGCCTTCAAACAAAGCCGAAGTGAACGCGGAGTTTGAAAGATTGTAGCGCTCCTAGCCTCTGTTAGATCTGCCTATTTCATAAGAGCTGGCTAGCAACATACTGTGAGCGAGAAGGAATCGCCCTTTTCCAGCACAGGTCCTGTGTATTCAGTCCAGCTAGTGAAGTTTTGGCCCGTTGCAGCGTTGAGTTTGGACGTAACCACCCATTCAGCAGCCAGAAAGTCGTCATAGCCAGGGTCGCTAGGATTCAAACTATTGAAGTACGATGTGTAAGCTTCACCGATAATACCTCCGAGATGATGATTTCGGCGCCTGCTTCCTGCATAGGGATCTACATTTGGGAAAAATCTTTTGAAGGTGCTAAAGGCAAGCTCGACGGTACCACCGGTGTTCTGCTGAAGGTCTATCACAACCCTCTTCAAGCCTTTTTCGGTTGTATCGCTGATGAAGTCTGATACAGCACCGCTGAAGTTCCCGATGGAGTCAGAGTATTGTGCAAACGAAGGGATGCTGAGTATCCCAGCATTGACCTGTGGTAGGAAGTAGCCGGAAACAACGCCATCGCTGAGAACTGCGAGACCCTCTTGTCGAACATCAGGATCGGGATATGCTCCGCTAGATCTGATACTCCAAGACTGTTGAGGTGTAGGCACGACAGCAGGTTCAGTCGTGTTCACGAGGTCTTCAGCGGGAGCATATGCTGGGTTGTAAAAGCTTCCGCTCGGATCATACGAGGCGGGCAGGAAGTTCAGAACGAAGTAGTTGTAGAGATCTCCACCAGTCGTGAGTGGGCCTGTCTCGTACGGCTCCTTCCAGAGCGCAAGCCAGTAATCAATGTAGTCGGTCCCGTTCTCCATAACCAGCGCAATCTCGTCTCCTGGATAGAAGCGTACACCACTGTCCCAGATACCACCGAACCCCTGTATGGCCAGGGCAGGTGTGTAGAACAACTGGTTCCAGTCGGCATTTGGTTCTATACCACCGACGGCATTGATGCTTGCCAATTTTGTGACGTACTCCACAGCATCCATCTCGTTGATTGTAGCAATTGCAGAAGGCGTCCAACCTTCGTCCCGGCTTTTTACCAGATCATTTGTAATGTAAAGCTTCGGTAGACTTGCACCATCCGGTGAGGCAGCGGTAATGGAGTATGGCGCGAGGAAGGAGAAAGCAGCCATAATGCCGCCTCTCAGATACATGTGGCCATCATGGGCTCTATCCAGCAAGTTCTGTACGTCAACCTCAAATTGATATTGGTTCTTGTAGACTTCTGCTGTGATATTGTTCTGAATTTGTGTCAATCCTGACAGGATATCCACAGCGGGCTGCTGATATCCAGCTGGAGGTTCCCGCAGATATGCAAGAGTGCTTTGAAACTGCACAGTATCGACGATGTACGTGATGAAGCGAGTGGCAACAGCAGCGTTGAAAGGTACACTGGTCAGACAAGAGTATGCATCGTATGCATAGTGATAAGCGTATCCAGCATTGACATTGTCAATGATATAACCGCAAGCACTCGAGTCTGGGTTTTCGCTATCTGCCTGGCGGACACGAATCTTATTGTAAGGAATGTCTGGCGTCGATGTCGATAGCGCATCTGCGAGATATACACTACTCAACACTGCTACCGAGAGGGTTGATTTTCGTAATAGCATCTTGAAGGTGGCGGTCGCAAGTCGTTTGGGACGGAATTTTCAAGTTCGTTGCGGGAAAGGGGTCATAATAAGGCTGTATGCTCGCCCGAGTAGCTCGGCAGACTTACTGCATAACATTGAAGAAGGAAGCCACCTGCAGGGGTCATGCCACGAAGAAATCGTATTTGGGGGCGGAAAGGAGTGAGAAGGCTGCTGCGCGCACTGCCTGGGAGGTCGCTTCGTGACGGGGCGTACCAAGCATCGCTCAGATAGTCATGCAGCATCCACGAGGTCAATGCAAACTACGGCCATGAAAGCCCATCATTTTGTGCAAATTTGCTCTAAAATCCTTACATGACTGGTCAATCTTCGCTGTCAGCCTGACGCTTGCCTCCAAAGGTAAAGTTAGCCCCCACAATCAGCCCCCGAACTTGGCCCCCAAATTAGTTCTCACAAGCGTTCCGCAGCGCTAACCTTCCCGCTTCTACGCCCTTCACGGGAAATCGACATTATGCAGTGAGCCTGATTGAGGCTGTACATCACTTAACCTACCGCTACTCGATCACACTCATTGCGAGAGAGACACGCGCATTTACACGGTAGATTTTAGCTTCTCGAGACGCAGCCTTGTCAAGGTCAATACAGCCCGACCAGTGGAGTTTCACTCGTTGAAACAGCATGTTCGCTATTAGGCAGACCACAAGTGAAGATGATGGCGATGTCTTTGCACGAGACATGGTCGTTCACAAAGCGATCCAAGAGTCTTTCCCTATCACGTTCGACATCTACGAACCACTATTTGATAGTATACTTACCAACGAGCTCTTTATCGAGTGGCTACAATGTAAAGATCATTGGCAACTCCATGTTGTTGGCGGGCCGGGAGCCGGAAAGGTCAGTCTCTGTCTAGAGCGCTGACGAAGATTCTCATGGCATAGTCAGACAACGTTCGCAGCACTAGTAGCCAAACGTTTGAGAGAAAGCATATCGGCGTCAGAAGAACAGACCTTCCAGCTTGCCAACGTCTTCATCAACCATTGCAGAATCGAGAATGAACTCGCCTTCTTAGAGGATCTCTTGGATACCATATACAACCAAGTGTCGCCTCCTAGGTGTGATGTCGATCCTGCGACAAATTTGGCGTATGGCGCATACAAGGAACTTTTGCGCACAGGGCAGAGAGCTTCGAAACGGATCGATTCCATTGCACAAGCACTCCGCTTAAGGATTGCGGAGTTGGTTAGAAAGGGAGACGCGGTGCTTATCATCGACCATCTAGACCAGTGTAGTCCAGTGCTACGGGAACTGGTCCAACAGCAGTTGAATATCCTGCAAGATGAGGGTCTGAAAATACTTGTCACGTCACGATTACCCAGGCATGAACCAGCAATGACCATATGGTGCGATTATCACCCGCACGACTCACCTCTCAAGGTATTTTGGCGCTGCTCTGAATGCCAGCAAAAAGATATTTGCGTTACTTGCAAGAGGGAAGACACTCCTTGTCAGCAGTGGTAAGTACAGTTCGGCCTGGGAAATACCCAGATGAAATACGAGCCATGACAATGACACTATCTAATTCCATAATCAGCGATTCGGTAGGCACTTGGAAGGCCCCAGAGTATTACACTCTGACGCTCGATGGCATGTCCGACGATGTCATAGCAGAGTACCTAGCATGGGATCTCGAAAGAGAGCATGGCGATCTAGGGTTCATGACTTTGGAGGATCCATTGGAACCTCCACTATCGTCGTTCGGGCTTGCCTTTAGAAATACTATGCACGGTAACAAAGGTCATGAGTGGATGCAAAAAATTGCACGTTATGTCGAGGGAAGCATTCTGCAAGCAAAGCTTGCCGTTGACAGAATTCATAGTCTGCCTTCCCCTGACGCCCTCGATCTCATGCCAAAACGTATACCGAGAAATGTCCAGGATCATTTCAACACCGCAATCAAAACAATCAAGCAGCAATCGACTGATAGCTGTTCGGTAGCTCTCAAGACTATCGCAGCAGTGGGTCGGAAAGGAGATGCGGCTCGGGGTTTGCCCCTATCCCGCCTTGCCAACCTACTGCGAGAGCGAACTCGCAATCCACACATGAGCACAATGCCTCCTCGCAGTCCAGAAGATTTGCTGGAGTCCGCAAACGGATACCTCATGATCATTGCGCCACCATTTCTCGGTCGAGAATCCACCATTGCAGCGTGTCACCGCCTTTTCTGGTTATTTGTGAATGATGAATACAATGAGGACTTGGTTTGGGCGTATGCACAATTGCCGATGTCCAAAGTTCCTAAGTCGCATACATTTCAGTCACCGTTACCTCGGCAATTGTCAGCTTTTCAACCATCAGTACCAAGCTCCAGGCGCGAGTCATCAGATTCTATCAAAGGGCTGGGGTTGGTCTTTTCTGCATCGCCAATGATCTCACCGCCGGAAGAGACGGGTCTGGACTTCCAGTAGACAGGGTAGAGCTGTTCAAATTTTCGTAGATTAAAATTCATTGCGAGCTACGGCAGATACAAAATGCTTCAAGGCGCAGAGGGGCTTGCTTGAGCACACACATACACGCCTACTTGCCATATGACAATTTACAAAACGATACATCTATGGCAGAAGTCAATAGCGCAATGTATAGCCATACCATGCCTCAGATTTCTTTTCATATAATTTTCACGAAACTACAATGCGATGGCGAATTCTCAATTGAGTTTTGGAGACTTCGGACGGCAGTAGTGCAGTAAACACTCCAGCCCAGCGTACGAATAGCTTGACACATATGTTGGCAACGTCGAGCTATTTCATTCTACAGATGGGCGTATGTAAAGAGTGAAATGCATCTCCATCATTGAGACGGAAGAGTTAGCTGGGGCCCGTAGTCTTTGTACCGAAGGCATCCAGGTGCTGTAGAGAAATACACCTTTGGACATGTACGATTATCATTATGAAACCACCATGTCGCCTCTGGTTTACTATATGTGCTTACAGTCTATTGATTTTACAGCATCCCTCTGCTTTTCTGCTTATTTAGAAACCAAGCTAATTTTTATTGCATGGCTTAGAGATAACATAGTTAGACCCGCTTCATGACAGCAAATTGGATGACAGTTGTGATATGTAATCTTCTGTCTCACTCTATGTAAAAGTTTTTGCAAGGAGTTGTGTCCGTCTCCATTATCGAGCCTGGTAAGCTGCTGCTCGTTGTTCGAAGGCATTGCCAAGTCTTGTAGCTCAGATGGCGAACGTCAAGGGCACCAGTCCGCCGAAAGCACCAAGGCTCGTTTGCCTCTTGTAACAAGAGACCATGACCTTCAAACCAGACTTCTTCCGCCATGGTATCTGTTTCGACCTTGTTGGAGTGTTCTGTCAATGCAAGCACAACAAATATCGTTTCGAGGTCGTCCAAACTCGAGACCAGATCGGGAAACGCGTCGATCTCATCATTCTTGTCGAATGCGTGGGGAATCTCCAAAGACCATGAGTGGGGTTGATTTTGGCTCAGACGGCCTACGTGTAGAAATCCTTGAATCGCAATTTTATTGCTTTTCAAGACTGGCTCGTTTTCACGTCTGTCATCAGGCGACGTCTGCGAGTTTTTCTGTGCATTGGAATAATGCGTTCCTTGCCTTGAACTAGGTATACGAGGCGTATGTTCCATTCGTAGCGGTGATGAAGTCCTTGACCTATGCAGGGGGCGAGGGGTTTGAGTAGCGTCTAAAGACCCAAGTATGTCTGGCTGCGAGCCCGTACGTGTTGCAGTACTTGAATGACGCCGCCTCTCGCTTGACAAGTCCAATTCTCTTGTCATATCGCTAGCGCTTTCCGAACGTTTTTTCGGCAGTCCCGGTCGAATGCCTTGCTCACCAATGTCAAACCAGATCCTATCGCCAGCGTGATCTTGAATAATGTAGCTTCTTTGCCACCGAGCCGATCTGCTCGGGTTCAATATCGCCCCTTGCATAGAGGTCCAAGACCAGGTTGGGTTTATGCTCAACTCCGAAGGCCGTTTGCTGGTTGTGCAGTCCACAACTCTCCAAGCCAACTGCTCCTCAAGAGCTCCCTCCCACATTCCAGCAACGTACTCTTCGCTTTGTATTTCTCGAAGCCGTTTTACCACACCCCAAATTGCCATGCGTTTGTCGGTCTGGTTAGTGAGGTCAAGACTCGTGTAGTCTCTGACTGTTGATCTCCATAGGTCATCGAGCGAGTCGTCATTGACCCCAGAAAGCAGTGTCGTACCCCTTGCACTCTCCTGTAGACGCCCACGCCAATGACGATCCCTTGCCGACTGCTGGTCTAAAGACAAAGGCAACCCAGCCGGAAGAGTTTCGCAAGCGCTCAACTCGGTACAATCCCAGAAGATCTGATGTTTGCTAAAATGCAAGATCCTGGGTGCAAGCATACGCTCTGAAGACTGTTAGAAAAGCGTGTAGAGTTCCTCAGAGACACTGACCTTGATAAACCCAACCGCGTCTGTACAGTGGCTTCTCAAGAAGGCCTTGATTCCATAGATCGCCACGTACAACTACCCACCGTCGCTTACCCAGGATATGAGACACGTCATTGAGGTCCAGAGTAGCTGGCATGACGTCCCGCGCCTCTCTTTGGCGAAAGAGACCTCCAGCACCGTCCTTCGAATCGGCAGCAGCGATATTGCAGAATGAGTTTCTGTACACTTGTTCCATCCGAGAGCTTTCGCGCTTCCAGTCGTCAGCGTCTCCTTGCTACACAGTCGTCAGCACGGCCTATCAGGAAGATTGACAATACTACCATTATGCAGACTGTATTAACCATGGCAATGTCAGCTTCCGCTATCCCTTTGACATCATAATGAGAACTTACGAGAATCAATCCAAATATAATCGACTTCGAGGAACCACGCCACCTCAATAGCCTGCTTAAAATTATTGGATAATTTATGCCACGGCAGACCGACAAGCATGAACTCTTCGAGAGTACTAGAGTTCAGAGTCACCAACGGAGCTTTACCCCAACAGTGACTTAGGGTGACGTAAGGTCCCGTGATGTTGTTAAGCTTAGTATTAATTATCCGCAGGCGATCCCCTGTACGGTTGCCGCCGATATATACGAGTCGCGTCGGGACGAACTTGCTCGCCGAGCCAGCGCGCTTAGGACAATGTTTGTGTCCAATACCACAAGCCCTAATCCAGTCCTTGATCTGCTGACCACCATTTAAGGTAGGATTTGTGCTCGTCCCGAGCTCAGCGGCAGACAATAAACCATTAACCTCTTCTTCGAGGAAACAGTAGAAAACTCGTTCTGGTATTCCAAAGGTTTGTGGGCTTTCCTCGTAATGCTCGTTATTCTCATCACTAAGTTGCCTTGGTATAATTCGAAAAGTGATTACTACTTCGTTTTTAGTCTCTCGGGTACGTCCTAAGCTACGAATACTCCATCGGTGTAAAGATACGACCGAGCCTTGGCCTGGCTGTAGTTTGTCGACTCTTGCCACGTCCTCATGTAGAAAGCGCTTTAAGCTGGTATTCTGGTGCTCATGTCTGTGAAGGAGCGAGCGATGCATTAGAACGTCTTCATGAAGAAGACTGCAGAAGGTGCAGCCCCAGCGAGCAGAGCTCGTAAGGGACGATGCGCTTGGGTGGTGATAACCCCATGAGTTCTTCGATCCTAAAACATTCACGTAGCAGAAGTCGCAGAGACCGGGTGTGTGTGCCATTTTTGGAGTCCACTATTCGGATCAAATGAAGAGTTATGGCGATGCGTGAAAGGTGCGGAGAGAACGAGCCCCCGCTTAGGATTACCGGTAAGTAAGCGACTCGGAGCCTTGCCGACGTAGCTCCAACTAGAGACGGGTTGCAATCTGTCCATTTCAGGCGTCCAGATACATATTTTAGGGCCAGCTTTTGATCTAAAATATGCAAGCCATGAGTAGGAGGGGTGTTAGAGGAACTACAGAAATTGATAATACTTCTACATCACATTTCAAAGCTTCGAAGACTTGATCAACTTCGCCATTATATTAGATACCTATAGGTTATGTCCATGTCGCTAGTTGCTGGCAGACAGCAACACGAGCGAGCGCAGCTTGAGCTAATATCAATGTCGAGTGATCAGCTTGAAGCTTGTTCCGACATTGTGGAACACTACGTTCATCCATATGTGTGACGTGGGCAGCCCGTCTTCCGCGGCTTTGACTACCGAGACGAGTGCAGTCAGCCCCCACGCTAACTAAGCGCTTGCTAGCTCGGTTTCAACAGACGCCACCAACACTTGCTCGTGCGCCGTTATGTCGTGATTTGTGCGAGTGGTAAGCATGCAAGAGACAGTAAACAAGACACTGTTAGCAGTTATACATTGCCTTCCATGCTTTTCTCGAATTACTGTACGAGACTATAATGATCTTATACACGCTTTTTTTTTACATACAAGTAATGTGGTTCACAAGCGAGCGCGCCACTTTACTCCGAGGCGTCATCTTCAAGACTTTATTACAGACTCTTATTATAGTCAATAAACTATTACGATGTACTAAGCTGATCCTCAGAATCGCCGCTATCACTTATACTATCTATATCAACTGCGCAGGTACGAGCGTTGTGTCTAGAGGTGCCGGACGCTTGTAACGGCGCAGGCAAGACTACTCGGATCAGTATCGGCAGTAGTGTCACTCAGAGGCATATGGGAGTGCGTGGGACAGCAAACGAGCCTTGATTCAAATAGACACCTATAGGCCTTGTACGAAAGGATATCAAAAATCTACAGAACAGCTATGTCAGACAGCTAGTACTTATACCTGCCGATCCGGATCTGATTCGGGTTGGAGTCGGATCTAGGTCGGATCTATGTGCCTGAGGGTGTCAGATAAGAGCAATAGTTGTCTTGATACCAAACTCCTCAGTAGGGGCCAGGCATACAGCCAATCAGGCTGGCTGCCAAGAGAAATCCCTACTCAAGCTGGAGCTACGGTGGCTGAGATCAGAATAAGAAAATAGACCCCTTTAAGGGGACGCGCGGGCGCGTCTCCAAGAAGAAGACACGATCAATCTAATCCAGCATTATCACATATATTTATCACAGTCTACTGTCCTTGACTACCCCTCATAATCTGACAGAGGGACTACAGAGGTGGTCGTGAATTCCGTCCGTTACACTGAGCTCCTTATTCTCTAGATAATAGTCAATATTGCGCTTAAGTATCCGGATCGTTAGAGGCGTGTTTAGCTCTAGTGGTAGTGCTGTTCCAACTATAGTAGCGTTGCTGCTACTATCACTACTACTACCACCAGTATCTTGGCAATTAGCGTCCTAATCAGCAAAATGTCTCTAACTAGAATTGATTATTACTTTACTTTGGTTACATCCATAACTCTATTCCAACAAATCGCCAGAGAGCAATCGCACGGTTGACTTTGTTGATTATCTCACCCTAACCCGGACTGAGACTAGGGAAGTATCGCGAACCCCTGTGTAACAAAATGTTCTTACTTATATAGGCGCTTTTCGACTTTCAGCTCAGCTTGGCGTAGATGAAACCACCAAGCCACAGGTGTCCTAATGGTGGACAGAATCGCACTCACCACTCAATCGACGGTGGTGCATAATGAAGAGATCAGAGGCCTGAAAGAACAGACGTCTCATCAGCAAAGATTCGACGAGGAAGAGAGCTGGGTTCTCTGCATTCAAACACATTACTTTTTCCCTCTAGTCTGGCCAACTTTATATAGAGACAATGGCAATACAAGAGGCAGGTAGGCGTCACCAGCAAGCGTACAAAGGCATTTGACATATATATGGTTGCAGAGAGATTGATCAGAGCCATGTAGAAGATGCACTGAGATCAAGTAGGAAAGTCATTCGTCACGAAAACGTTGCAATGGAATAAAATAAAAAAGTCCAAATGAAAGTCGACTCCACCGGTGCTTTACACATGGGCACTACTATACTAAACCGAAAAGCCCTGCTTTGCTTATTTCCATACCTCAAGACCTTGGTCCCTCGCTTAGTCCCAGCGCATGCGGGTCCCCGCACAAAAAACCAGTGCACGGACACTCGAATCAGCCGCTTACCTCCCATCAAACCGCAGAAGATCTTGGTAAGAAAAAGAAATAAAAAAGGATGAGCTCTCCAGCGGGGAATTGAACCCCGGTCTCCCGCGGTCTGCCAATTACTTGACAAGCGGAAATACTGACCACTATACTACTGAAGAAGATGATGTTTGAGAAATTCCTGAAATATTTTCAATATAACGTTTGAATGGAGGCTTTTTTGAGAGGGTTTGGATACGATACAGAGACGGTATGTAATAGAAAAATTTTCCATCCTAAGTGGGGTCTGTAAGTGTGCAAAAAAATCTGAGTAAGCACATATCTGCTTGAAACACTATCGAACAGTACAGATAGTCAGCGCCATTGTAAACTTGCTCCATTTACATGCACTGGTTTTCTATTGTTGGACAATGCGATGGGTAGACCCCTCTTGCGCTCTGGCCTAATCTAGCCCATGGTGCGGACAGCCAGACTGCTCATCCTCCAGCAGCAGTGCATACAAAGCTGATGACTATCTCTCCTTTTATTGGTAGCACTAGCATTGGAGGTTGCGTAGCCCTAGGTTGATATCAACGTAGTGACGTTGGCAGACTGACCGTGATCATGCTCGGGCGCCTTGAGATGGACGTCTACAGGGGCATCGCGGCCCACACTAGACTTTTGAAAAGTGTTATTGAGACGGAGATGTCTGAATCTTTTCCTTCCAGGCCTTTTTTCACTCAACTCCCTACACAGGTTGAGATATCGACATGGAGCTGGAGCCCTCATATTGGCCACGTTAGCCCAGGTAGGCTAGTTATGTAAGCGCACGTGATCGCACACGTGAGCGCTTATTTCTGCCGTTTTGAAACAGGTGTACCGAACGGGCCCTGAGAATGCCCGCTAAGTAGAGGAAAAGGAGCAGCAAAGGCTATCTGTTAAGATAGTAAGACCCAAAAAGCAGGCTAAAAAGTCGCTAACAAAGCGAGGAGATTAAACAAGCTTAGTTGGCCGATGGGCAACTAGAAATCAACGTCGACTCAGCCCCTTGAATGCCACAGAAGAAGCCTTTGAAAGGCCAGACTTAGAAAGATCCTACAGAAGTCCATGAATTTGATAAATCTGACCTAGCCACTGCATCGGTTACTCGCTCTAAAAGGCAAATAGCTTTATCAGAACGCTTTAGACGGCCAATCTGACACCAGCAATCGTTTCGCATGGTTCCATCTGCATACGCTACAGATTTCTGGAATTGTTCTTAACTATTGCCGTTGCAGTGGTCGAGCGTTAGCCGAGGATGAACACCGCCTGATAAAACACGTTAAGAGCCACTGTCGACTGTCGAGTCACATAGTGCTGAAGCGGCAGTAGTGGCGGCGATGTGGCGTATGGCGGCAACTCAGCTTCTTTGTGTAATTACCACTCCTGCCTCTAGCTGTCACTAGTATGCGGGAAGACTAGCCGAGCTGAATGAGTTAAGCAAAATTTGATCTCAACGCTGCCCCATGCGCAATGGAAGGAGAGTCCAACGGCGCCTTCAATAAATTATAATGCATTTATAAGGAACAAGAAACCCCCTACTGCTGAGAACAGGATAAGGTCATTCGGTCTTGTTTCAGAAATTTCAAATTGTTCAGTTGTTCAGGTATCCTCGACAGCATGCGCTATCTCAATTCGCAGGCGCTCTCAGCACTTTTACATGTACAACGAGCGCTATGTGTTTCGGCGGAGCAGCGCCCAGAGCTGGCCGAACGGCAGACTGGTCCCTTCCCGTTCTGCTCTGATCCAGCTGTGGTTAACTTTCGAAATGTGATCCTTGGCCGCGATCGTCTAGAGCCCTCGTATTGTTATTCATTGCTTAATGTTCCAACTACAACTAGTAAGTTGAGACAATTGACTGGCTACCGGAGTACATGGTAACGAGAAATAGGTACAATGTTCCAGACGTCTCTAACAACAATCATGCCTGTCACAACTACCTCGACAACAGTGAGGTGACCTAGTACAACAATACAAAAATAATACACTGACCGGTTTTAGCCTCCAGTTGCGGTTGTTACTGTTTTCACAACTACGACCACAAGTAGCACCACAGTCACTACATCCACAACAACAGTGACTACCACGTATGTTTAAAAGTAGCACCTGATTTTCTCATCCTAACAATTCCTTACTGTAGTACAACCACTACCAATGACTCCGCGCCTGTGAAGATGCGCCGTCAACCGAATACAATAAAAAAGGATCCCGGAAACAAAAAACCTTGTAGCTCTGCGTCAAATAATGATGTTAAATCTCGAGCTTGCAGCTGCATTCTTGGAGTATCGCCGACTGTGACTGTCCTACAAACTGCTACTACATCAAGCACAGTCACTATTTACAGCACACTTATACTGACAGCAATATTGCCTGACGCGACAAAATTGAGAACGACAACCACGACTTCGCTCGAAACAGAGACCTCTACATCAACGTTAACTGTCACTGTAACATCGACTACGTCTCCGCCACCTAGTCTCAAGACTTGCGGATTCGGGACGGCTTTCGGTTATCAAAATTCCGTCGGCGGCGTGCAAAAGTCCTTTACTCTGAACACCCAGTCAGGATCAGGTTGCAATAGGTGGGGTTGGTATGAGACGCCTACACTTGCAGAATTACAGAGTGGCATATCGGGTCCACTTTATGTCGGTGCTGGTGGTAACGATGTTACCCAAGCCATTGACGTTGGCATATGGGTCGCCACAGCGAACGCCCAGGGAAGGGTTACAGTCACATACCTCCTCAACCCACCATATGCACTTGCAGCTGTTCACATTCAGCTCGTCTGTCTCCCGATCACCAACTGCAACCAAGATCGGTATACCTACAACGCTGGAGCTATTTCTAATCTGCCTACTTGGAGCAATCCTACTCCGCTTGCATATCCAACATGTACCGGTGGTTCAAGGGTTTCCCTTATTGTTTCTGCTATTTCAAATATATTGACAGTCACGGCAGCTTGTCCACCGCCGAAAGCTGTGTAGGCAGGCCTTGTTAAGAATGGCGCCAACTTGTCGTCCGCCTTATTATCATATAGCCCTGCTTATATCTGAATATTTCTGCACTGATCCAATGCTTTGATCCAAAACCATCGCTCGACCTTCCTGAACTATTGTCCAAAGATTGTATGCCAGCCACAGACCCGACCTACACCTCTGTTACAGCGCCCTTGATCGTACAAATCGGTGTGAAGCACATGTACCTGGCAATGTAGACTTGCAAACACAGAAGGATGTTCTGGATGACATCTAGTTGCAGCACCGTGCTGTTCGCTTTTATCAGCAGTTTGGATTTTGTCGCGTCCGGTATTTTCGAACGCTCGTCTACAAAAAGCCTTCGAGGCTTTCAAAGGTCTCTAGTAGAGATAGACGTATGCGACTGAAAGTATTAGGTCTTCTAGAATGGATATGACGTCTAGCCATGAGATAGAATACATTGAAAACCATCGTGACTAAGAATGATGAGCCAGCTAATGCCCTTATCAAGAGTAACTCATCGACAGCAACAACGAAAGATAGTAGATACTTCCGATTTAGCGTTTTGTATCTAGGGACAATTGGCATTAAGGAATAGAAACTGACAGGAAAAATTAGGATACTCACGGAGCAGTGATCAATTACTTGGTCTAGTCGCATAGCGGAGAGGCAACCAATAGTCATGTTTTACGGGAATGGTGAAGCTGTATTCTGACTGCGCCTGAGCACAGCCACAGATGACTCATACGAGTAAGACCTTACCTGAAAGCTGACAGTTAGCAACCTGCCGAACCGTTGTTACTCTAGCCAGTCTAGCTGCGGAGTAAAGTATCTCATCAGCCAGTATCGATTCGCTTTATGTTCTCTAGCATCATCATGCAATGGGTCATTTGCCGCTACCCCCTTTTCAAGCTCTTGATAACGACGATAACATGTAACCTGATTGAAACTTTGGTCACTGCAACGTTGTCATTAGAAAGCAGGAAACGAAGCAGTCAGTGTAACTGGTAAATATTACAGTAGCTAGACGAATACTATACAACCTGACATCTCCATGTCCTCCCTGAAAGTGTGATCACAGTAATACATCCATCCGAGATAACGAAGTGGCCGGGTCGGTATTCTACTGGAAGCCACAACCATTCTTTACCATGACAGGTTATCCAAGTGCTATCCGCAGAGATGCTAATAATGCGATGGGCGATTTGCTGAAGTGTTACTGTCTCTTTAAGGTGTGGCAGAGCAAAAACATCGGTAACACGGCTAAGCTTACAGGTCTTGAGAGTCTGCAGGTGCTTACCGCTGTTAGTATCCCAGATGTAAGTGGTCCCGTCGACTAATCTCGAGGCTAACCGCGTCGAGTCATCAGAGAAAACCACCTCATTAATATCCGCAACATGGTGTTCAAGCGTCTGTAGACACATACCGCTACTAACATCCCAGATTTTGACGACCCCATCATCGAATGCTGACGCTAGCAGCACTGAGTCGCACGAGAACGCTATTGAGCTAAAAAAGTGAACACTACAGCTCTCAAATGTCTGTGGGAACGCGCCATTACTAATGTCCCAGATCTTGACAGCTCCATCATCGAACACTGATGCTAACATCATTGAGTCGTGCGAGAACGCTATTGAGTTAAATGAGTAAACACTATAGCTCTTAAGCGTCTGTAGACATATACCGCTACTAATGTCCCAGATCTTGACAGTCTTGTCATGTGACGCTGACGCCAGCCGCGTCAAGTCGTGTGAAACGACTAGTCGTTCAACAGAGCCGGAGTGACCTTTAAGTGTTTTTAGACACACGTTATTTGGGGCTTGAATCTTGATAGTCCCATCGCTTAGTCCATAAGCTACCCATGGCAAGCCAAAAGGAGCGATCAATGAGTGGCGAGCGTAGTAAGGAGCGAACATTGAGTGACGAGCGTAGTATCTCGTGCGAATACCGTACCCGTACAAGTCTTGGCAATTACAATGCGTGTTATCCAGGATCTGCTGCATTGAGTCCTGCGGGAACGTCACAGAGCTCACGTTGTCCTTATAATCCTTATCTGTCCGCAGAAACGCGCTACTGCTAGCATCCCAAATCTTGATAGTCTCGTCGAATGACACCGTCGCCAGCTGCGTTGAGTCGTGCGAGAAGGCTACTGAGGAAACCGAGCTACTATGGCCTTTATATGTTTGTAGGCACATATTATTACTAGTATCCCAAATCTTGATATTTCGATCGCCTGACGCTGACACTAGCCGCATCGAGTCACGCGAGAAGGCTACTGAGTAAACGTACTCATCATGACCCTCAAGCGTATGTAGACACAAACCGCTACTGATATCCCAGATCTTGATAGCGTGTTTGTATGACCCTGATGCCAGCCATGCTGAGTTTTGCGAGAAGGCCATTGGAACAATAGTATCAAAACAATCTTCCAGCGTCTGTACGCACACACCGCTACTAGCGTCCCAGATTTTAATAGTCCCTTTGTTTGACTGTGATGATAGCTGTGTTACGTCGTGTGAGAAAGCTACCGGGTAAAAGTCGTTGTTCTGGACTTTGGACCTATACAGACACACACAGCTAGCGTCCCGGATTACGATAGTCCCGTCGTATGACGCTGACGCTAGCTGCATGGAGTCGTGCGAAAACGCTATCAAGCCAACATTGCCATGGCCCTCAAGCGTATGTAGGCAAGCACCGCTACTGGTGTCCCAGATCTCGATAGTGGTGGAATCGTAGGATGCTGATGCCAGCCGCGTCAAGTCATGCGAGAAAGCCACTGAGTAGCTGTCGGGGGTTTCTAGTGTCTGCATACACTCGCCACTTCTGACGTCCCAGATCTTAGCTTGCCTATCAGTCGACACTGACGCGAGCCGCGCCGAGTCGTGCGAGAAGACGACTGAGATGATTCCGTTGCTATGACCCTCAAGTGTTTGCAGACATGCACTCCAGTCATTATCTACATCATGTGTACTCTTTATCCATTGCGTCAGCTGATCCGCAAATTTTCTCTTCACTAGACTATTCACCGGTGCAAATATAAGGGCGCTACCATACACCTGCAATGGAGCTATCTCAATCGGTGACCGACTGTACAGCGCAAACCGCTTCATGTCGTGGATGAATGCGTAAAGAGCAAGACAATCGCTTACCTACGTGTTGTTAGTAACAAAGTTTGCATGTCGCGGAAGGCACTTACTCGGGCGATTGACTCAAGGGAGCTAATGGCGTAGATACCTTCGGTGACTTTACCCATCCAGCCCAGCGCCTCAAGCCAATGGAGGAAATGTTTTTTAAGAAATTCGTGCACCTTATCGTTGTCATGAAGTTGGACACCACTCGCAGCAAGATGATTAGTCCAGTAGAGGCATGCATACTGCATCTGAGGAAGGATACAGCCTTCTAGTTGCGGTAGCTCTATCTCAGCCGCACGCGTACCAAAGTTGCCTACCCCACATATGTCTTGCTTGAGAAAGGTCGACAAAAGCTGGATGCATTTGTCTGCCAGTGCTGTATGCGCCTGCCTTTCGTCGACACAGAGATTGGCATCCGTGCATCTGTCTTTGTTGAGAAGGAAATCACGAAAAGACGGGTGGTGTAGACGAACGCGGTGAGTCGGACATTTTGGAACCTCTAGAATAGAGTGCAGTTCATTTAGCGCTCGATAAACTTCTCCTGAAGAAAGAAGGAGTAGCCGTTCTAGTGAGGTTGCAGAAAGCGGCGAGTATAGAAGCACGATGGCTCCTAAAATTTTCTTAATCAACGCGTACCATTTCTTCCTTTCGTGATTTTTAAATGGGCGAACGGGACGCTTAAGGACTGTGAGATATATAATGTCCAATCGTTTTTCAGGGGATATCTCAACCTGATCATCTGTGCAGGAATCCTCACTGGATGAGCTATCCTTGGATAATTTGTCTGTGACGGCGCTGTCTTTCAGGACCATGCGCAGTCGGTCGTCAGCGAATGGACCGCCTTCTCGGATAAAGCGGTAGGCAGTAGCAGCCCAGATAAATAGACCGCATGCACTCTGCACCAATTGTCTAATCGTCTCCACACCTGGCCAGTCATCCGCGTAGTAACAGTCTTTTGCTATAATCCTCAGCCAGTGCTCAAGAAAAACCCCTATGTCATGGTCAACGACTGACGGCGAGAGGCTGTGCAGCACGACGTCTTTGTACTTTGAGTTTGCCATCTGCCCGAATCCGTGCCGGATTGGCACTTCTGGCCTGCTGGTCAGCAACACGCGCAGCCGGCTGCCTGCCAATGACGGCCGCACCTGGGCTAGCAGCTGCACAATTATTTGGATATCACTGTCGTTGTCGCACTCGTCAAGGGCATCAACGACGATAATGTACGATCCGGCCTCGCGCAGCTTGGCTAGCGGACGAAGAATAAGGTGCTGCCACTGGTCGCGCAAGGATTTTCTGGCGATATCGCTGCGCTCTGCAATAGCGTCGCGTATGTAATGGCGAGAAGCTGGAACGTTGTTCGCTAGCTGCACCGCAATGCTGGTAACAAACATGCCAGCGTGACCAACGTTATCGCCGCCTCGCGAGAAAAAGAAGCTGGCTGCGAGACGCTGGTTGGCGTAGTAGCTCGCGACCGTCCGTGCGATTGTTGACTTGCCCGTTCCTGCTAGGCCGCTGAGCCAGAAGATGCACCGCTCATCTTGCCCGTCCGCCCAGCTGTATATCTCTTGTAGCAAGTCGACGCGCGTGTCAGGAAGGCAAACATCTTCGTGCTGCCTGGCGTACGAGTTAAACGGCGCATCTTCGGCGCTTGGGAGACGATCGAGTGTGTTCTCAAGTTCTGTTCGACGTGTCTGTTTAGCGCTTGACAGCCTTGGGGCAGTCCCCGCAACATACCAATATAGATGGAGCCGTTGATATTGTTAGCTTGGACGCTTGATTGCGCGTTACCGAACGCTATGTTTGATGTCGTCGAGGTCATGGCATCGCTATAGAAGAGCACGCACCATGAGTGGTGTGTCTACAGCGATAGAGTGTGGTGCTGGTCTGCGGCGGCGTAGCACCTCCTCGACCTCAGCCTTGCGGCCATGCAGCCTGCAGCGCCTGATTGCTTAGCCGCTTGCTCCACCAGCTTCGCCGTGGCTCTCCCAACGTTGCCTGCATCGCAAAACTCGGATAATAGTATTCAAAGGTCCCTATGGTAACATCCTTTCTATTGACCAGTTGCTACAACACAACACAACGTCATCCGATATGTATGTTGCCGTGGATGTCTCTACCCTGCACCCCACGCTCATTGTTGCCAAACGTCATGTTCGTTATGCTCGCAGACTGCTGAGATGTAGAACACGGTGCAGACGGCACACTGCTGGTAACGTCTGCAGCTGGTATCCTAGACAACAGCCCTTTAGCACACGCTGCCGCCGTGGCTGCTGCGTAGTTCTGCCAGCCCTTGTTCTTATGAGAGTCTGCATAGTCGCAGATGCCACGGACAACGACACACGGGTACTCGTCCATGACCCCAGCTGCCTCCATTTCAAAGCAGATGACATCGTGCTCCCGTTGAACTCTGTTGCGCTCCATAGCTGAGATTTGCAGCTGGTTGCTCGATGCGATATTGCCAAAGTGAACCAACGGTCTGTCGACTAGTCGAGTAGCTCCATCACCTCGATCTGACCGGGATTCAATAAAGTCTGCATCGCAGCACTCTATGCAGTCGTCGAGTTCCGTGCCTTTATGTTGATAAGTGTCCTCGAAGAGCCTATCGCGACTGGGACCTGGGTCGTCGTACTGATGCTTTTGTTCCTCGGGCAGCTTAAGGCGCATTTGCTTCAGAACTTCTGCGATATTTGACTTGGACCAGCCATCTGCGCGGAAATTATTGACCGCAGCCATCAGATCGCCTGGAACGCCGTTTGTGTGCCCTCGGAATTTCAGTCGCCCTTGACCCTCCCACGCTCCCTTATCGTACTGCAACACCCCACCGAGCTTCCCTCGAGGAGAGCTAACCACCACGTCACCAAGTACAATCTCTGACGCCGCCCCGGCTGGCCCATAGCGAGGTACGCCACCAGCAATGCCAACGAGGAGAAAATACTTGATATTAGGGAACCCAGTGCGCATCTTCTCAGCAAGAACTGCTGCACCAGTCAGCCCGGTTTTTCGCTGCACCCCAATAACCACCTTGTGGTTTCCAATCTGGCCGCCCAAGTAGTATACGTTCTGGTACTGGACCTCCTCTTGCGGATACTCTTCGTCCAGGACCAGCCTTGCAGCCTCCTTCTCCAACGGGAGAGGGCAAATCCATCCTATGGTGAACTGATGATTCTTAGCCATCACTGTAGAAAGATTTCGTCGATGAAGAATTGCAATAGATACCAATGCACATCAATGAGTAGTGCAGGTACTGAGTAGCGGAGGTTGCGCGTTAACTGGAACAATGGTGGCACGTGAGCGGTTAGAAGCATTCCAACAAGAATTCAGGCAGCAGCACTCGGTCGTGTTTCAGCCTTGTCATCATCGCTCACCGACCTCTCGTATCGAACCATAATTTATAGGACCTTAGCGAAACTCCACACAAATGAGATTGAGTTAAGACAGACGATGCAAAGTTCGCTGCTCGTTTTAATCAGTAAATGCATCAGAATACATTCTTCTGCTTTTACTAGACGCGCGTGGAAATGTCCCAAGTCAACTGTGTCCTCGGAACGGGCTCATGTAGAATTGATAACCGTCTCCGTTGGTTTGCATTTTTATTTACGTCTTCAAAGATTCAAACTCAGTTTGCCGGTTCTAAGATAATAGCTAATATTGTCATCTTCCCTGCTCCTATTAATTTTGCAATTATTTGCACGATATTTGAGCGTTATAGTTTTCGTAATGCACTTCTGATAGGCGAGGGACTCATGGCTTTAAACATCCAGTTGAATTCGCGATGCCTAAGATCCACTAGTAGCACTCTATACAGCTCAAAATATAG
The DNA here is from genome assembly GCA_005212705.1 of Curvularia lunata. Classification (NCBI taxonomy): domain Eukaryota; kingdom Fungi; phylum Ascomycota; class Dothideomycetes; order Pleosporales; family Pleosporaceae; genus Curvularia; species Curvularia lunata. The sequence goes on along the minus strand of PELC01000064.1, from coordinate 149,246 downwards.
TAAAGTAAGAGTTCAGCTTTGTTGAAAAGCTCAAAGGAACAAAGGTAGCTCGTGTCTCTTCCGCTGTCGCAATCCCCCCTTCAAGCTCAAACTCTGAGACGTTTACAAAAAATTTATGTACAAGAGACTCTCCAGGACTGGAACTGTACATCACTTGAGCATGACGCGTCCTTTTGACCGATCGCCGCTCCAACCTAGATATCACAAATTCCTGATTAGCTTTGCACTATCGCTCAATCTGCTATAATTTTGGAGTCCAGGCCTTAAGAACTAAAGATAAGAGAATCGCTTACCAGTTGGCCGCAAGCTCGGTCTGAATATATGTAACCGGTGCAGCCGGCGCCATTGGTGAGAGTAAGAGATATAGGCCTTTTCTGATCGGCGGGAATATTGGTTAACTGGCAGCCAGTGTTGCCACTTCCATCAACTCGATAGGAGTTGCCTCCACATTGTGATTTCCAGTTTACCCACACAGTCCACGCCGTGGCATGCGGGAGGACAGCAGTTACAAGAACGAAGGTGGCGGCGGTAAGACGCATGTTGGAAATATTCAGAGATAGAAAAGGGATTCTTTGTAATCGTAAGATATCGCGTGTTACTCGTAGAGGAGGGTGTTAAAAATTGAAGTCGCAGTGATGAAAATACCAGTAGAAGTTTCCAACTTTATACATGTACTCTCTTGTCGTTTCAATTGATATTGGCTCCCAAGACGGACATAGGTCATCTACTTTCGGTATCATTTCAAGAAGCATGTTGCGATGCTTGTGCACGGTGAAAACCAAAAGCGAAAGTGCCCATTTTCCTCTTCTGGCATCATACTACCCAGTTTTGACCGACATGCGTCTACTCCACAGTAAGCAGCTGGATTCGATACATCAAAAGGTCGCACATAGTAATATTTTGCTCTCAAACAAGCGAAAAGAATAAAAGCTAGTGGCTTGAAAGAAGTGACACGAGACAGTATGGCCGTACTGGGCGGTCTTAGAAGGAGGAAAAATCAATGACGATGGCTCACTTTCGCAGATCGAGGAAGGATTATGGCTCACATTTGTGGATCTATATAAGTCTGTGGCTCACCTTTGCAGATATATAAAGGTCTACGGCTCACTTATGCGGACATATTAAGGTTCAGACTGGTGACATTCGGAGAAATGCCATTTTAACTAAGCGGTGTTGCTTAGGGAAACAGGGGTTCTGACTATATTGTCGGATGTCAAGACCGGAGCCAAGCCAGCCATTCCAGCCCTATCTGCTTACGCCTAGTAAGTAGAGTGCATGTAGGCTACAAAGTTTGGAGATATGTCATGATGACTGAGCAACGTTGCTCGAGGGTAATGGGGCTCCTGGTATAGCGTACAGGCTCGCAATTGGGTAGGGGCTGGGTAGGGGTAAAGTTGCCAAGACTCACCCTAGTAAGTTATACAAGAGTAGTATATTGGGAAAGGTAGTAGTGCGGGGCCTTTGAAGGGGCGGGCCGTAGGCCATGCCAATGCTCCCTGCAGAGATCCTTCGGGGCTCGGAACCACCTTGTACGAAGCACTAGAGTCAAGATTCGACCCTACCAGCTACCATCTCAACGTATCGTTCACTACAGACACACAATACAAAATGGATCAGCCTTTTTTCTGCTTCCTTTTTAGGAATGTCCGTCTGGCCTAAGCACTGCGAAACATGACAGCGTCGAGTGCAATCTCTGCATGCAATGCTGCACGCGCAATCTGCGTTACCTAACCGGATCACAGTTCCGCATCGTAACAACCGTTTAGACAATCGCACTGCACTCCACTTCGCGAGCTCTAATCTTGTGAAGCAAGATATCGTTATGCTCATAAGCATACTTCATGACATCAGTGCAGCAGCTGATAGGACTAATATGCGCCTCGGCTCTTCTGTACACAGTGTTCGTACCACAGAGCGTCAGTCATATATGTTATCTTGATCTGGTATGTAGGATTTTTGCTGTGGGCATTTGCCATAGCGCACGCAGTATCGAGAGTTCAAGCCCAGTAGGCTGACCAATCAGAACCCTGAACACATGAAAACATCTACCGTACCTCAAGCGCATCTGAAGAGCCTAGGTACACGTGAATTCTATGATACTGCAAGAAGCAAGAAGGCAGTCTGTTCTCTCTGCCACAATCGTGTTGCCTTGAGGGCGGGAGCTACTGACAGGCATGACAGTAGTGTCATTACACGCTCTGTCCGGCATCTAGGCACAACTTGTAGCAGAAATTCGCCTCAAGATATTCAAAGACATCAAGATCAAGCTGCTTGAAGGCATGGTAAGACTCAAGGCATGATTTGGTTTGAACGGCCTGGACACGGCTGTGTCGTGTTGGCGGGTTCTGGTAGTGCATCGCGTGCAACACCCCATGGCTGTATTAGATCTCGTTGATAGGAGGTATCAGCTAAGGCAAAAGTATCCTGCCTAGAATTCAGGGAAAGGATAGGCTGGTAAGTGTGACTCGTATGCGTCGGTAGGTCGTTGCTAACACTACGGTGAACATTCACTGTTCAATTCACTTGCCAAAAACCTTTCGCACCACCTAATTCAGGGTCGCTGTAATAGATATTCAAACCATTTCAGAGTCACTATAGTCGTAGAAAACAGCTTCAACCTTTATACGTAATAGCCTTTTCCCCCAGATCCTACAACCACTCACCAAAGTAAGGATTTAGTATGGATTTGTAGACTGTACCTCCAAACAGGTTCATTTAAGATTGAAACCAGTAGTTATCAGTATTCATTTAGTAACTGTATTGATAACATTACATTTTTGTCAGACGGATTTGGACGCTTCGGGCAAAGTCCCTGCACACATGTGACATCTCGTTTTCTGCCATCGACCAACTGTGCTGACGCTTATCAGTATCCCAAAAGTTACGTTTGGCAGATTTTTCGACAGCTCTGCAATATCTGATAATGCAGTAAATGGAAGTATGTATGAGTGGTGATAGTGAAAGCGTCTAACGTATGTGCAACTTGATCTGGGTGTCGATTCTTATGCGCAGTTATACGCAGATACGAAATTTAGCAGCAATCAACCCTTTGTATACTGCTACGGGATGGATGCCTGTGCGGAGCTTTTAGAAAAATGAAAGCGCCAACAGTTTCAGAACTAAGTGCAGCAAACATTATACTTTCTGAAGCGACGAAGTAAGGCATGTGCATCGCTCCGTTGACGCTCACTGAAGCGATTACCGGTATGCTGTCATCCTTCAATAATGCAGCGATAGGTCGGCTTAGTTGTGACTGCAAACCTTGGCACTAGGCAGCACAGTTATTGAATCTGAGTTTTGTAATTGATTTTACCCGAGCATGTGGCTTGCGGGTCATGTAAACCGGGGTAATATCTGCCCCGGCTGCATTTGTACACATATATAGTCTCTCAAAGACCGGCCGCTTTCAGCCACAATGACGTTCGTCTTCACACGCGAGACAAGCGCACATCACTGACAATGCGAGCTCGATTTATCGCCCTACCGCAGAGCGTTCTCTCCGAAATCTTTGCGCAACTCTTCTACGACGATCATGCGGCGTTTCACGCTCTTCGAGTAGTGTGTCGCGCGAGCAGAAGTCTTTCCGAAGAATTCCTTTTCCACGAAATCACGCTCAAAGGTGCGCACGATGTCGAAAGAACGTTCCTGCAAAGAATTAGAATACCAAATGAGGCGGTCGGAGGAAAAGTGCAATGCGTTCGACTCAAACTTCCCCGGCAGAATCCTGAGATTTGCGAGGAGCTCGTAAGACTACTTATCGACTGCTGGGGTTATTTGGTCCAGTTAAAGAAGATAATGTAAATTCCACAGGATCATATTAGGGTTATAGAGGCTGACATATTACAGATGGGAGACTCCATATCCTTTCCCATCTTCGTTGCAATCACTCTTGGCCGATTGCCCCAACTTGCGACTTACGTACATCAACAATGATCGTCGACCTTATGCAATGGATAAAGCTATTCTATCATCCCCAAATCTGCACCACCTGGACTTTACTGCTCTTGCAATCCAACCACAGGCTGTTTGTTTTTCGGAAATGTGCGAGCTGAAACAGTGCCTACTTCAAGCCCGTAACCTCAGGATACTATGTTTGCAAGTCGGTATCGCTTCCGGGGCACGGAACGACGATAACCAAGAAAGCCCGCTCAACCTTCCGTTTCGAGATGGTGATATATTCCCGGCGCTCGAAGAGTTGACCTTAGACCCAATGCTCCAAAACTACTTTCCAACTACAGAGCACTGCGAGATATGGTCACGTTCCATGGATTGGGGTCAAATACATACCCTTGATTTTGGCCGTGGCACCCCAACTGCCCTTTTGAAAGCATTAACAGGACGTGTTGCACAGCTAAAGACACTCAAATTCGGCTTTTGGGATGACTACGGGGCCGCCAGCGCCCTTTGGAACTCGAGCAATGATATGGACGTTCTTGAGCGCTTCATAGATTCGATCGATGCGTTGAGAAATGTGAAGATGCACTGTCTGGACGATGAGGCTATGCAAAAGGTGCGACCTACACTTCTGGCCAAGCATGGACAGAGTCTTCGAAGTTTGGAGGCAGAGTATGTGAAGAGTGTAGCATGGGAGCCCGAGCATTTTTATGCTTTAGCGGAGACAGCGCAAGAGATAAAGATATTACGGTTACCAATGAAAGTGCAGAAAAAAAAAGGAAAAGATAAATTGAGCATATGGCCGGACGATAAGACTACGCAAAAGAATGGGGCCGTCGCACTTCTGAAGAAGCTCTTCGCCGGCTTTAGCCAACAGAAGCACGGTATCTCGCCATGGACAGCGCCGAGCTCCGGGGCTCATCGATCTATTCACTCAGCACTGACTTCGCTTCGCCACCTCAGACAGCTTTACCTCAAAGTGTTTCTGGAATACGACTCATACCAGCTAATCACATACCCAGAACCAGATGGCTGGGGCTCACCTCAGATCAAACAAAAGGTTACCCGCGACCTGATGCTACGCTTGTGGCACGATTTTGGTCGGAAAAGCCCGCTTGAACGAATCGAAGTGACCTTCATTTCACCAGGTGGTAGCACCAAGATATGGTACTATACTGTGTTTCGGAAATGGCAGAAGAGAGCTTCGGATGGGATATGGAAGAGTAAAATCGAGGTCAAGATGCGTGAAGAGGGGAGGGACTATGATCCAAGCACCTTTGATCCGTTTGTCTAAGGAATGATAATGTCGAAACAACTCTTTAGATCAATACGACATCGATTAGTTTCTTAGTTTTCTTGTTATTGCTTTGGAAATTGGTGGAAATCATTAAAGGGGGCATGTGAACTAGGCATTTACTGCAAAATCGCGAAGAGAAAGGAGATGAATTTAACAGTTTGAGTTGCATTTGTATCCTAGTGTATTATTTCGAGAGCGGGCTTAGAAAAAGAAGAAAGATCAAAATAACTTTCAGAATAACTATCATCTCCATGGCCAGCTCTTACAAGTGTTCCTCGGTGTTCCGCTCGTTCAGGGCTGCACGTAACGATTTGTACGGATGGGATGATTGTAACTGGAGCTCCGCCATGGTGTAATACGTCTTTTGAGGGGGCATGCGTGGGCTGACTTTTACCTCTAAAACTGGTTGACGTAGAGTTTACAACCGTCTCAGTATTCATTGTATTACCAAAAATGATTAATGGCATATTTCCATTTGAACAATTCAATATCGTAAGTCTTCGATGATGGTTCAGCGAACGCTGGCTTGATTATTCATGGATAATTCGTCTTTTATGAGACGCAAACTCTGAGAGGCATGGTAGATATTTGGAGTAAGAAAGTCAGAGTACTATTCAGACGAATTATTAGGTTTCATCCTAGGAGCCGGATCAGAGCTTTATATAAGTCATATGGTTTTTGCACCACAATGATTACCACGCTAGAAGATGGCCAGCGTACCTAGAAGTCACTATTAGGCATGTGAAAATCTCCGCGTTGTTCTTGGCACGCGCCAGAGCCGTCACAATATGCGCCCTACATGTCAAATCTAGCAAATTTTCAACACTAGCTATACAACTGCACCATACTTAGAAATTATTGGGGTCAAGAACTTTCAAGTGTCGTCGCCCGTAAAAAGTATATAGGCTATCACACCCTCATGACCTGCTTTGAAATATTTATAGTCAGACAAAAACGCTCATCAATTACAATGGCTTCTCTTAACGATCCACAACAATACCTCGATAATGCGCGCATCGCACCCGAGGTTTTCCAATTACGACCGGATTACCGCGCTCTCCTCCTAGTCATTACAAATATCCCACCTGCACCCAGCGATTCACAGAGCGAAACGCTCTTGCAAGAAGCTGAAGCAGCTGCAAAAGCCACTCTTGCAAAGGTACCTGTCACTGACATTCCCCATGTCAAAGCCTGGAGGGAAGCGTATACTGCTTTCGGTGCCAAACCGAAAAAGACACAGAGCAGCCTCGAAGCGCTCACACGGCGCGTTGACAAAGGGCTGCCGCGCGTCAATCGACTGACCGACATTTACAACGCCATATCCGTCAAACATCAAATCCCGCTTGGCGGCGAAGATCTGAACAAGTACTCGGGAGCGCCATTCTTGATCCGCGCAAAGGGCGACGAGAAGTTTGAAATGAACTCGCGCGGAGAAGTGGTGAACGAGCCTCCAAGCCCAGGAGAAGTGGTATGGTGTGATGATGTTGGCGTTACTTGTCGGAATTGGAACTGGAGGCAGGGCCCGAGGACCGCGTTGTCAAACGACACCACGAACGTGTTAATCATTATGGATGCGTTGCAACCGTTTAGCGATGATGCGTTGAATGTTGCAGCTGATGAATTAAGCCAGATATTGAAGGGACTGTCACCTGAAGTTGAGGTCTTGCATCGCTTGTTGAAAGCATAGCTATTTTCATTGAAATCCTATTCCTATGCTTCGTACCAAATTCATTAAATAGCACTGCTACCTAGGTTCATTTGATTGAAGAGTCAGGATTCGAAAGATATCCTATGGTGTATCTGTGGTCGCACGAGTATTCTATATGAACCAACTCATAGATCAAGGTCTGACAATCCTATTAGAAATTTAAATAATGGTATATAGGGATATGCGGGGCGAACACGCGGAGTCGAAGGTGATTACCATGTCCATGGGGCTAGATTCACGAATTGAAGACATCTGATTGGCTTGAAACTTATCATGTGGCCTACATGACAAAGCTGGCACACGCCCTATGCGCCGTCGTTAATGGTCCGTTTTTGGGGCCCATAGGCCCACCCAGCTGTGATATATCAGGCCCTGAGTGCATACTTCTATTCTAATTCATCGACGGTTCCGACCTTGTGACGAAGAAATCACGATGTACCTCCGTGAGATCCATGCCGAGAAGCATATTCCCACATTGTACCAATTCATTAAGGATAATCCATTAGGTCTTTTGATCACAGCGCTCGATTCTAAGACCACTCAGTTCCTTCAGTCTAGTCACATTCCATGGGTCTTGGACATCCCTGACGACAAGGATGAATCACATTTCGGCACACTGCGGGGCCATATAGCACGAGCGAACCCGCAAGCCAAGGCATTTATTGAAACAGCAAAGGGGGCTCCTGAAAGCGAGATAAACCCAGACGGTTCTTACTCTCTTACGCGCGACGTCCTTGCCATCTTCAGCAGTCCTACCCATCACTACGTCACGCCAAGATTCTACACCGAGACCAAGCCAGCGACAGGCAAAGTAGTCCCGACATGGAACTACTCTGCTGTACAAGTGTATGGTCGCGCGACAGTGTTCTACGATCCAAAAGCCAAGTCTACACATGCGTTTCTCGACAAGCAGATCCGTGACCTAACCAACCATAACGAACTTGACATGATAGGCCACAAAGAAAAGCCATGGGTGGTTGAGGATGCACCCGAGCCTTACATCAAGGTACTGAAAAGCGCAATTCTTGGTGTTCAAATCGAGATTTCAGACATTGGTGGCAAGTGGAAGATGAGTCAAGAGCTACCAGCGGGTGACCAGGAAGGTGTAGTGAAGGGTTTCGAGAATTTGAACACCGAGCTTGGGAGGGAGATGGCGAAGATAGTGAGAGCGAGGTGCATGAACAAGGAAGTAAACACTGCTTGACATTCTGACAAGACGGGAACTTGTATAGACAACATTACAATTGACACCATAGCACAATAACCTCTCAAACGTCGAGGTACTCAGGCGTCTTGGAACTGTCCACTTTATTGACTCTCCTTTTCTCCAGAAAATAATCTTTCTGGTTGGTATTGCTCCACATCCCTCCATGTTTTCACGAAATAGCCTATTTCTGGCGTCCTTATCCAACGGCCCGATCTTGTTGACTTCGTCGCATCGAAATAGATCTGCCATTTCCACCACTTTGCGTTCCTGTTCCGCCTTTTCCACGATTACGACCTTAGCACCACTCAGAGTCGGATAAGCCAATGCACTATCGCTGTGTCACTCCTGGCTGAGGGCTTTGGCGTGTTCTTCATCCTCACTTACCAGACAAGAGAGTATTTTGAATAGTTACACTGCCATGGGTGTGAAAAGTGAAGAAGCTTCTACCAATAAGAAGTCAGGCCTTAGCAACAGCGTTTTTCTACTGACCAGACGATCAAGTAGACTCCACCTTGTCCTAGCACCCTGTTTGTGTAATGACCATAGCCTGCATCATATGCACCATGCAGTATTTTACACACTTTCAGCGTCTGGCTTCGCAAGAGCTAGCTACTTTTCCCATCAATTCTGCCAACTGGATGGTAGTATATCATACATGAGTGGACTTAAGAAAAGTTAGAGGTGTATGGGGTAGTTAGTAATAGATAAAACTTATAATGATAGCAAGTCGATCATCCGTGGCGCAGCTCTACTAGAACTCAACACACGAACACCTAATATTGATCCGATGCAGCTGAGACAGAATTCCGCCTACATGGCGCCTCACAAGCGCATGGTAAAGGGAAATATCATCAGTACGGTGTTTCAATAGTAACGAGCTCCACGCAGAAACGATAGACCAGTAAAAGAGGAACCATGTTCTTACCATGACACGAAGTGGAACATGTGCTTTGTCAGACGGCGAAATAACGCAGGCGATTGACGCTTCTGCAACCTGGTATATATATGTACATCATGAAAAAGAATCAGAACATAGTGCTTAGGGCCAAAAAATACTGGCGTCATCGCAGATATTTGTCGCATTGTTAATGTGGGTCTTGTTGATTCCACAAGCTATGTGCAAAGCCCGTCAGGTACAAGTTCGAATATACAAACCTAATGTGCGCAGATCCACAAACTCCTAGATCGGTGCAACTGCATCTAGTGCAGTCATTCGATATTAATCCCCCATGACGCGAACCCTCACCCAAATCACAAAATATCTTGTCAGCGATGGAAATTACATCATAGGAGAAATATTTTTCATCGGTGGTTCAGTTTGTCGCGGATGGGCCGCAGGGATAGAAAAATTCTGTTCGCCCTATAAAGTTAGTGGTTTCGAGGGGTTTCGCGAACCAGGGCCGTTTTTGGCCGAACCCAACTTGAAGACAGACTCGAGGTGGAGAACATCGTGTTTACAAATCGGTTGGTAACAACTGCGATCTGTTGACAAACATGCAATTAGGGAATTCGTCAAATTTTTCAATTTCAGACTGCAGTGACGTGTGAGATATATTTGTTTTATATATCATTAGCAATTCCTAACGATACACATGCCCGTCAGCACATTCGTCCTACATATCACGGCTTTCTTATTCAATTATGTATCGTATACTCAATTTGCTCGCCATCACTCCGGTAGCTCTTGCTCTGGCTCGTGACGTTACAGGGGCCCCTGAACATAGCCCTCGGTACGATTATGTTGTCGTTGGCGGAGGAACATCAGGACTCGTTGTCGCGAATCGACTATCTGAAGACTTGAATGTTACCGTCGCGATTATCGAAGCTGGAGATGTTGAACTTTACAACACTAATGTGTCCGACACATCCAAATATGGCGCCGCATTTGGCACTGACATCGACTGGCAATACCGAAGCGCACCTCAGCAGTATGCTGATGGAGCCACTCAGACTCTCCGAGCTGGAAAGATCTTAGGTGGAACTAGTGATATCAATGGTTCGTACAATATGGATCTAAAAGAGGTCTCTACTAAAATCGCGGCCCCTAGGTATGACCTATTTGCGAGCGGAAACGTCCCAGATCAACGCCTGGGAGTGGATTGGAAACAAAGGCTGGAACTGGGAAGATCTGATGCAGTACTACTTGAAGAGTGAGTATATGCAGCCTCCAACAGAGGATCAGATTCTTCTTGGTGCCTCATATGATCCGAAAGTTCATGGTACATCTGGTCCCCTCAGCGTTGGCTGGACTGCGAACATGATGGGACAGGAGGTCATCTCTCCAGTAAACCAATCCTTCAATGCGCTAGGCCTTCCTTTCAATCGTGAGCCCAACGCAGGTTTTATGCGTGGATTCACAGTCTTTCCTAAATCAGTTGACAGGGCTAAGAACGTGCGTGAAGACGCCGGACGTGCATACTACTGGCCTGTTTCGAAGCGGCCCAACCTGGATATCTATTTGAACTCCAAAGCCGAAAAGATGATTTGGAACCCAAAGACTAACGATAGCCTGCCTAAAGCGAGTGGTGTCGTCTTCACCACCCGTAACGGAACCTCTACAATTCTCGCCAATCGCGAGGTAATCCTCTCAGCTGGAAGTCTCGTATCTCCATTGTTATTGGAAAAGTCGGGTGTCGGAAATTCTGCGTATGTGTAACACCCATCTGAAGTAACTGGGGACGGAAAGCTAATGGTAGCCAAAGTATTCTGAAGAAGGCTAATGTTGATGTTGTCGTTGACTTGCCCTTCGTTGGCGAGAACCTCCAGGATCAGACCACTACAGATATGGCATACACGATGAAGAACACTACAAACCTGGCAGGGCTTGCGGGTTACGCAGCTTATGCTAATGTGGAAGATCTTTTCGGAGAGAAGCTCGACAGGTTCAACGAAACTATTGCGAAATCCATCCGCGAATATGCCGAGAGGACTGCTAACATCAGTGGTGTCATCAACGCTGATGTTACTGAGAAACTCTTCAAGATCCAATATGACTTGATCTTCAAGAACAAGATCCCAATCGCTGAGATCATCATAGCGCCTGCTCCCACTGCAGACCTTACGGTCGAATACTGGGGTCTTCTTCCGTTCTCACGAGGTAGCATCCACATCAACTCTACTAACGCCACACTGCCTGCATACATCAACCCCAACTATTTCATGTTGGATTACGACGTCCAGCAGCAAGTAGTTACTGGGAAAATGGCGCGTGCATTCACCAACACTGCTCCTTTCTCCGAACTGGTCACGGGAGAAGTCACTCCTGGACTCAGCAAGCTCTCGCGCAATGCCTCTGATGCTGATTGGGCTCAATGGCTCAAGTCTGCTTGTAAGCCTCCATAATTCTTGCCTGAAGATGAATCAAATCGAGTGACTGGGCTGACATATGAACAGATCGCTCCAACTTTCACTACGTTGGCACTGCTGCTATGATGCCAAAGGATCTTGGAGGAGTCGTTGACTCCACTCTGACAGTATACGGTACTAGTAATGTCCGTGTCGTTGACGCGTCCGTACTTCCATTCCAGGTCTGCGGTCATCTGGCCTCCACTTTGTACGCTGTTGCCGAAAAAGCCGCAGATATGATTAAGGCAAAATATGCTTGATCGTCTGGACAGCATGTAACCATCAGTATCAATTTTTTAATCTTCGTACTTTATAAACTAGGCAGTGCCCTGATAGTTAGGATGGTCGCTCTAAATGATTGGCGCACAGTTGTGTGTGGTTTCTTCAGTGATCCTACGTTCAGGCACTGTCGGTTCAACTTATCAGTCTCAATTCATCAAAAAAATTTCCAAAAACCACATCACTAATGTTGACATCTTTATATCTGTACCAATGAATTAGATTCAATAAGGTAATATCACCAGGTAATTAGAGAAGGGATCAATGTCCATAAGTTGCGACAGAACTCTATTCAACAATCATATTCACGCTTTTTTGAATGTATAACATGAGCTTTATTAGTCGGAAGAATACGTACTAGAAATCTAGGGGCTAATCTTATGTCTAGTGTCAAAGTTACGTGATAGCGTATCCAATACCCATACACTCTGAATACGGATCTGGAAGGTACAAGATCTCCGATGCGCTCTATGTATACTAAGTTCGTAAGCTCTGTACACGGGCCTGGGATGGATCACATCGTGGCTAGGCGTACTGATACGGTATACGTATACACTCTATACACGGATGTAGGAGGCGCTAGCTACTTTTATCCCAGCAGTGCCACACTTCCTTATAAAGTAACGTTATCCAAAGTGCTCTAATTCGTGCGGTTCATAACTGTACAGTTTAAAAGACGCTCAGCACCATATTGCAGACCTATCATCGCGCGCCTCCATGGCATTCCGTTTTATGACTCTGATTCTGCTCGTGTTATTATCTTCCTCCTCTGTTTTGTTTGCTCAGATCCCCGATAGCCTACCTATTGACAATCCACCAGGCAGTATCTCGAATCTCTGTCTCCGGAGAAGCTATCCACAATCCCCGAAATATTCCAGCAAGCTATTGGCGGTCAGGTTCCCGCATCGCCGGAAGTGTTCAGGCTCAGGTGCTCTATTGGAGCTACAATAGGAGTCCTCCATTCTATCCAACGCGTAATTGTTCTTTACCTCATGATTATGAGTGTCTGTACTAGCCAGTTTGTTAATACCAACCTATGTGCAGCGCAGGCCACAGAGTTAATCGATTGGGCTGATGCTCATCAGCAAGCATCGGCATTAGTTGAACAGATAACCGTTGAGGAGAAGCCTTCCGTTGTATCCGGACAGACATCTATCACAAATCGGTGCTCGGGCCAAATATCCGGAGTTCCTCGTCTCGGATTTCCTGGTATCTGTGTAAACGATGGTCCCAATAGTCTTCATCATATTGCTGGTGTTAACGGCTACCCATCTGGCATGACTATTGGTGCGACATGGAATAAAGACCTTGCCCTTGGACGTGGTCAGTTTATGGATCTAGAGTCCAAAGTGAAGGGTGGTAAGCAAAACGACGCTGGGGCTATCTTTGGACGTCCGACTGACATCATCATCTAGTCAACAACCTGATTGGACCAACAGTAGGTCCTCTTGGCCGCGTAGCCATGGGTGGTAGAAATTGGGTATGTAAAATACGGTGAGAGTTGAATCCATTTCTAACATGTTTCTAGGAATCTTTTTCAGTTGACCCTCATCTTTGTGGCGTCATGGGTGCTCAACCTGTTTTGGGAATACAGGATCATGTTATTGCGACTCCAAAACACTTCATGCTCAACGAGCAGGAGATTAGCCGCAACCCAAGCTCTTTCGGACTTGGAAATGCCTCAGTATCCCTAGGATATCAGAGTGTTCATGTCACCGATGAAGAAATTTAAGGCTTATTTATCCGCGTCGGAGACCTTACTAGGGCCGTACGATCCGGCACGCTTCTCAATGGAGGCGGTAGTGCCTCCGTCGTTCCTGCTTACGTCGCTTCACCCTTCGCGGCTTTCTCACAACGGGCAATTAAGGATGATACCTTCTTAAATTGGGACTACGAATCTCAGGATCCCGTATATGCAAACGCAGGCTCGGACGCTTGTATCGTTTTCATCGATGAATTTGCTGCAGAGGGTCAGGACAAATTCATGCTTGCTGACTCGTGGTCGGATAAGTCGGTGACGAATGTTGCGTCAAAATGCCCTAATATAAGTTCAAATATGCGTAACCTTTATCCAAAGTTGCAATATAGCTAACTAGCACTCAGAAAATGTATCCATTCACAATGCGGGTACTCTCCTGGTAGACACATGAATCAAACACCCAAATATCACCGCGGTGCTTTTCGGCCATCTGCCTTGCCGGGACTCAGAGATCGTCTTCGTCTCGATCATTTACGGCGACCAGGCTCCTTCCGGCCGCCTCCCTTACACTGTCGCTAAGAAAGAATCTGACTATGGCGACCTCCTCTCTCCCGTACGCGCCGACAATGCCTCAAACTATTACACATCAGCCAACGTGACTGAAAGGGTCTATATTGACTATCGCCACTTCGACGCCTACAACATCACCCCTCGCTTTGAATTTGGCTTCGGTCTTACCTACACCACCTTTGAATACGCCAACCTTGACATCACTGTCACAGATCTGGGTACAAATCCGTCTGTTCTTCCACCGTGGGTGCTTGTGGCTCAAGGCTGTATCCAGTCTCTCTGGGATGTGCTAGTTACTGTCAGAGCCGAAATCACCAATACAGGTTCCGTCTTTGCGCCCGACGTTGGTCAGCTGTATCTTGGTATTCGGGGTGCTCCGGTGAAGCAATTACGTGGACTCGAGAAAGTGCTACTAAACGCCGGTGAAAGCAAGATTTTCAACTTTCACCTTACGAAAAGAGATCTAAGTACATGGGATCCTGTGAAGCAGAGCTGGATGCTACAACGAGGAAAGTAGATGGTTCATGTTGGTGCGAGCAGCCGAGATATAAGGCAGCAGAGATATAAGAATAGCTGGGAACATAATCATCTGAACATCAGGAAGAGAATGAACAATACATTGACAGGTTTATTGAAAGATATCGAAACAGCTGGCAGTTGGAATATGATCAGATGTGTGAATGATACTTCAATAGATCCCTTCCTTAGAAATATGACCATTTATGTGTTTCTGCATTCTCTCCTAGTATTCTTCACATGCCTGGCACCCGTATACCCTTAGCTGGGGAGACGAAAGCTTATTCAGAGCCCATCTCATATTAGTTTTTTGTTTTGTGCATTATCACGTAAATTATTTCCAACTTCACTGTGATAGAGTTATGTCATGATAACCTTACCCCTTTTCAGAACGAGATGGGTTTTGTGGCAAGAAGACCGAACCGTCTATGGAGGACTTCATCTGGGTGCTATAGCTGGTAGTGAGCACCAATATGGTCACAAACTCAATCACTACAGTTTCATCATCACGGAAAAGGTATACATAGAGACTTTTTGAACTGTTGTTCAATCATTAATCATTTGATTCTTGTGTGATTACCAGACTTTTTAAATCTAAACACAGAAAAGCTCTTCGTATAAGCTTCTATTGAATACTGTCTACGGCTTCGTCTTTATCCTCGTGTCAAGCACTCCTGACATATAAGTCAATACAACTTTCGTTATCCGCTACTCTTCCTGAAATGCCTGGCCCAAGGACATCAGAAGTGTGCACAATATGGAACATAACTTGCACAGCGAACATTGGCGCTGTGTCCAATATGTACATGTACACCTCATGACTAGCAAGATAGCCATCATGACCTTGACCAAATTCAACAATCCGGAATATGCAGCGTAAGATGATGACTACTGCCGCACATAGTAGCAGTTTGAGCAACGCGAGCCAGGAATATCTACCGTACTGCGGAATGCTGAAAAAAATGGGGGAACTGCGCATCCGCTTCCAGAAGACCAGCGATATGACCAGAAAGAAAGCGAAAAAGAAGAGCTGAATGAAGAGGCCGATCAGCATGATTGTTTGGCCCGTATTCGCCATACTCGCTTGCGCCATCATGCCGCCACCGCCAGCTTGTAGTAGAAAGGCAAGCACATCGCCACAGACAAATATTTTTGTCACTCGTGTAGGCCTTATGATTGAGGCTTCTGGAGCCCTCACGAAGAGAACAAGGCGGCCATATATCATGTAAATTGTTGCTGCGTATAGAGATGGAGGAAGAATGATAAAGAGCGATTGACCAATGTAAGGGCCGAGATCTGCTGGCGACTTTGCGGAGATATATCGGAAGATGTAGCCAGCTGTCATCACTAAGGTTTGTCAACAAATAATGCATACAGAGAAACTATCCAGGTCGTACTGAAGGAGCCCACTGTAAGAGCGGTATAAAACCATGCTCTCTTTTGAATCATCTGCACGAGATGATAGATAGCGCTAATCCCGAATGCACCTGCAGAAATGATCGCGCCTGCAAGGCTGGGCTCATAAAGATAGATCCCATTTTGCCCTGCCATGTAATTTGAGATTGCTGTTTGGAAGGATTTACTCGGTAATTCCAGGAGAGAAGTGACGGAGAATGTTGAGAGGGTCAGATATGGTGAAAAGACAGTAAGAAAGATATATTACAGGCTAATGAGATGTAGATATCTGGATAGAACAGACGAACTCTGTTTCCGAGTGTTGTGTGCCATTCAGGTAAATATAATGCGGTAACAACTCAGCTTGTTTGGACTTAGCAAGGCCTCAGCCTTCAAATTGTACTTTGATACTAGGCGTCCTCCAATGCACAGATCGCCGTAAGGTCTGGCTAGATATGCTCAGCCCGGATGATGTGATCTAGCGGATGAGACTTCCATATTTGGGTCGCAGTTGTGGATGCACACGTGGGTCTGGGTCCTAACCGATTTTGCCCCACTCAAAGGGCAAGTGCGCGTATTCGGGTAGTATTGCGTATTCGGATAGTAATGCGTATCCTAGCATTGGGGCTTGTCTATGCACCTTGTCGCCACTCTTTCTAATTAGACCTAACATAAGAGGTCATTACGTACAATCAATATCCAGCGTAAAGCTTACCAGGGATATCCGATTTCATTGTGAGAACTGCGTCCTCTCCTCTGTACCAAGGGAGGTACAAGAGTACGAAAAGCCACCTCTTGGGCCCGCTTTACTGATCACCTCAACTCTGTCCACTTGTTTCATGTCCCTGCAAAGAAGACAAGATGATTCATATTGCTAGTCGCTGGAGGCCTATGAATGTACCTTCTAGTGAAGTGATAGCCTTTTGGATGCAAGCGAACTTTGAGCCCAGTCACTGAACAATGGCAATAGTCGCATATGAATCCATGTTCTTTGTTATACATTTGCATACCATCCCTGACTGAATTACACGAGCAATCTAATGCTTTAAGAGATCAGCATCGTTATAAAGTGTATGAAAAACAAAAAGACCATTTGTATGTGTATTCATGACGTGGAGCTGACCTCTGTTTGGATAAATGTGGTATGTGGGCACGAAGGGAGCAGTGTCAGCCCGGGAAACTTGATTGAGAGACATGTGCAAGATTATGGTTTTAAGATAGTGTTATAACACCAACAGCGATTGTTAGCAATTTCTGCAGCATGTGGCTTCTGTATCAAGTAGACTTAAATTAACAACAATTTAGTCTATATTGAGATGGATTCTGGTCTGCTTGTCTTTTGTTTACTTCAACTGATTGAATCTTCGTAGAACCTCTTCTTCTTCCTCGACATTTGGCTGGTTCACATCGTTAAACAAGGCATCATGTGCTATCCTTGCCTGTAAGATAGCCGATTGTGCTGCTGAAGTTGACGCGCCGACGATAGATTGATAGATACCAAGGACAGGATTGGCGAAGAGACCGAATATAGCTAGAAGTCTCGAGCATTAGCAACATAGCACAAGAGGGGGATACGTCCTCATAGATGTAATGGTGACGTATGTAAGATCGAATTACGCTTGCGAATTCATCATCTTAATCATTCCATATGTTAGATAGTTGGCCGTACTTGGGTCAAGATTTGACCGCTTTATATTCGCCAAGGGATACGGAAAGGCTTTTGTTGGGCTTCAAGGCATCGTGAACATCATATGTAGGGGGATCCCTAGTGCCTCTGCGCCATGTATATGTGCAAAACTTGGCGGGTTCACAGTAATGGCTTCTGCGATGAACGGCACGCCAGTGTCTGGATCAGGTTCGAGGCATGATTTCCAACAACCCTCCAATATCTCAGGAATCATGGCACGTTTTTTGCCGACATCTCCGGCCTTGATTGTTGAGAACTTGGGGATAATTCCGGGATTCTTCACCATGTACTGATCAGTGTGATTATGAGATATACACTCTAATGACAATAAACTTACTGCCATGAGGTCTGAGGGATCAGCACCAACGGGGAAAAACTCGAGACCTGACTCATGTACATAATCTTTGAAGACATCATGCGTCGCAATGCGTATCCTGTAACCGTAGAGCTTAAGTTCGGTGCCCAAGGCTACGAAGAGCTGGATATGGCCTTTACAAACTGATAAGCTTCTGGTTGCAATAGAGATAATCCAGGGCAGCAGATATGCCTCGACTTCCAACGATTTGTATCACAATTTTCAGTCGAGGAGCCGAGGTCTTCTTGTGATCATTAGGATGATATTCGGCATCAGTATCAGGCGAAGATTCTGGCAACGAACTACTCTGCTGAGTCTTCGCGTACAGCAAGCTGTTCAATGTACTGGCGTCTTCCGCGTCAAAAGTGAGGTCGATGCGGTCGTCGTCTGCAATTATGTGAGAATGAGACACTCAAAATAAAATGAAAATGGTGAAGGACGAAATCACCTTTGGCAATGGCAGATGTGCGAAGATTTGCGCCTACAAGTCCGAGGTCGTCTCCTTGTCTTCTTTGGGAGTTGGATCCAGATGATGCATGGTGGTATTCGAGAGTAGAGAGACAGAAGCTTACGCATGTGCTATGCATTCCTGATGGTAATTTGCTTCCCAAGACTTTTCTTCAATCTAGACTTCAAAGGATCAAACTCTGCAGGGATTTCTGTATAGATGGGTGGAAGACCATTGTTTCATGATCGATCTACAAAGTCGCATAGCACCAATTGCGGGTACGCTAAATTAGCGTCCCAGATACGCACCCCCGAATACGTATACGCACCTGGAATACGCACCACTTTGTATCACAGCGCGCCTCAAGACTGATTTGCATGTAGTAGATCCTTGTGGGACCCTCAGCTAGCAAGGCTGCATGCGATGCCACTATGTAAGTTGTCAGTTCATACTAGGTTCGCCGAGATTCCCGGGATTTTCATCTTGTACTGTTCTTGCCACAAGTCGGCATGGCAGTTTGATCCAGGAGTCCCAGTATCTCCCTAAGGTATCCTTCACAACTGACACGACGTTTTTCCCCCATCCCTCCATCCACCAGTATCCTTCGAGCTCCGCAAACAGCTCGCCAAAATAAGCCAACAAAATTAGTGCAACTGGGTGACGCTGCTGCAAGCGCAAGAAAAACGCATCTGGCGCGAGACTTAACCAAATAAATGCACCACTCCAGCTACGATTGTATTCCAAATCAGGATGCGAAGCAAGTTATGGAAAGAGGTGCTCAGGAATATTTTGAAACTGAGTAGTCCAAGCCCAGCACTTGCGAAGCGAGTACAAAGACTTATCATACACGGGCGCGTCAGCGCTGTCCGCCCATATTGACATCAGAGATTGCAACTACGCGTCGTGGGGTATAGTAGCGGTATCTGGGTCGAGTCTATCCCAGTTCCCGAATCTTAGTAACGAACCTAGCGGACCGACGCTAAGATGTTCGCGGATCTGCTGTAGCAACCGATGTACGCCTCGTACCAATAGGATCCAATCCTCACCAAGGATACGCGAGCGGTGATCGGCTTAGGACTCGTTTGCGTCGCCATGATACAGTTTTCCGAAGGTGGCGAAAACGTAAAAAATATTTATAGAGACGCTCGCGAATAGCGTATCACTGTCGTGGTCCTTGATCTTGCACAACTTGGTTTAGAAGTCGCGAAGGGCCCGGTTGTGGTGTTGTGCAGCTGTTGCGATGAGAACATGCTTCTTTGGTGGGTTGAGATAGGCGAGATGCAGCGTGGTGAGGCTGAATATGCCATGCATGACGTATGGATTTCAAATTCCAATCTGTACCATGACACTTTGCCATATACGGTCAACACCTGGGGTGTTGACCATGGTAAGTCTAGTGATGAGAGGCCAGTGATGCAGTAGAATGAGATCGTTCATGGTGAAGGAATTGAGCTCTTCACCATCGCCGTAGGTTCGGAGCGCTACCTCAGGCAATGCCTGTAAAGTACTGCAATTCGATAGTCCAGGCGAAAGCACACTAGAACTCGGCGCATGAGGCATGACTGGTGGCGATAGAGTAGCGGACGCGGATACTTCCATGGAATATGAAAATACGCAGAGCGTACTTCTTCGCATGCAGTAAATACAGCAATTCTTCTCTTCATCGCACTGTGCGATGAATCAGATAACTTAGTTCCAGACTCATTTTCAAGCTCAACGTACCCTGATCCTCCTGCGTTTATATTGCAGGCATCCATTACGCCATTTGCTATGTGGCCGTCATTTCCTGGTTCGTTTTGGTTCAATCATATCGATGCGAAAAAGCCAACCCGCGATTTGAAGCTGTAATACGGCTTTGGTACACAGGAACACTTTGGGTACTCTGTGATAGCAATGTCTCTGATAACGTAATAGGTGCGCGAGGTATTTGGGGAGACGAGATATGCCAGTGCGACAGACACACGGACACCTCAGAGTGCAAGGCATATTCCAGAGGTATGTATTTGACGAAGCTGACAGGCTCCAGAGCTCTATCATTGTTATTAGCTAACCAGATTTTCGCAACAGTACTAGGGTGGCACAAGACAATCTGAGCGGCGGAGCGGCGGAGCGGCGGTGTAGCCGATTGATGGAGGCGTGGTTACCTGAGCGTCGTCAAGCTACTGGGGAATGACGGCAGCTTGTTAGGTAAAGCACATTGACTAGAATAAAACCAATGCAATTCTTACACTCACTAAGTGACTTTCATGAATTGAATCACGTGATTCGGAATGTGTTACGGAGATAGCTCGAACGGCTGTTGCTTTACAAATAGGTGTTGAGGCTGATGAAGACATGGCAGTGCAACGTCGACTCTAATTTGTAAGGATGCCTAAGTTCTCTCGGATTAGCAACCCACTGATTCTCGCCCGCGCTCCAGTTGGCGCAGAACCTAGTGCAGAATCTACCCGATCAAACTTATTTCTCGGGCGTCAGGATGCGGTTCATCGGTTTCGAGCACCAACATCTGCACGCGGTTTCTGTGAGACGTGAACGCTGGGAAACCCTTAATCATTATGTTGGAATTCTTCCCGGAAATTCAACGTTGAATCAAGTATCTACCTCAATAGAAACTACCAGTGAATATGACTTTGGAAACACTGTATAGCCGAGTTCTTTGAAGTGGACATTTGAATGCTTTGCGAGACGTGCTGAAGACAGGATAGAAAATCGAAGTGCAGCCTGAAAAGCTGATGGCACACGTGTCGTCTTTTATATGCTAGAGTCGAAGTGGTGCGAAATCACGGCGCTATCAAAATCGATGCACAATAGATTCTCTGGACGTGGATATTGTGGAATAGTTGATCAATGACCCCCATCCAAGGCTTTCAATTGGATTCCACAGTATATGTGATGGAAACCTTTTCTTGTTATGAGTGTGCATAACGTGGGTTTATCTTCCACAGTGGGGATCGTTAATTGGATCTGCAAACAAAAGAGCGCTCTAGATGACGATGAATATCTACATCAACGTTCAACAATAAAAACCCAGGTGCGAGAAAGAACTGGCAAGACTTTGATTCGCTCTATCATATTACTATTACTGGAAATTTAGAAACGGCATACCGCTGCCCGGGTCCCGATTCCCTTCTCTTGTTGTCCATGTTTGACGCTTAAGCAGCAGTCAGCGTCGCCTGCCTGGAACCAACTTGCGAGCAGGACATCGGAATAGGGCCATTGCAGCCGACATTGGTCATACCGGTCAGAGTGACGCTAATTGTAATTAGTATGAAAATGCTAAAAGAAGAGACCGGCGTACCTGTCCGAGATTTTGTGAGAGACAGTGATGGCGTAGAGATTATAGCCGGGGCGACTGGTAACCTGGAAAGAGTATGTGGGGTCGGCACAGGTGTAGACGTTGGATGGGGTTGGTGGACCTGGGATGCTGTCTGTATCGCAGCTGACAGAGCCGGATGGAGTGACGAGGCTCAGGCCAACATGAGTGATGGTATCCCAATTGTCGTTACCATTACCATCCTCACGCACGAACACAGCACCGTCGATGGTAACTTGCTCGTTGGATGCATTGCTTTCGACTGTGGCTCCTGCAACCATGGTGACCATGCCAAAGGCAAGACCAGCGAAGATCTGGGAACGCATTTCGGATTTGATAATGAATGGGATGAACTACAAAGAACGAAGAGAGAAGTGAAACGAGTGTTGGAATAATGCTGACGAAGCAAGCTGTGGACCTGAAGTGTAATGATCAAGTTAACAGCAATACTTAGATTCTTATATGTCCCTTCCGATGTCCCTTAATTACTGATGGCCTGACACGTATTCTGCCAATGCCGAAGCGAGGGCTCGAAATACGAAGGACCTTGGGTTAAATGAGAAATATTCTGGCTCGTGCACCGACTCTACAGTGGTAGCTGGCGAGTATACAAAATAGCAAAACAAGCATATCGCACATTCACAGAGTTTGCTCAAAGAATCTAAGCTATTTAAGCTCTTCTACACGAGCCTGCTGTTGAACTTTCTAGCTGACAGCGATGATCTTGAGATAGAAAGACTATCTTTTGGTTAGGTAAATTTGGCGCACGGGCTCATCAAAAGCAAAACAAGCTCCTTCGTACAGGGATCAAGACAATCGCCGTTAAGCTTTGGCTGCAGCGGATGACAGAGACAGGTACTGTGGCCGACGAGAGGCAGCTTGCTTTCCGGCTTTTTTTAATGCGTATCCTAGTCGTCAACCAATTCCTACGACGTGCTGCGGGGACGGCACGAATGCCTGTTGCTAAACAAAGGGGTAGGAAGGCTGAGGGAAATGTGGCAGTGCAACATCGCCTTAATGTGGCGGAGCGCAGGTGCCCCCGCATTCTCCTGAACTAGCAAACCACAGATTATTGCCCGCGTTTCACACCCTGGCTTCCACTAGTAGCAATCGGAGATGCCTACCGAAAAAGCTTTGCCAGGACCAGTCAGGTTGCTAGTTGTCAAAAAGCAAGCCAAGCAAGCTGGGTAGCTTGATTATTACATACGGGATTAGTAACTACGTCAGAAGTAAGAAGCTACATAGTAGATTGGCTTGATTGTTAGATTTGATAGTGGCAACGTTTGAAGAAGATTTCCCACTATGATATAGCCTCTGACATGGTTCCATGCGTGATACAACACGTAATCTATTGCTGTCGCTCCATGACAAGAAACTTCACGTGAATTTTCTCACCCCTTGCACTCGGGCCACGAAGCTACAGAAGCTATAAGCCAAGCCGGCAGCATTACTCCACAACGAAAATGAAAAAGCTTGGGCACGCTTCTAGACTGCCCTCACTAGAACAAGGGGTATAACACTCTCCTCCTGTCCAACACAAAGTGCACTCATAGTCGTCTATTATCTCGTCGGTTTTCGCGGCTAATAAAGCTACGATGCAAAGCGAGACTCATAGTAGAAATCCTGGGAACCTAGGTTTTTGCTAACGTTCTGGGATGTTTCTAGATAGCACTTTATACAACGACTTTATTGTCCTCCTGTGATGGCCATTGGGCTATTGTTCCGTGGAATCAGCATGAGAACAATCTTCCAAGCTTCCGTGCACCTGTAAAACCCCCCCGATAGCTAGTCGTTCACGGATATTATGAGGTTGCAAACCACTGAATAGGAAGTTGGTGATATTGGCACCGACTGGTCTCTTTTGCAAACCCCAGTGTGTCTCGCCCAGAGTGGTAGGAGCCTTTCCAGAGATGTTATTTGCCAACATGGGCGTTACTATCTTCAAGCGGTCCGTCCCAGTTGAATAAGCGACCTGCATCTGGTTGTTGTCAAAATCGAGGTACAGCCCAAAGTTATGCCAAACGTCTTTAGTAAAGGGCGCCATAAAGTACGTCTCGACCTGCTTAGCCCATTTATAGCCCTGGAGGTAGACAACTTGGCCAGTTTTCAAAATTGACTCTGTGACATCAGGATGTAGAAATCCAATATTTTTGCCGTATGCTGCAAGATCGTCGCCTCCGCCCGCGCCATTTGGACCACGAAGAGCTTCTTGCATAGGCAGCCCAACCTTAAGAGACCAGAAATCCGCCTGAAAGTCCTGCGCTTCATGAAAAGCCAGAAGGTATTCATGAGAGAGATTGAGAGCGCGTGCCTCCGATGGTGAAGTACGCATGGAGAAGAACCATGTAACTTTGCCAGACACAGTTTGGTTTTTTCCATTGACGAGCAACTCGGCGCGACGGAGTGCCGTTTCTTGGCCTTCGGAGGATGACGCGAAGACGGATCTATCACTGCGAACATATTTTTTGAGCTGCAGTCGGGTTGGTCTACAGAAGGGAAAATTTACGTTAGCTCAACCTCGATGGGCTTTGTTCCAGCTTCCCGATCAAAGATTGATGGTTCAACATCGGGAAATGATATCACTTCATCCCATGTCTGGTCTGAGGGAATTGTATAAGCAAGCTGTAAGAGACTGCAATTGAATAGAAGTCTTACTAATTCCTAAAACATATTTGGGATTGAAAGGACTTTTGGAAGTGTCGAAAGTGGCTTTGGTGAAATTTTGGGGAACTCGACCATCGAATGTCAATGAACAGCTTGGACTGTCGAGATTAAAAAGCGACCCATGAGAAACCCCGCTGAGTGCCACTGGAAACCAGAAAAAGATATAATTAATCCTAAGAGCATGCATTTTGAGTTAGGGTAAGCCTAAAACTTCACAAACCCGTAGCTTCGAATGGAATTCAGAGGGTTGAGTGGTATTATGTGATTCATTCGAGTCGGTCCTATTATTATTTGTTGAATTTTTCTTTCGCAGATTGATCCGGGCATCCCGGGTTTTAGTATCCAATCGGGTCTACCATCAGCTCGCCACGTTGAAATCTGTTTATCCGGTATTGATGGAACAATATAAAGTTTCCTACATGAAACCGGACGATTTCGCACTCTTGGTTGCGCGGAAAAAGGATTTTCGCGCTTGCTAGTGTCATAAACCACAGAATCCTCAACAAACGGCGCAAATGGCGGAGGGAAACGTTTAGTTCTCAGTCTGGTGTGACTGTCGCTGAGACTCCGCTAGCTTTACCTCACCAGATATAGCGCCTTGGCCAATATTCCTTACTTGGCTCAGCTGTTGGCTGCTCCTCACCAATCAGAATTGTATACTTCTTGGTTGCGACTACCTATCTATATGTTTCTCAGTCTAGGCATTGAATTATCGCATATTCTCTGCCTTAATACCCATTGAGGAGATGCCATTAATAATGGCGAGGACTATTTTAATGCCAAGGCAGATTGCAATGGGTATATATGATGGACGGTATTCATTATTGTACTCCTTATAGTCAACTTAGAATAATTTGTCTCTGATATAGATTGATTCTAGTCATTCTATTATGTAACATGTCACTTATTCCTTTCTTGAATATCCCATAACTCTTCTCTTTGATTTTACTAAAACAATCTAATGGGCTGTAACTCGGACGAAGGTTAGAGAAGTATAGTCCCACCCCCTGTAACAGTGATGTCACACAGAGTAAGCGCTGGAAAAGGCAGAGAGTAATGATTAACGATCAGTGAGGCGAACCTGATCCATAAAATAGAAGAAACTAATATAAATATTTACAACTAATCTCTATATATTGATGGAGACAGCGGAACAGAAATCTAAATAAAGTAGCCAGAGGCTGCAGCAGCTGTAGCTAGACTTGCTGAAGCTGCTAGTGTTGAAGCAACCAGCTAGGCAAAGGCCAGCAGCGAGCAGATAGGAGAGTAGTGAGCCCAGCAGCCAGAGGTATCTACTAGGCAGCTGGGCTCATGCCCTGACAGGATGCTGAGAACAACAATCATCAACAGGTAAGCTGGAAGCTCTCCATATGGCCCGGAAGATTGTGAGAACAGCCAGAACCTGGCTGGACAGTGTATGTCTTCCACGCATTCGATTTCTCTTTCGGATCGTAATACTGAATCCCAAAATTGATGGGATAGTTTACAGTATTCGTTGCCGTATAGACCCATGAGCTTCCGGTAGGTTTACTAACAAACTTCATTGCAAGATAGCCCATTTCCGAGTAAACTGTTTGACCAATGTTCTTCGGTGCAGTGAAGGATTGGCAATTCATGGGTAGAGGCCCCGTACCAGACCCAACATCTCTGCATGTAGCTATGATGGGTATAGCAAAAGTGCTGACCAAAACTGCGAGGATAGTTGCTCTAAAACCGATTTGCATTTCTAAGATTGATAATTAGCGATATATCTATTATATGCCTAATGCTCTACTAACTCACTATAATGTAAGAAAAGTAAATTTTGAGCAACGTTGAAGTATTGTAGTATAATAGGTTATCGCTTTGTAGGAATAGTGCTTTATGGTTTGCTGTGTAGGGTGAATTGCAATATAGAAGTATTCAGATTGCAGGTTTTTACTATCTCCAGAATCCTTAAAACCTCCAGGTATTTAAACGCACATTCGTATTACTCCTTTCAATAAGAGGCTTACATAGAAGAATCATTCGGACCGCTTTACTGAAAATAGCAAAGGAATAGAGTTTAGGTTGTTTCGCATAGGTAACCCAGTCGATTTTAGCATAGATTCACCTACCTTAATACAAAATAGAATTAAATCAGCTCAAATTGATCCGCTTAATACTAATTGCCAGTCTCAACACAAGATTTCAGAAAGGTTATTGGCGGGTAAGTTAGATGTCACCATATTTCCAGTGAAGACGAATCTCTAATTCTAGGTCATCATAGAGGGATGGACGTCAGTGGTAAAGTGAACCTAACTAGCACAGGAACTCTAATTACGAAGATCCTACCCCCAAAGTCTTATTAATGTTTCACTAGTGTTAGCTTATTTAAGGGAAAGCTTAGTTATGTTTATTTATAGATATAATTACTTCAAAAATGAATTTAGCTTTATATTCTATTCAATGTCACATTACTGTCAGCTTCACAGCAGCGAAGCACGGTCAGAAGGATATTTCGGCGCTTCGCCCTTGTAGAAGCAGCGCAATAACATTGTCAGAGATATATGCTTTCTCTGTGTATCTGACGGCATTCTTTGTCCCATCTTCCTAAATTTCGGCTTCTTCGCCAAAATCATTGTTCCTCAAGTCTAGACAAGTGAGGCAAGACTCGACAATCCTGGCATACTTAGTACCCATATTCCCGGGGAGATCCCTAGACGCTAGAGAACGAAGACTTCAATTGACCAGTTCTGAATGAATAAATTCGTTGAAGCCTAAAGTTTCTTCGCAAAGATTGTAGGTTTGCGGCCGGATGAGGTGCTGATCCTGGGTGTACTCCACAAACGAGTTCAAAGCCCAATCTCATGAAGACAAACTCAATGCAGTAGATTCCATGCTGCGCGATGTAACGGTCTTGATACTTGCTTCCTGGCGTTGAGGATTTTAATGAGTATTCTTTGCCCAATCGATTCCCTTAGTAATCACGAGACGCCATCATCCGAACAAACTCGCTTAGGACCTTCGTCACTAAACTTCGTTATAATCGTCGGTGCGTATCATAGGCCTCTCCCCATGAATGAGCTGAACCATATTTCTGGCCCAGGCTCTAAAAAATGCGCTCCAAGCGACTTGGCGCAGAAGGGCCTTCTCGGTCGCTCGCAAGAGACACGCAAGAGAATCCGGCCCGCGTAAGATGCCCACATTCTTCAAATGGACATCAGCGTCTCCACCGCTCTTGACCCAGTTCTGAACATCCTCTCGGCTCGAGAGTCGATCGAGTCGCACGATACGCCGCGGAGCTGGGCCTCGTCGCCCAGAGTTGTCGTCTGCTGATATCTGCGACGGCTGGGACTCCACTTGCCGTAGCTCCATGTAGAGTACGATGTAGCAAGTGGCAACCCCAACACTGAACATGTCGTAGCACGTAAGACGCCGCGTGGTCTGAACGGACTTGGAAATGCATGCGGCGTGCCACAGGCATTTCCTCGACCGCGCTCCGTCACGCTCCAGAAATTCCTTAAACTTCGCCTTCAATTTCGTCATCTGGATTGTGTCAGTTTGCCAGCCGGTGCCCGCGAACAACAGTTGCAGAGAGACGCAGCGCAGGATAGCCAGGATGTGGGGAAGAGATTCATGGCAATTCCCTGGTTCCCGCGTCAAAAACACGATGTGATCGATGGATTCATCTAGCAGCAGATTCTCGATGCTCACATCCTCGTTTTCGGTAGAAGTGTGCGCTACAGGAGTCCTGGAGATTCCCGGAGTTATGGCTTTGAGATGGGAGCCGAAAGAGTTCATTGCGAGTCTTGATGCGCGGCGCTGCCTTTGGACATTCTTTTCGTTAATGTACAGTGCTAGTAGACTCAATTTGGTTAAGAATGGGTCGCGATCCACGCCGGATGGTGTAGCATCTTGCGACGTGACTGAATTCAATTGGACAGCTACATAAATCAGTCAAGGCGTTAGCCCCTAGTACCCACGAACTCTTACGAACCTTGAAACCCCATCTGCTTCGACTTCCAGTCTTTGGGATCTTTGGAATACCAAATAAGGCTCGGACAGGGCATTTGCTGCGAGACATCAAATAGACCGAAGTCTGTGGGGATACCAGTAAAGAGAAAATGAAGGCATTCGAGCACTGTCGCACATCAGCGCTGCCAAACTCATGCGAAGCTAGACACAAAGACTGACTATAGACGCAGCAAAAAAGGCGTGTTTCTTCTTCCATCGCAAGCCAGTCTGCCCACTCCTCACTAAGAGTAAGGGTACTTGGCTGGGCGGTTCTCTCGACGTCCCTTCGAACCACCCTCTCGTAGCACATGTGAATGAGCATGTGCCTCTGATATTGGAACCGAGTGATTTCTTCGTGCAAACCGCAGAATGAGAAGTGAATGTGGCGTAAAAAGATGCTCTGGATGAGTGGCTTGCTCGGCCGTTTTATTCGTAAAATGGCCTGTAGAGGACAATGAGTACAAGTCAGAAAAAAGCTGGGCGGGGTGGCGAGGTACTTCACTGTCAACTGCTCTGCCCAACAAGTCACACAATATCGAGGTATATTCTTGTATATCGTCAAGTTCAGAGTAATAACTTCCGATAGCCGCAGTCGCTAGAAGCAAAATCCACGGCAAGTCTTCAGCCTCTAGATGCGAGACATGTAAAAAGGGGAACTGGGGGTCAAAATACTCGAAGTAGAGATCCACAAAGGCTTGAATAAGGGGTACAGGAACAAAAGATACCGTAATGTCCTGGCATTGTGTTGCGTAGAAGCCTTGTAGGTCTCGGTACGCGCGAGAGGGAACGTTGTGGACGTGACCAAATGTCTCGGCCTCGGCGGTCTGCATCTGACTGTCTTGTGTCTGTGGAAATCGCCGGTATAGGGGCTCGCCGTGCAAGCAAGAGCTGTGAACGACTGGATCAGTTGTATCTGAATTCGATGAATGGTCTGGCACAGTCTGGTGCAAGCACTCGACTAAGGGAGCCGGCGCTGCTTGGCCCTGCATATGATAGTCTGACGAGAAGGTGTGCGTCTCGATGCCGCACTTCTGCCTGTGGTTTGTAATCTCATTTGGAGTGTCAAGCGCATCCCCCAGGCAGAACGGAAAGTAAGCTGTCATATCATTCCACTCGGCGGCAAACTCGTTCATGACTGCATCTTCATGGAAGGACAGAGAGGAGTCCCATTGACCAGACGTACAGAGGGTAGAATCGCTACGCAGCGAGGAAGGGGTAAAGGCAGCGGGTATTGGGATTGGATGTCTGGCTATTGTATGAGAAGACGAAAGGTGACTGTGGCTGTTACCGGTAGAATCGCTGGTAGGGGTGCTGGTATTGTGTTGCAAAACATGCTCCTCAGCGACGTCTAGTAGTTGGCGACTTCTCCCGTCAGGGAGGGTTGCTTGGCTACTAGCATCGCTGGTTTGTTGATCGGACGAGATCGAGCTGGTTGTCACAGCACCGATGCGAGTGGAGGACGTCTCGCTTGTTCGATGGGGGATATTTGCGACACCCATGGCTTTTTCCGGGCCATACTTGCACTCCGTCCCGGTTTCCTGACATCGCGCGCATGGTAGGCCCCTTCCACAACGCTGCTTGAGCCGGGCACAAGAAAGACAAGCCTGGATACATCGGCGTGGCGTGCTGCATGTCTGATCGCCATGGCGGTGAATTTTGTTGTGGCGCACGAGGGTGTCCCTATGACATCCTTTCTGGTTAATGAGATGCCATGTGGGGATCAGGCTCTGCAACGCTGCACACGACGCACCTCCGAGCAAAGTACTTGGAGCAAACCCCACACTGGAATGGTTTAACCCCGGAATGCCTCCGCAGATGCCGGTACAAGTGCTCTCTCCGCAGGAATGTGTCCCCGCATCGATCGCATGTAAGGCTGACCGAATCAGAAGCCATGTTCATTATGATGAGCATCGGGTGAAAGGGAAACGTGAAGTTCGACCTGGGGAGAGCGATATGGGGCCGGTGGGCGGGTCCACCGGCGCCGTGTTCCCCCACCCCCGTCGGCGCAGATGGCCAGGGTCCTCCTCCGCCGGGAACGGTAATGAAGTCAGTCGCGTACAGAACTCTCAAATCACTTTAATAAGTGCCCCATTATGGGCCATCTGAACGTGGACGTTGCTCGCAGGCTCTCGATCCAGCCGATCGTGTGGGATTCCTGATTCTCTGTGTATTGTTATCTTTTTGGTTACAAATCATGCACCTTGACTGTCCGGCAAATATCCTGCATCTGACAACCACAATGAGGCGCACTGGGAGTCCTGCCCATCGTACAACCATTGAGTGGTTTGGTGAGGCCACCCCCGGCTGTTGCATCCTCGTGCACACTGACGAGATCGAGGCGCCACAACGTTTCGGCTTCGTACCAGAGGCATCACCATCTTCTTGGACACTTGGCTGGACAGGCCCTCTGTCATGCCCAAGTACCTTGCGGTTGATGAAGTAACAGAGGCAGACTACATCTTTATCTCCCATGCTCACTTTGACCAGTAAGTCAAGGATCCCTCGATCCACATGACACAACAAGCTGACGACTGAGGAAGTCTGCCAGGAGCCGACCGCATCGCCATAAAAACCGGCGCTATTGTAATCGCTAACGGTGAAGCCATTCGCTGTCTCCGAGATGCGGGAGTCCCAGAGGAGCAGCTCATGCCTGTGTCTGGTGGCGAGCGGATACCACTTTTCACACATGCAGTTCGCCAGCAAGCCCAACACGATCCGTCTCTGCGGGCCAAAGGGCTCCCTGGCGCCCCCGTCTTCCCATTGCATACACTGGCCAGCCTTACTGTGCATATTTGGCCTTCCCTGCACTGTTTGATGCCCGAGGACCACCCCCAGGTCATTGATACGGCCACAGTATACACCGGCTCGGCAAACCCCTATACCTGTTCCCTAGACATCACGTTCGGGATGAAGCATGGCCTCTTGAAACTTGGCGAGCTCGTTCCGCCCGAGAAGCTCAGTAACGGCCAACGCTCTTTTATAGAGTACGTTGGTGACCGGGAGCGTAATGTATTCTCACACTATGACGGTGGCCAATTGATGTTCAACTTTCTCATTGGAGACAAGGCCATGCTCTGGAGCGCCCACCTTGGCGCTTACGAGGGCATCATGGAAGACATGCAGCCCAAGCCAGATGTTGCCATCTTGGCCATTGCTGGACGAGCCAATCTGAACGGACGACCGTTTGACGGTTCGGCGGCTCAATTTGCCGTCAAGGAGGTTGAGTGGCTTGGGAACCCGTCGACAGTAATCTGGGCTCTTCATGATGATAGGTTTGTGACCACCCCTCGAAAGACTGGAACATCATAGAGACGACGCACTGACTTGATTCTCTCAGTTGTATCCCTCCTTACCGAATCGACACGGCAGCAGCCACAGCCGCAGTAGAGAGGTTAACAGGATCCAAGGTTTTGGATATGAAGCACGCCGAGGTGGTCGAGCTGGACTTGTAGGATGTAGGCATGTATGATCCACAAGGCTCATAGGCATACAAACGCGCCGCACCATATTTCAAAAAATGCTTCGACTCGGAATTGTTGTGGTCTCACTCACAGACGCGGCCCAGCACGGCCCGTCAACACATCAACCAATATGGGTAAACATGAGCCCAATTAAATGAGCTTGTAGAAGAAGAGATGGCGAGAACTTCCCTAATGCTGGTGAGAAGCTTGGCTTGCAACCCTAGGCGTATAGTGCGTTCTGCTCTGCACAATTGGTCTTGCTACCAAGGCACAGGCAAACGTCATCGTACTATTTGCCACTCTCTACCTCCTCTTTGGGGACGGGATGTTACATCCAGGATGGTCTGAGGTTGATCAAGTTGGGTTCCCGGTGCCGTTTGTTAATGGTATTACTTCCTTTAGTGATGTGGGGCTTCCTTAATGAAAAGCATCTGGGCCCAGGAAATGCACGGCAGGCTTGCATGGAACCACTTTCGTTGTAACCATGCTGTATGTGACATAATGGCTTTCAATTCAATAGCTGCGCCAGCCACACACACACACACAAGGTAATAGAGAGGTAGTGGAATAGGTTTACACTACACAAATGCGAATCCTTGGCACCAGGCACCTATCAACTTGAAAACATTTGATTCTTTCACCCATTTGTGAGGTGCTTCTAATTTTCTAAAACCAAGTGGCATCGCCACGAAGAGATCGAGGTTAAGGAAGCTCAGGCGCTTCATCCTTGGGCTCCCAACCCAACTTTCTAGCGACCTGGATGACAGCACCTACAACTGCTAGCAATAAGCGAACAAAGAGGATGATGACTCTGCCTTGAATACTGTCGAGGTTCGGCAACTGCGTACACCGTTAGTCACTATGGTTGTAAAAGAAAGCATGCAAGGGAAGAGGCAACGTACACTTTGCTGAGCGCTCTTCTTGACCCAACCCATGGCCCTGGGAATCATGGCTTCCTCATATACAGCCAGCTGAGCGCTCACTTGCTCGTCCGCTATGTAGCCGAGTTCCTTTTTCTGCCGCGCCAGCTCGATCAGAGGCCCGAGAATATCGGCTGCGTCGCATATGGCATTGTTGGCACCCATGCCGCGTGTTGGGAGCATTGGGTGAAAGGAATCACCCATGAGCCAAACCTGCGGATGGGCAATGTCAGGGTTTGACGCATGGATTTTGTCCGCTCGCGCCCGTCGCCGCCAATCCACAGGCGTGTGCTTAGCTTGCCGCAGGGAGACGGCCTGAAGCGCATTGGGCTCCAGGACGTCGATAAGCTTCATAAAGTCTGGGTGCCACTTAGCTTCTGCCATCTGCTTCCGCATATAATCTTTGGGGTCAGCCAGCTTGACGACCTGGCGTGGAGAAAGTCCCCCATCCCAAGTAAAGCCAACCATAAGCGACGCTTGTGCCTCGTCGTAGTGGCTTAGTTCTTCCAGCTTTCCATCGGGCTTACATGACGCCTTCTGCTGGGGCAAAGTGATATTGTCCGGAAGGTAAACGGCAGCAAACAGTCTGCATCTTCTGTTCGCCGTGTATATCGAGCCTTTTTCCACCAATGCCCGTGGGAGGTTGCGAAGGACAGACCATGGGACGTGACATTTCCCCAGGACGCCGCCATTCTCCGTCTGCGGCGGGTCGATTATGTTGTTGCATCCAATTTGTCTGTTGATTCGGCTCCCACTGCCTTCGGCTGAGATCAAAATGTGACAATCTGCACTTGAGCCATCGGAGAAATGGGCCCTGATCTTACTTTCCTGAGAACCCTGTGGCTCGATAACTTCGTAACGCACGAAAGTCTTGCCATGTTGTATGACGTTCTGCTCCAGGAGCGGTGCCTGCAAAAGGTTGCGCAGGCGAGCCCGTCCAATCGGTGCTGACTTCTGGTACGCCGGGAACTTGCTGAGGTCCAAGAGGAGTTTCATGTTCGTATCGAAAATAGCTGGTGCAGAAGAGACAACGCCTCCGGATCTGCCAAAACAGAGCAACAGATATGTGTACTGCTGCTGCGTCAAGCATGCCCGAAATCCTGTAAGTGCATATGACCCTAGGCGGATCTGGTAGCCGTCGCGGCCAGAATCTCGCTCGTCCCTCTCGTAGATGGCGACATTCACGAGGTCTCTTGCCCTATTCAGAAGTCCATTGGCCAAACAGCTTCCAGCAAGCCCTCCCCCGATTATGATGACATCCAGAGCAGCCATCAGTGGTAAGAAACGTAAAATTCAATGAAGGAATGGGAAGAACGAGGTCGATTTTCTGAGTTTATCCGTCCGTTTTGCCACGGGTTTTATTGTTTGATGTAATGCTTTTATCTCTAAAGTCATTTGGAGAAGCATCCGTGTTCCACCGGGTAGCAGATTGGTTGATACAAGAATCTGTACGTCGGTGGCTCGAAATGGTTTAGCACCCCACCGGCCCCGTCGGTACGGGGCACGGTTACTACTACCTGCAGCCGTTCAGCCAATGCAACCCTCCACCACAATGGCCACCTACAGAATAGTTATTATCATGAGAGTCTTTGGTACAGTATTCTGGAGGCACTGAATTGGAAACTCTCTACTCACGTGTCTTGAGCAACAAGCCGCTCTAAATCACGCGCACGCTCATGGACCGCCTGTACCATGGCTTATTATCTGAACTTGGCTCGTCTTCTTCCCTGATGGCTCTACTCCAACCATTGCCGACTCGCTCATCACCTCTTCAATCTGCCACGACATCTTCTGCCTATCCGTAGCTGCATCCTGGCATCAGGCAATAGGCTAGAAATAATTCACACGATCAACATGTGTTAATGACCTACGGGAGTGTTCAAATGACGTGCAAGTCACAACCTGTTCCTCCGCACGTAAAGAGATAAAGTCGCGCCTGATACTATCAAGTTCGAAGTCTTATTGTGGAGTCGTACAGCTATAGACAGAGCAGGTACTCCTAAACTTCTGAATAAGCGACTCTCAAGTTGTATTAAGTGGTTTCTGGTTAGCCTCCAACGCTTGCTACCTCGTCAAGAAGAGAATTCTTCTTGTCAACGACACACCGGTAATAGCTGACCGAAGATGAGGCTATGCTAATTTTATCGTATTCGTAGATTAAAGTTCTATGATCCTGACGCTATAACGCAATGCTGTATATTTTTTTTGCTTAGAATTAGCCAAGAGGAGCTCAGCATAGTATCTAGGCACTTAATTAAGCTCAGTCTCGCCCTTTGCGCACGGCCCAGTAACAGAACTTTAGCCTGACATTAAAGTAATGAGATACGAAGTTTTGATTAGCTCTGAGATGGCATCTAGATAGAAATAGCTTAGCGTCGTCTCAAGTGAGCTAATGCAAGTGTGGCGCTAACAAAATTGTAAGTGCAAGACCATAGTAGTCACAGAAATTAGAGTTCACTTTTAAGCTTAGAAACTGGTCATACGACAGTGCTGACGTTATGCGATGAGTAGTTTACGTGTACAAGCTGTATTCGGGGAGACTTGCTTTTAGAGTTGCAACGGCAAATATATATTTAGGCCCGCTATGTTCGTCCTGCTGCTCATTCAGTGACATCTATACTACTTCAGGGTTATATGAGCACCACACATGTTTACATGTTTTTAAGAAGAATTGCAACACAAGAGAAATTTTAACAATATAATGCGGGCTCAATTTTTTACCATCCTTCCCGCTTTATTTGCAGTTCATTCAGCTGCTCTGACTATCTCGGATCGAGCTAGTCTGATCTCTTCAAAGAATCAAGCGCTAGTTGAAAGACATTCTAACCTTTCTATCTGTCAGGAAGACTGTAATATCGGGTCCGCTCAAAATTGCAATCTAGCTTGTCAATGGTCAAGTGGAAAAAATGGCGTAGGTTCTCTATTCACTCATTAGCTAAGTGAAACAGCTTCTGATAGTTCATCACAGATTTGTCACATGTATCTCCAGAACGGCCGTTGTGATTTTACAGGATGTGTAAGTCTTCATATTACTACTTTTCTATGATTACTAGATCCAATCTCATAGCAAGAATGC
This sequence comes from Curvularia lunata, assembly GCA_005212705.1. Classification (NCBI taxonomy): domain Eukaryota; kingdom Fungi; phylum Ascomycota; class Dothideomycetes; order Pleosporales; family Pleosporaceae; genus Curvularia; species Curvularia lunata. Next base: position 113,437 of record PELC01000064.1, on the reverse strand, counting down.
TAATAACGGGTTATTATAGGTCTGCAATACGTGAAGATCTTTTACTATATAATATAATGATGCATAGGTGTTGAGAGGGGATTCCGACTAGGAGTGATATAAAACTCCTGCTGTCAAGACTTTGTGTGCTTGGTTTTCACAGATGAGACGACAGGGTACATGAACAGTAACTCCCAAGTACAATATTTGTATTGTGCTTGTGTTCGTAACTTCAGTTGAATACATTAAGCTGTAAGGGCTCATTACCTGTTGGTACACACGTTCCCATTCTCAGTGTTCTCGTAGATTGTCTTTGGTTTTTATTCTTTCTGATAGTTTGTCATCGCAAGAATTCCTGAGAAGAAGTAAGTGTCGTGAGAACGGTCGCATGGTCTTGTCGGTTCCTTGGTGGGTCTTCGCATACGTTGCCCGCCATGCCGTGCGATCTGCTGTTCTTGAGCGTCGCACTTCCTTCTAAGTTTCGTAACAGATGGAGAGGAGGTCAGTAAGGACTAGGTGCGCTAGTGCTGGAAGAGCTTTTCAGAAGGGGTTTCGACAACTACGTCGGTTTTACTCTGTTGCCAGTATAGCCGAGTCCCTTATCTCAGGCAACGGAGTTGATGGTACCATAGGAGGCTACGCTTAAGAAGTTATGGCTAGAGTGTGCTACAAATATATTTGGTACGAACTCATGTAAAACATAATATCCATCATGAAGGCATGGAAGTCAGTGGCGGAGGGACGCTAATTAGAAAAAAACCCCTAATTGGCTATAGGCTAGAGGAGAGCCGATGCGAGGAGCGTATCGCTTCGTTGTTTCTATAGCAACGGTATAGGCATCTGTGGGGAGCGCAAACGTGATGGCAGTCAAGGCCACAGCTATTCTCATCAGATGACTGCTCTAGTAGTAGCGTCGGATTTATGACATCGACCATTTGATCACCAATCAAGCAACGTTGACTAAGCTGATATCATTTTAGCTACACGAGCCACTGCCTAGCTTTGTCTTTTAGGCCAACATTTTATATGTGCGGGTACGAAGGAAACGAGAACCTGGGCAGTGCGCAGGCTTTATTCTCACACACGAGAGACAAATTAATTCGTTCCAAGTAGACTAGTAGATAATAGGAAGCCATACCAACGACCACCAATTTCCAGATGGCAAAGCGCTGCTTATTAAGTGATGTCCAATTTGTCGGAAGGTCTCAAATTGGCTTATCATTCGCAAGTAAATGCCTCGAGTCCGTTTGCTACATTTGTAGATTTGAGTTTCGGCAAGTTTAACAGTATATTATTTTTTGGTAACGGCCTCACGAGCTCTCTGTAGGACAAGTTGACCTTTACAATTGTCCAAAAAAAAAACTCGTACATCAGAGACGCGGACTATGATATGTAAAATATCAAGCCAAAGACCTCACCGTATCGCGAAATCAATTGCAATCACAGCACCTACAATACCTAACGCCAGCTCGAGGTTAGACATCCTCACTCACGAAATTTTTGGTGACTGTGGAAGGATAGCTCGTCTTTTTGTATATCGGTGCTGGTACTTGGCATAGCCCAGGGTAGCCAGTTGAGTACAATAAATTGGGCTAGAAAGAAGGGTAAGCAAGCCCAAGAGAGATGAGACGTCCAAGAAAAACATGAAAAGATCTTTCTTTACCAACCTTCTCATTAGTTACCAGACTTCTAGATTCACATGAACCTCTATATCCAGCATTCTCTCTTCACATTTCCACATTGTAAATTAATCTCTAGAGCAGTTCCTTTCAAACCGCCATCTTCCCAGGCTTCCCTTCTCCTCCCTACACCATCCCACCATCTCTCAGCTCATTGCGCAAACCATGCGGCGTGTTGTACCTCGGTCCCACAAAAAAAAAGTGCGAGGCTCTCGAGTCCCCACCGCAACCGAGTCAGCGATCCGCCCCTCCGCTCCGCTCCACCACATACCCCCCAAAAAAAATCTCAAGAAAAAAAGAATCACTAGAGGAAAAAAAAGAAAAACTCTCCAGCGGGGAATTGAACCCCGGTCTCCCGCGAACTGCCAATTGCTTGACAAGCGGAAATACTGACCACTATACTACTGAAGATTGGTGATTTGATGGAAGAAGGGCCATTTTTTGACAATATATTGTATTGATTTTCTGTATACGACTACATTACAACTTAGCTACATGCGTCTGTGCCCTAAGCGCGTCGTCAATAGCCGTCATGGCTTTTACCAGCTTCTCTTCTTGCAGGCGGGGCGCAACGACCTGCACGCAGAGGGGCGTGTCGAGGTAGACGGAGCGGTCGAAATTAGTCCCTGTATTCAAGTTAGTATGGAAGTAGGGGGGTTGGGGAGGTAAGAAGGACGTACATAAAGCGCGATTCGCCTTGTCCCAGCTACCCAGCGGCTCAGTGCTCGGCATCTGGCCCTGCATATCGTGCTTTGCGAAGCGTCGCACAGGGACTACGCCTGCAGGGTAATCTAGCAGCACGAAGGAGCTCGTATAGCTCACGCCGTTGTATGCATCGATTGGCGGGACGGGGTGGGGAGCGACTGGGCAGATGAAGGCGTCAATGTCGCCGTGCTGGTCTTTCCATATGCGGAGGAACTCGGATCGCAACTTCTCGCGCTTGCCGTGGAGCTGCCGGGCTTTGGCCAGGTCGACGGGTTTCTTGCGCTTGAGGCGGGTCGAGAGCCAGGGGGAGAGCGGCTCATTGAAGGATTCGAGCAGGTCGAACATGGTGTTTCCGCCTTCGAGGCCGAAGAGGGCGTTGGCGAGAGACTGGCATTGGGAGAAGAGCGGGGTGATGTCCATTTCGACGACTTCGATGCCGGAGTGGATGAGCTTGGTTTTGACTTCGTCTAGGAGGCGTGCAATGGGTGGGTGGGGGTCGATGACTCCGTCGCGTCGGACGATGCCAATTCTTAGCTTTCGTTGAGTGAGTGAGAAGGAGGGCCATGTGAGAGGTGCAACATCTGGGTCCTTTTCCCAGGGCTTCTGGGCTGCCACGGCGCTGAAGAAGAGGTCAATATCACGCATGCTATGGGCAAGTGGTCCTGCGCTGGCGGGGATCCCTATCTTGGATGCACCAGGTAGAGCTCCGGCTTCTTGGCCGGCGTAGGGGATACGCTCCCAGCTTGGCTTGATACCAAATGTCCCGTCACACATGGCTGGAATGCGAATGCTGCCTCCGACATCAGTGCCAACACCCAGGACAGAACCACGCATAGCAAGCAGGGCGCCCTCGCCGCCTGAGCTTCCGCCAGCTGTGACAGCGGTGTTGAGCGGGTTGATAGTGCGGCCAAAGACGTTGTTGTGAGAGTCCAAGGCCATGAGTGTCTGGGGGACATTGGTCTTGCAATAAAGCACAGCGCCAGCGTTGAGCAGGCAATCCACCAAGACGGAGTTTTCAGTCGCCGGCTTGAAGCACAAAGCAGCGATGCCAATGGATGCATCAAAGCCGCGGACCTTGAATGTGTCTTTGAGCGAGATTGGCACGCCGTGCAGAGGCCCCAGAGGCTGCTTGCCCGATGCTAGATGGGCATCTAGTTCAGAAGCTCTCTTCAGCGCATCCTCAAAGAAAATCTCGGTAAGACAGTTGGTGAGTTGGTGAGCAATGGCCGCTCGCTACCTCAGATTAGGACACGGATTATGTTTGGCTTATATCCAGGACGCAACGCTTACTTTGCAAAATGCTCTGGCTACGTCAAGGCACTTCAGTCGCTTTTCTCTGATTGCTGCCGCTAGTGCAACGGCATCGTACTTTTCTGTGATTTGAAGCTCGTCTTGTGTCAAGAGTCCACATTGTCGTGGTATCTCCGTGTAGTTGTGAACCTCTGGCCCTGGCAACGTGCTCAGCCTCCAGTCGGCGGGTATGCGTGCATCTTGCTCGGCCTTCTTTTTCTTGGAGACAAGTTCCCATTTGGCTGGGGTCGATGCTTCTTTAGACGACATGTTGGTTGATGGCAGTGGCAGAGTGCAACAGTGTGACGTCGGGAGGGTGAAGAAGCTGGGGTAGAAGCCGAGGTAGCGGCACGGGTAGACAGGGTACGAGCAGGTGGAGGCGCTCGGCAGCATCTACCGTTGAATGGAGCGAATACCTGAGTTGGGACGCCTCAACATTGTCTGTCGATTGGTTCTTGCACAATACTAGCGGCACATCCGTTTCTTTTGGCTTGACGTGTTTCTTTCTTCTGCCCTGTCTATACTCTAGTCGTCTATGATAACAGCTGGGGCATGTGCCCGGCCGTTGCTCGGGTGGTGAAGGTTCAAGAGACGATGACGAAGACTTGGGCTGACTCAGATGGGAAACCTTGCACGAAAAAGAAATGAGGGCAAGAGTGAACACAGTTTGCAATTGAGCCATGCCATGGCAAACACGTCAAGAAATCCATCGCCCAGCAGTCACATGTTTTCGCGCCAGGCAAGCGACTGGGCAAGCGCTCAAGGGGCCAACAACGCGGCCCCCTGCCGCGCCCATTAGCGCTGATCCCTCTGCCCCAGAATATTTTCCCTTTTTGCAACTCCGGCCATCTGGCACCACGACCACTACACACCGTGCTTGCATTGCTAAGCCAGACCGCCCATTGGCGTTGCTGCTGTTGCTGTCTAGTATTTTTTTTCCTTCTCCCTCCCATCTTCGCTTCTACGCCGCTCGCTGCCTTCTTCCTATCTACACGCTATTATCTCCAGCCATGACCCAGGCCAACACATCGCTGCCCAAGGGCGCGCACCCTTACTATCCCATTGAGAAGGAGATTGTGGGCTATCTGGCCAACACCAACGGCACTTTCGACCTGGTGCTCAAGTTTGTTGCCGGTTGCGTCGCCATCTTTGGTGTAACATACGTGCTGGTCAAGCGGACGCGCCCCAATGCCAGCACCGCCGACCTGTCGACCATCATGTGGTTTGTCCTGTGCGGCTGCATCCACTCGTTCTTCGAGGGCTACTTTGCCTACAACTTCCGCAACATGGGCGGCATGAACGATCTCTTTGGCCAGCTGTGGAAGGAGTACGCACTGAGCGACTCGCGCTACCTCACCCAGGACGCCTTTGTGCTGTGCATGGAGACCATTACTGCGGTACGTACATGGACCCCGACCATTGGCTGTGGTGCCCACGACTGATCATGGCTGTTGCAGGTTTTCTGGGGACCGGGCTCCTTCTTGACTGCCTACCTTATCTCCATCGACCACCCGCTCCGCTACCCGGCCCAGCTCATTGTCTCGCTCGGCCAGTTCTACGGAGACGTCCTGTACTATACCACATCGCTGTTTGACCACTACATCCTCAACCTGTCGTACTCGCGCCCGGAGCAGTTCTACTACTGGGGCTACTTTGTCCTGATGAATGCCTTCTGGATCGTCATCCCGGGATACCTCATGTACCAGAGCGTCATGGCGACGTGGAGCGCCTTTGCGGCTGTCAACGATGCGGCGAGGCTGGTGGAGAAGCTGAGCAAGAAGCGGAACTAGGAGCCTTGACGATGCATCCATTGCGGAGTCGAGCTGGGTGGACGGGCGCTGTGGGTTCTGGTTGACGATGCTGACGAGCTCATTGTTGTTATGAATGGTGTTGGATACGAGCGTCTAGTGTGGTTTGCACATAGACTAGATTCTGGGTAACGTCTTGATCAAGACGAACTTGACTGATAAGAATTTTGTAATAAAAATAGACCAAGAGCGAGAATAAGCCGGAAAAGTTGGACATTACAATGTGTCACATATGTCATGGGTGTGCACTGATGCGGGATTACTGGTGAGATTTTAGTGGCGAAAGCTTGCGCGGATTGTTTAATTGCTTGTTGAACAGATGAGATCACTGCATGCAAACCATCAGGTACAAAAGGAATCGATGCATGCTGCCAATCTGGTCGCAGCACCCGTCATTCTTTTTTTCTGGTTCCCGCTTGTCAGAATGCGGTTGAGCACAGGTCTTGTTTACTCTTTTGCCCTTTGGGGCTGCACCACGGCGCTGCCACACAGCACGGGAGACGGGTCCAAGGCGCTGTCGCTGCAAATGGCACAATCCATCATGTCTCGAGAGCAGGGCATTCTGGACAGCCAGGCAGATGTTTCGGCGCTGCTGCAAGCCGGATTCACGCAAAAAACATTCCATGCACTGGGGTCCTACTATCAGCAAGATCCTTGCAAGCCGGCCCTCGACGCCTACATTACTCGGAGCGTGGACTCGGTTGTGCCCGTGGTGTCCAACGCTACCAAGGACACGAGCTACCCGCTAGACCGGCTGAGCAATGGAAACGGGTTGCTGCTGGCGTGGCAGGAGACGAAGCTGGAAAAGTACCATGTGGGTGTGTCGGAGCTCCGACGCAGCGTTGACTTGCAGCCCAAGAACGCACAGGGAGGGCTGTGGTACTATGTGTATCCATACTGGAGCTACCTAGACGGCATGTACAGCTATGCTCCGTTCATGACAGCATATACGCAGGCTGTTAGCAGCGATCCGTACTGTCTGGATGACATTGAGCTACAGCTGGATTTGCTGTGGCAGCACTGCTTTGTCAAGGAGACAGGCCTGCTGGTGCATGGCTACGACGCCCGTCGCGAGGCCGTGTGGGCGAACAACGTCACAGGCGCGAGCCCGCATGTGTGGGGTCGCAGTCTGGGATGGTACTGCATGGCACTCATTGATATGCTCGACTTGCTCCCGGCGTCGGCGGAGGCAACGCGAGCGAATGTCGCGGCCAGGTTCCAGCAGCTCATGGGTGCTGTGGCGCGCGCGGTCGACAGCAAGACGGGTGCGTGGTGGCAGGTTCTCGACCAGCCGGGCCGCGAGGGCAACTACATTGAGAGCAGCGGGAGCAGCATGTTTATCTACTCGCTGCTCAAGGGCGTGCGGTTGGGTGTGTTGACACGTGACCACGATGCCCCGGCCCTGACACAGGTGGCCCACCGGGCGTATGAGTACGTTGCAAACACGTTTGTCGTGCATAACGCAAATGGGACGCTGGGGTGGAACGGCACCGTGAGCGTGTGCAGCCTGAACTCGACGGCGACCTACGAGGTATGTATGCCATGGGCAGCGGAAAAAAACACTCTGGCGTGAAGATGCTGACAGCCTGCTTGCAGTACTACGTGGGAAGGCCGATATTGTATAACAGCGTGTTGGGCAGCGCGGCGTTTGTGCTCGCTAGCCTCGAGTATGAACGCTCCAGGGGAAAATAGGCGGCAGGCTAGAATTGTTAGGCTGAGACGGGTCGACGGTGGTGAGGAGTGGTAGCAGCGCTATGAATGCACAATGAGACTATCATGCCAGCATGTTGGCAGAAAATGGGCCGTCCAATGCCTGCATTTGGCCGACACGTGTGTAAACTTGGAATGGCAGCTGTACTGTTGCTTGGCGTGTCTGCGTGTCTGCTACGCTGGGCCGGCAGACCGTGGGTCGGCGTGGGTCGCTCTCGTCGTCGTCGTGGCCGTGGCCGTGGGCGGTGGTACGCTTGGGGGAGTGTGTCCAGAGTTGCGGCGTCGTGAAGGACGAGATAGAGACAGACATGCGCCCAGACACACCGCGTCGGAGCATAGCACAACATGGACACGCATCCACGCGCATGTGCGAGCGCCCGCTGCCGATCGTCCTCGAGCCCCGATCGGCTGTTATCGCTTTTTTGCATTGCATGTCCTTACCTACAGGCCCGGGGACGTGCCATGCCTGCTTGCATCAAGGCCGGCCTTGGGCGCTATCCGCACCTATTGGGTCATCCAACATCATCACACCGTCCGCCGGCCTGCCTGCTCCCATTGCGCTGCGCTACTGTCAACCCATTCCCTCCCCATGGCCTGACAGCCCTCACCTCGCTCGCTCCCTACCGCGCGCTCGCTGGCCCGTGATATCGCCTCTGCTCGCCCCTACCGCGCCGTCACGGCCCTCCCGCGGGGACCACCAGCTCCGGCGTAGCTCTGGAAACTCGTCCAGCCACACGCCCGCACATCACCAAAACACCAAAACACCAAAACACCCGCACCGCCCGCCCTCTCCCGCTCCCGCAAACACGACACACGCCCGCGACCCACGCTGCCTGCTGCTCCAATGATTGCGGGACTCGATGCCCGCTTCCCCCCGGCCCAGTGACCCCGACAATCCGACTGCACAGAAGAGAAATGGCCCGCCAGGCAAGAAAATGGGCGCGACGGACAAACAGACCGGCATGGATGGCAAGGACTTTGCAAAGGCAATTGGCATCAACAAGCCCGCAAACGTGCGCGACAAGATAAAGCGCTGGCAGCAGGACATCGAGCCCGACGGCGCATCCCCCCCGGCCGGACCAAAAGACACCACCCCCCCAGACGCAAGCCCAGCCCCCGCGCCCAAGCCCTCCACCACGCCCAAAGCAAAGCCGCTCGATGACAAGCCAAACTGGAAACCCGCCCACGAGCGGGGCAAGTCGGTCGGCGCCAGCCCGGAGCGCCCTGGCTCCCCGAAGAAGACTCCCATTCCCCACAATGAGCTCGACGAGGACGTCCTGACGGCAACCGCGCCTAAGAAGCGCGTCATCAGCGACTCCCACTGGCGCAGCAAGCAACTCCTCCCCAAGGAAAACACCGGCCGTCCCCAGCCTAAGACAATCCCCAATGCCTGGGTCCGCCCCTCGAAAATTATTCCCAAGAAGCCCGCCAGCCCGGAACTCAAGCCCATTGCGCCTGCAGCCCCCATGCAGAACCCTCTCCTCCCCCTCGCCGAGTACATTGGAAAAAGTACCGGACAGATAAAGCCTCCGCCCAAGCAACGCAGACCCTCAAAACCATCGAGCTCCGGCAGCGACCAACGGCCGACAAGTAGCGGAGGAGGGAGCGGCAAAGGCACAAAGAGCGAAGGGGCGCCGTCACCGTCAAAATCTCCAAAACTTGACAGAGAAAAAACAGAGTTGGTGCGAGTGCGGCCGAGCAGACGACGTGCGCGCACTTCACCTCGAGGATCCATGTCGGCAGACGACCTTGCACGATACCCACAAAAGCCAACCAACAAGTCAGACACTGCACTGAGTGTAGATCCGAACCTAGTCGTCACAGTCGAGTACGAAGAAGAAAGCGCCGTTTCATTCCCAAGAGAGAGCAAATTCACATCACCACGAAATGAAGAACTACGAGAGCGTCGGCGCCGCCGCCGTCCACGAAGCCAGGGCGACCGCACAGCAGACGAAGCCCTGAGAAGTCCTCAGAAGCCCTCCCGGAGAAAGAGTCGCAGGTCATACCCAAGGACCGAGGAAGAGGCCGCCACGCCATTGACAATACCAGCCGTATTAGACTCAACCCCAGCCAAGCCTGCAGGAAGCCGCTTAGAAGCCTGGCTCAGCATGACACCCGACCCTCTCTCAGAACCAAAATCCCGCCCCAGGCGAAGAAGATCCAAGGCCTCCGTGTCTAGCACAGAGTCGCCCTCGAACCTCGGAACGTCAGAAGTGACTCTCTCCACTGACATCACCGAAGAAGCACCTATCAAAAAGACGCGCTCGCGACGCAGGCGCAAGTCCAAGGAGTCCGCTTCCTCCCCAGACCTCTCTGCCACAGCCGACAGATCGGAGGTCACCACATCCACCCAAATAACACGCGGCGAATCCGTCAAGGAGTCGAAGAGGAGGGCGTCCAAGGAATCTATGTCGTCTCTTGACCTGCCTTACCCAGTCAACAAGTCAAATGTCAGTGCATCTACCGAGCGGACAATGGACGAGTCCGTCGATAAGCACCACAGCCGCAGCAGCAGCGGCAGCGGTAGCGGCAGCGGCAGCGGCAGTAGGCGGCGACGACGACGACGAAGCAGGCGCTCCAGCCACGAGATGACCATTAAAACACAAGATCTCGAAGAAGCTCCGTCCGTCGTCACTTCGGATACCATGACTGAGACAACTGTGCAAGACAAAGATAGCGAAGTGTCCTTTGCCTCGTCACCAAGTCTGAAGCGCCGCGGAGCAAGGCGGAGCCAGTACTCCCCTACGAAGGGTCGATCTATGTCGTCTCCCCTTCGAGAAGCCATCTCCATCGACGACATGCCCAAGGAAGAATCTCCAGACAAAGATGCCGACCCAGCTGCCCCTACTTCGCCTGTTGACGATCACCTGTCCGACCTAATGCCACAGCCATTGCGACCACGCCAGATATTGGGTCCGCGCAAGTTCCCCTCCCGTGGGAAGCGACTATCTACCATCGCTTCCGAGTCAGCACGATCAGGCACACTGACTGCCTTGTCTGAGGCTCCCAGGAACCGCGCACCCCCGTCCGAGGTCGGCTCGCTCTTGAACCCCGAGACCTCGACCATCATCAGTCGCCAGAGCACCCGCCGCAAGAAGCTTGCCAGGCACGAGGATCTTATGTCGGTCCTTTCGATGCCCAAAGCAACAGGCTCCAAGAGCATCGTCTCTGCGCGCAGCATTCGTACCAACAGGAGCCGCTTGGCCAACGCCACCGTCGAGGACATTATGAACGAGCTCGCTTCCGACGAGACAAAGTACATGCGAGAGCTCCGCACGCTTGTCGATGGTGTCATTCCTGTTCTCCTCAGCTGTGTGCTCAACAAATCCGAGGCCGCCATCGCCGCTGGCTTGTTCTCCCGCTCGTCCAAAACATCAGACCCAAGTGAAATCACCAAGCCCATCGTCGACATGGGTGTCTGTCTAGAGCGCCTCAAGTCCCTGCACAAGCGCGTTCCCAAAGATGATTCTGACGAGCTCATCTCATGGGCGCAAAACGCTCAGCGTGTCTACTCCGACTATATTTCCGTCTGGCGTCTAGGCTTCCAAGATGTTGTCATCAGCCTTGCACCCGCTGATGAGGATCCTTTCAAACCTGCCAAGGTCGTGAATGGCCCAGACGATGGCGCTCCGTGGGACGAAGGGATGCCACGCAATGCAGAGGGATACGTTGTCAACAGTGACGGCGAACGTGTTGATGTTGCCTACATGCTCAAGCGCCCACTGGTGCGCCTAAAGTATCTGTCCAAGAGCTTGAAGGGCCTCAACTATGTACAACCATCCGAGCGCCTGGAGAAGGTCTCCAGTATCTTCCAAGACTTGGTCATTGCCGCTCGAAAGCGGTCCAATGATGAGCAAGCCCGCCTCGAAGACGAAGCAGCGGCCAACATTGACCCCACTCGTGCCCGTGATCCTCGAAGTCTCGCCCCTCTTGCGGGCGTCCGAGTTGATCCGACACGATGTGTGCGTGCCAGGGACCACTTTGATTTGCACCTCTACCATTCGAGTGGTCAAGAAATCAGCTGTCGCGTTGAGATTTTACTCCGCGACAATGCACTAGGCCAGGAGGCTGGAGGCGATATTTTGATTTGTGAAGTTGATTCCACGGGACGATGGCTCCTCCTACCACCGGTCCAACTTAGCAATGCATCGGCTCGCAATGGCGATGCCAAGGGTGAAATTATTGTCATGATCCGCGGCAAACAGGCTGATGGATCAGAATGGAGCGAGGTCATGTCGCTGATATCTGATGATGAACAAGCTGGGTTTGAATGGGTGCAGATGCTTGGACTTCATCCAATCCCCCCGCAGATGTCTGAAGTCAGGAAGATTCAGGCCGCAACTAGTGAAGCACAGCGGCCATCGAGCAGCCACAGCTCTTCTTCCCCGACCAACGAAACAGGCTCCACGCTCCCAGACAAGAGCCGAACTCCCAGCCCACATGAGATCGATATTCCTATCGGCGAGCAACATACCGAAGTATCAAAGGTATGGCACTACGATACGCCACACAAGCGAAACAAATCACGGGCCGTATCGCCCATTACGTCTGCCAGTGGGGATGGCTATGACGCGAGGGATGCCTCCCAGGCAGAGCCGCGCACTCCAGTGGAACAAATGTTCCCAACAAGTCAGTTTCAAGAGGATGCTGACAGGACCCCTCGCGGCCTCGACGAAGCAGTCCGCATGGCCAACACCAGTTCTCCGTCAAGCCTGAAGCGAACAAGAGCAAAGAGGCTTTCCAAGAACGCCGGATCTCCACACGCTGGACGTCCATCCCGCCAGATAACGCTAGACGATCCGACTGAAGTTGAAGATGTGAAGCCAGCGGAGGAGCCGGCGAAGCCCCGCAGAAAGTCGACCAAGCGACGACCTCAGTCTCTTCCATCGGCAGTCTCGCAGTCAAGCAAGGGCTTTAGTGTCTGGATGCCCACGTCTGAGGTTGAGGACTCAGACTCGGACTCTTCCGAAGCAGACAATCGTACTGTCACCGAGTCTGAGCTTTCTCCCCCAGGCTCCCCGCCTTCGCCTCAACGTACGCAAACACATAGGCGGGTTTCATCTGTTCCTTCTTTGGAACTGCCCAGCATTCCCAGGCAAAGAAAGTCAAGTCAGTCTTCGATCCTCTCCGAGGACTCACACAGAGAAACGGACAATGCTCGTGAGACATCCTCTGCGCCTCCCAAGATGCATCAGAAGAAGCACAGCATCACGGTCGAGGACGTCGCAGAGCCCCAAGTCGATGAACCGCCCCCACCCACTCCGCCACACCGTTCGCCCAGTCCAGCAAGCCCTGAAACACTCAAGGGCTCCAAGACACCTGTACTCGTGCCCACGCTCCCTGGCTACAAGCTCAAACGCCGTTCCTCTTCACCGCTGAAGCACGAATATGAACCATCTACCTGCACGGAGGAGTCGAGTGAAAGTGAGGAAGACTCCGAGTCCGAGGAAGAGGTAGATGAAGAAGCGGAAGAGAGCGTAACTTCCGAGTCATCAGAGGATGAGCTCGATGACGATGTGCCGATGCCACTCATGCCAATTGGTTATATCGGTCCCCGTGGATACTCTTCACGCCCACTCACTACGACCCGAGAGCAGAGCCGCCCAACGACGGCCGAAAAGACAGAAGAAGAGACTAAGAAGTTCCCCAAAGTCTCACCCCCGCCCTCCATCTATACCCTTCCCAATGGCACCATCACTCCCTCCCAATCTGCCTCCAACTCGCCTTACCGAACTGTGCCACAAAACTCTGGAAAGGCCTCACGAACAGTAGCGTCCCTTTTTGCCTGGTCTGAGCAAGGCAAATGGGACAGCCTGCACCCCGACGAATGTAGCGTCGTCATTACACCAGGAAAGATTGAGGTTTTTGAAATCTCAAGCAATCACTCAAAACCTTTCCTCGCTGACGGCGACGAGATTATTGTTCCCGAGGGAAGTGCTCCCCTTGTTGCGGTTGAGCTTACCCCTCTGGTGCCGTTGCGCAAATCAACGGCCATTGATATCTCCATTCGCTCCCCACCCACTGCAGAGTCGCGTCTCAAGCCTGGAAACAATATCATGCTGAGAAGTCGCAACGCAGCCGAATGCACGCAGTTGTACTCGTTGATCAATCAGTCGCGTATTAACAATCCCACCTACATTGCGCTCCAGAACGCCCGCGGACCCTACGGACAATCAAGCTGGGCCGAAGCCATGGATCGCCAAAACGCCGCTAGGACAAGCAACGAAAGTTCTTCGGGATGGCTTGGTGGCACTCTGGGCAGGAGGAGCAGCTACCGAAAATCAAGCACACGCGCTGCTTCCATCTCCGCCGCTACCGAATCTTCCGTAGGAACCATGAACAGCGCCCTCCGCTCAGCGCTCGGCCGTTTCTCGTTCGGCAAGAGCGGCGTGTTCAGCATTCGCAACTCGACTCTGGGATCCCGCAGCACGGGATCCTCGTTTGACAGTGGCTCCAACTCTCGACCAGGTTCGGGCGCCTCGACCCCCAACGGTGACCTTATGCGAGCCCACGGCGCACCGAACGGCATCACCGAAACAAAGTGCAGGCTTTACGAGCGAGAGTCACTTAAGAAATGGCGCGACATGGGCAGCGCAAGGCTCACCATCATGCTGCCCTCGCCCAACCCCAGCATCCCTTCGTCGCCCACCAACTCGCGCCAACGCGCTCCAGGAACCCGAGACGCCAGACAAGAACGCCGCATCGTGCTCACCGGCAAGAAACATGGCGAGGTCCTGCTCGACGTGCAGCTCTCAGAAACCTGCTTCGAGCGCGTGGCTCGCAGCGGCATAGCCGTCAGCGTCTGGGAAGACAACGTCGATGAAGCGGGCCAAATCGGCGGCGTCAGCAAAACCGGTGGCGTACTGGGTGCGCGCGCACGCATCTTCATGATCCAGATGAAGAGTGAGAGGGAGTGCGCGTATTGTTTTAGCCTCTTGGGCAAGTTGAGGTATTAGATGTAAGGATGACGATGGGATCATGACTGCTTTACTTTTACATCTTTTTTTCTTGTCTTGTCTTGTGTGTGTTTTTTTGTCACCTTCATACCCCCTTCCTTAACTATCTGTGTGTTCTTTCCTGGTAGCGGCGGCGTGTATGTGTGTGCATGTGTGTAAACCATGGAAAAAAGGGATGTTTTAGCGAATCTTTTTTATAAACCTTTCTTAGTAGTGTTTGATACAGATTATATAAGATGAACTTAATTATTCTATTTATTCATTTCTTTGTTCGGAGACTTGATGGGGGGTTTGATTGTTTGCGCTTTGGCTTTTGAGACAGCGGAGCGGTAGAAAGTGGGGTTGGGTGGTTTTATTGCTGTATCTCGGTTGTTTTTTGGACTAGTAGTGATAGTGGTGTGAGGGGGTGACGTGGGCGGTCGATGTCTTGTTCGCTTTCTGCGGTGGTATGATTTCCAAGTCTCATTCAGTAATTGATGGAATTTTTGTGTCGTTTCTAGCGGCTTTGTTTGTTGTGGATGGAACAACCAGGGTACATATATTCATGAAGAGGTAGTACATATGTGGGCTAAAAGTATAGTAATGTTAAATTGGACCCGTGTTTGTTACTCATCATATCACACAGTGACGATAGTTCAACTGTTTTTTTTTTGTTCAAAGCTATATCTCGGTGAGGATCTATTGGGAGAGTATACATGACATAGTTCTTGTAGGCGATAAATTGCTCATGGCTAGAAGATCTATCGGCCAGAGAGATAGAGAAGAAATCTCTTCATTCCATGTTTTATTTTCCGAGACTGAGTACCGACGCTGAGGTGAGGTGTTTGGCCAGTTTACATCACTAGGCGCAACCGGTCAGACTTACTGGGCTGCTAGGTGATTGTAATTTTTGGTATGGGCAGTTTTTGTCCAACTCTTCAGTTGAAGGAGAGGCTCGTAGCCCCACATAGACAAAACTTGATGCAAAGTGAGCGGTATGCACATGGAATTATTGCCTCCATTCGTCGGTATGCCCTTGATGTATACAACGTCACTAGGAGATGTGGGGCTACGCATACGGACCCTGATTAATTCCAGACGATATAAGACTCCCCAGAGAAGTGTTTCATGCTTGAGATGAATTGATCGCATACCGAAACAAAATAGTTCCACCTGACGTCAGTTCACCAGGTTGATGCTCCAGCCCCGGCTGCTACGTGCTCCTGAGGCTCTGTAGTAAACATCCAACAAGTGCCGACATTCATGCCGTTAGCTCACTTATGCAACGCAACTGCCGAAGGTACGATAGAGGGCTCCAAATGACCATTCCTTGGCAACATGTCTGCGATATATCAAGTATGCGCTACGATCAGTGCAGCAAAAGAGGATTGGCTCGGCTTGGTTCTCACAAAGCATCAGAACATACGCGTCGGCACGGGTCGCTACACGTCAGTAGAAGAAGGCTGAGCGTTGTACAAGTCTTTTGTTTTGGTCTAGCGGCCTTCGGTGGTACTTGTTTGTGATTACCGGAGGTATATGGGATGACGTTTCTGCTAAAAGCTCCGGGTGACATGATTGGCTCCAACGTAAACACAGCCAGAGCCTGGCGATGGCGAATAGACCGACGGGCTTACCAAGAATGCGCAGCTCAGCGAGCCGTACCCTCGTACCATTCGAACCCTGATGCTCTGGAATATCGAGTCCCTATCAAGGCGTGGTCTAGTTTTACTGCAGAGCACACATGTACCTGGCCTTCAGCAAAGCCGGTAGGACTTAGGCATAGTGTATAACAGTCAAGATGGAACAGCGCTAACAGCTAGCGCTGATTCGTCTGATCAGTGCCAGTGCCAGTCCCATTAGAATCCGCAGCATTTCCACTCCTAGCACTATACTGCAATCTCTAGCCATCAACGCGGCTATATTTGATCATAGCCACACAGTTTGCGGTTAGTGACTACTACAAACAGCTCAAGCGGCCAAGAATTACTAGCACTATACTTGATCAAGTGTCATATGGTAGAACCGGGTACATAGCTAACCGACCTCCGGCTGTTTATAGCTTAGTAGCCGTCGTATAGGGGACTGGCGTAACCTACCTCACTAAGCAGATTCATCTCCCAAGTCCCTGCTAGCGCACCGTTTCGTCTCGGCAGGGCTCTTCGGTACTCACGACCACCCCTGTTTTTTCCGGCGTATGTGAAAGAGGCAGGCAGTTTGACGATAAGCTGTGGCGATGCAAATGTCACGACCAACTTCCAATATGAGCGTGATGCGAAACGAAGGGGTTCATTCGAGTATAAAGCCATTCACTCTACCTCGTGTTTAGTGACCCACACACTCCCGTTTCAAACAATTCAAAACTCACTTACACAATGCGCTTCACACTTCTCACCTCGGCACTTGTTGCCTCTGTGCTCGCTGCACCAACTGATCTGGCATCCATATCCGACTCGATCGCAGAGCGTCAGGCGGCGGCAGCCCCAGCTCCTGTCAAGCCAGCGCCATGTGTGCGCAACCCCAGCACCACGCTCGCGCAGACTGAAGCTCGATTCAACGAGTTCGCCCAAGCCTTCATCTATAAGAAAGACATCTCCAAGGCCTTCTCCTTCATCGCGAAGGACTACATTGTAAGCATTCTCACTCATCGTCGAAACAAGCCATCAAGTCTCGCTAACCGCAACTACAGAACCATAACCCCAGCGTTAAGAACGGATCCGACGCCGCGTGGGAAGCCCTCTCGCCTTCCTGGAACACGGCGCAACTCAAGCCTCTGCGTACAGCATTCCTGCCTCCTATGAGTTGGGTCAACTATAACACGAGTGAGTTCGGAGAGGTGATTGATCGGTTCCGCTGGGAACAAGGGTGCATTGTTGAGCACGTAAGTTTTCCTCTTTTGCTCCACAGAGAGTGTAGCATTGGTATAAGCAAATGACTAACGCTGGATGTGTAGTGGGACCAGAACGAGACATTCCCGGTCATACCGCCAACGCAGAAGCCTGGGAAATCGTGTCCGGCTAAGCACTAAGTGTCTCCTCAGACCTTGAGTGAGGTACGGAATGTTCGGTGCGCTGTTTGTTTTTTATATTAGCGAGTTGGGCGTTGGCTTTGCTGTGTAAGGTTCTGGTGTACAATGATGAGTCTTGCGGAGAAGCTTTTATGTGGATACACTTTAGCAGAAGGGATAGATGGTGCGCACTGGCAGATTTAGAATGGGTGGAACAGGAGGATGTAAATATGAACATGTATGAACTATCGTCAACGCAAATCATTTCTAACACCCGATGCTATCTTTCCTTCTCTTCATATCTCTCGTTAGCCATACGCTCGTTAGTGTGATTTCAACTCCGACGCCGTCATTCAATGCCTGAGCCCAATGTCTTCTATTGCGACACTGCTCCACCGCCCTCACCTGGTGGCAGTACCGAACCCGTCATGTATGAAAAAGTGCGGTACTTCCGTTTGATCTGACAACTTACACTTCGATCATTGGTTTCTTGTTCTTCTCTTTGCTTTCGCTTTCGGGGCGGATCGTCTCCTCCGAGGCGCGAGCTAGTGCATCGGTGTAATGCACCGCATCAGCATCCACATCAAGGTAGTCTTCTCCACGCAGCAGGCTATATCCCTCACCGCCTTGTGTCGTTTCCGGGACACGCTCCTCGCTGGTGGTGAAGCTATTGTGGCAGTTGGGGCACCGATGTACCGGCGCAGCACCAAACAATGTTCCCACTGACGGTGCAATGCAGAACATGAAGCCGTGTACAATCCTTTTGTTTATCAGCCCTGAAGAACATGATTTCGCCATTTCTGTCAAGCACGACGTATGATGAAAAGATACACTTACATGTTGATGATCATTGGTGCAGTCGTGTAACCAGCCAACAGGCCAAACCCAGGCGCCCTCAGCGCTCCAATCTCAACTGCCCAGATAGGAATTAAGACACCAAGATATCCAAGCGTCGCTAGCCCGTCCACAAAAAAGAAACGTCCTTCTGGTGCCTTTCCATGTTTCCGTTGGTATACGAGGCTCAAAGAGGAAGCGAGTACCGTCAGGGCAAGCGGGATAAATCCGAAGCAAAAGGCCGTTGCGCTGCGATGGGTGTAGTAGTATGACCAACTATAGCCACGGAGGGAGATGACTGTCGTAGCGATAAGAAGAGGGGTTGTGAGGACAGTCGTGAGAAGGGTCAAGATGCGGAGTGGGCGCTCATAGGCTGCAAGAGCGCTGCGCGTGAGCATCATGTTCTACTATTAGCGAGTTTAAGGCGTTTAATCGATTGGTTTCGGAGCGAGCAGCACAGAGTCCTGATAACATGAAGATGGCTCAGAGAACATGAAGTGGTTTTAAACAAGTACGAAACTACTGCATTTGTCCCCTAGGCAACAACCAATCCTCCGGAATGCAGCCAAGGGATTTCATTGAGGACGCGCGGACATACAGGACGTCTATTCTGAGTCTGATCCAATCGGTCCCGACCGCTAGTCCTTCCAAAACAAAGTAATGCAGATGTGAGGCACGGTGGCGCTGGAGGGGATCCGTCGTCGACGGCGTGGTCCAATCATCGTAGTGGGTAGTTGTGGCTTAGATGTACAGATCGAGCTTGGTGTTGTTTGAAGGCGTACGCGGTCCCTAAGGCTTTCCACTTGGGGCCTGGATGTGTGGGCTGATGCACAACAACATCAGAATATGGATTACACTCTCGTGCACTTGCTGCTTCCGCTTTGTGCATGAGGCTTTGTTGTCATCCCATGCTTACCCCTGTCTCGCTTAGTGCAGGCTTTTCCTTGATCGCTCTAGCTCTCGTCAGCATTACCCCTCGTTCCTTGCCTATAGAAACGCTGAGTTTGTTTCTTACAAAAATTAGTAAGCATCTTACAGTGTACTGTACATTCCCCTTAGCACGGGTAGTCTTTATAAAAAATGGAAGATAGAAATTAGATCTAATAGCTTCTAGCTTTGCTAATTCTTCGCCTTGTGGCTTCTATGTATAGTATATGATAAACAGAAGTGCGCTATCAAAACACCTTCTTGGTAAGTCTGAGTATAGACAGTCTATAGCGCTTCCTTGTTCACTCGTGCTGTTGTGTAGAACTACTTATTATTATCAAAGCTTCTACTATCCTTCTCTCTCTCCTAGGAGAGGGCAAAGCGTCTATCTTCACGGCTAAGCTTATGCACCTTTTACTTGACTAAGTGTTAGAAGCTTAGCTCTATGCCACTAGGCTACTACAACCAAAAAGGTACGAGTAATCAGCATTCTGCTGATCTCAGGCACAGAACAGTATATATCCTGATAGACTCTACCCAGGTCTACCCCACATGTGTCAGCCTTACCCAAGGGTCTGACACTAAGTATATTGGCTAAGCTGCAAAAAGCTTTTATACAGTCGTTAGCGATTGCGGCTTTACCCTTATACGCAACTGCGCAGGGGTTTCGAATATCCTCACCTTCCATACGTAGCTTGCCGTGAGAAGTCAGCTATGGAACAACCAATATGATTGGTTAACTCTCAATTTTAGGATGACTAGACTTTTGGAATGCTACGTGCGGATGTGAAGCCGTAATCGCTAATGCCTGTATATAACGCTTAAGCTTTAAGCTTTAGCGACCTTAGTTTGCCTCAAATAGAGATCGCCCATGTTCTCTAAGGTGTTGAGTGCTCGCAGATACTATTAGACTTGAACACTGCCGGGTGCCTCCTCGTACCCTCGCAGCGCCCGCTCGTACATCTGCTCCGCCTCACCTAGCTTGCCCTGATTAGCATAGAGCTTGCCTAGGTTATTGACCGTTTCAAGCGTCGACGGGTGATCCGGCCCAAGTGCCTTCTCGTATCCTCGCAGTGCCCGCCAGCACATCTCTACTGCTACATTTGCGCTTGTGTCCGCCACTTACATAAATATACAGAAACTCGAGCTAGGTAGTTGGATTGTACGCTTTATAGACCTGTAGTGCACCCTCGATGCTCTGTATAAGACCAAAGAAAATAGTGAGGAATAGTACGACAATAGCCACCCAGAATGTATACCACTGCACGGTGTTTCTTCGATCAAGCCACCATTGTGAAAGTGAAGCTGGCTTGGATTCATCGTAGGCTTGCTTGAGTATGACGAGTCTATCGTGCCAGAAGTTAAAGTTAGTCTGCTGTCTTTCTTCCAAGCGAAGATGACCACATTTGAGCAGTTCTCGGTTAGTTCCATGACTACTGAGTCCCGACCGTGACTGCAACCACTTTCTTGACTCTCTGTCGTGTTGGGGAAATAGCAAGGCCAATGTTCGTAGCGTTTCTTCGATGAGACCAGTAGGATAGAGGGACGGAAAGAAAGGTGGAAAGACCGGTGCAGCTTGATGTTTCAGGAACGAAGCATAGTGAAATATTGCGACGCTTTTATCGTCGCTATCTAGCATACGCAGATGATCAGCTAGGTTATCTGTCCAGTGTATGGTAATACCGGCGATGCGTTCGATATTTCGTGCGGTAAATGCCTTCTCGAACCTGACAGTGACGTCTCTCAATGACTTGCTGCATTCGAATTGATTAGACAAAAATGAACTTGGGCTGTTCTTAGTCCATTGTAGCTTTGTGCGCCCTGGTGTGAATGTTGTCTCAGGGGCTCCAACGTTGACCATAAAACATAATCGTGCTACAAGATTGATAGCCCCGTGTACCTTTTCCGACTTTTCTCTTTTCTCCATAACATTTGTTTCTCTGCTCCTAGCATCGATCGTTTCGAACGCATTACTGAGCTTCTCTTCTATGTCCTCGCGTGAGGCGTTTTTCCTCACAAGATAACATATCTTGACTATGTCTTGGTGTGTGCGTATCGCAACAGGAGGGGTCTGTAGAAAATGATGGCATTGGTTGACATAGTAGTCGAAGTATGGGTTCCAGTCGTGATTTCCAGCATCATCGAGCTGTGCAGGTGGAGATCTGGGCCATAGTGAATTGACTATGGCTAATTTAGTCGCGTGTTTTAGTGAACTCGAGTCTGCGAGTCGGTCTTGCAAACAAGCCATTTTTGATTGGAAATGTTGATGAAAATGAAATCGATCAGATGGTAATGAAAGCTCCACTCTCGCTATAAGATTTCTTTGAAGGGATGTATCGTTTGGAGCCTTGAGAATTGATAAAGTGGCGTCGAGGCTGTGCAAGTGGCCCGACATATCTGATATGTGACGTGGCAGCAGAAAGTCTCGATGTGATTGGTCAACAGCAACGCCACCTAGATCATATCTTGCACAGCTGAACTCGTCTTCGAGAGAAACGTCATACGATTGGTTGAGCATGTGAATCATGTGTGCTTAGTCACTCTAGATGCATCCTGCAGGTGCGAGATATACTGATATAGCCAGTTCAGCGGTTGCTTCGTTATGCAGAGCAATCCTTGCCAGTCTCTTAGTACTGGCCTTCTCCTGGACACACTTTATCATTGTTGTGAACTGTCGCTTTTACAGATGATTTCTTATGTTATATAAGCTTAACTAACTAGTGTTTACATTAGTCCAGGAATTGTCGGACCAATGTACATTCGTCATGGCCGAACAAGTGCATATCCCACACCAGCAGAATCAAAGTTCTACGCTAAACAATACTGGCCGTCATTCACAACAATCATTATCATCTTTTCTTCCTGCGTTGCCATCTATTCGTGAACTACGACAGTTCAGTAAACCTAAGAAGTACTGGAATCTTGAAAAAGAACTTCGAAAGAAGTACAAAGACTACATTTTCCCTGAAATAAATTACGTACTGCAACCCTTTTTTGACTCGGACCGAAAAGGGGAGCTTGTAACTATCGACGTATACATGATCGGCAGATCGCAGAAAACTGCAAAGCCTACGATCCTACTCATTGGAGGAGATTCTGAAACCCGGGAAGGTGCGAAGAAAGCAGTCAATGAGAGTAAGATTTTGGCCCACCATCCCGGCTGGTGTGTAGATCACACGTCCGATTTTCCAAATCTCGGAGAGACTTGCAATGAATCCTCAGCCCTAGAAGGCTTTGAGTTCTGGTCTTCGAGTGGGACGATGAATTGGCTCGATGATGACAACAGACGCAGCCAAGCCACAGAAGTATATTTTGATCTTCGTCCATACAGTATATCAACCACACGGATCCCCAGCAAAGGCTTAGCCATATACATCAAACACCCTTCAAGCCTTCGACCGGCTACTGCCAACATCGTACGACTGGGCGATCGGACCTTCCTGCAAACGGTGTACCATACCTTTCATCTTGGCGGGTATACGAAAAAGCCTACAGAACCCGATGTCACTCAACGCGATTCGCCGCCTGTCCCTTCCATCGAAACGCTCGATATGATAGGTCATCTACTCGTCTGGTCTGTAGCAAGAGACTGGGCTCTCATAGAGATCTTGAGCGAACGCATGCAATCTCAGATCAGCCACACTTTGGCGGAAGACAAGGAAGCAAACTGCATCTTTCAGAGAGCCGAGAGACCTTCCAATACAGGTGACATCGCCAGAACCTGGACAGCCTCAAGTGGAATGCTTGAAGTCACACTTTCGGAAACAACAATCTACATGAAACTGCCAAATAGCGATTCCTTTGAGGAGGTCCACAAAGCTAGTCTATTAGAAGGGTGCTGGTCGAACGGCGACTCCGGCGCTGTTGTCATGCATCCTGCCACAGGAATAACCTTTGGACACATTTTGGGTGGGAATCGAGCCACAGGGGTCGCGTTGGTCCTAGCAGCAGACAAAGTTGTAAAAGAGTTCCGCAAACTCGACTTCTCATCCCATCTGCACCTCAATGTCAGTAATTCCTGGAGAACTCATATGCGGGGAGTTATTGTGGAACCAATAGGCTCCAAGGCAGATAACATCACAAGAGCCGATCTTGCTGTAAAGTTTTCGAAATACAGGTTTGCAAACCAAGGATACTTCGTAGGACGGTTAATCGCGACTAAGGATAGCGTTCTTGAACCGCTCCAAGCTTCTTCACTAGGGGAAACATGGGAAAATTTCCAAAAGCAAACTACACAAACGGTTGATAGACAGACTCCGGCGTGGAGGGAGAAGGAACTCGGGAGTGAACATTCTGAGACGCTTGACACGGTCAACAACCTGGGCAATCTCTACGTTGATCAGGGCAAGCTAGAAAAGGCGGAAGAGATGTACCAGCGGGCGCTACAAGGAATGGAAAAGGCACTTGGGTCGGATCACCTATCGACACTAGAGATGGTCAACAACCTGGGCAATCTCTACGTTGATCAGGGCAAGCTAGATAAGGCGGAAGAGATGTACCAGCGGGCGCTACGAGGGACAGAAAAGGCACTTGGGCTGAATCACACGTTGACGCTTAGCACGATCAACAACCTAGGCAACCTCTACGCTAATCAGGGCAAGCTAGACGAAGCGGAAGAGATGTACCAGCAGGCGCTACAAGGAATGGAAAAGGTACTTGGGTCGAATCACCCATCAGCACTTAGCACGGTCAACAACCTGGGCACTCTCTACGCCAGCCAAGGCAGGCTGGGCGAGGCGAAGCAGATGTACGAGCGGGCGCTACGAGGAACAGAAAAGGCACTTGGGCTGAATCACATGTCGACGCTTAGTACAGTGAACAACCTAGGCAACCTCTACGCTAATCAGGGCAAGCTAGACGAAGCGGAAGAGATGTACCAGCGGGCGCTACAAGGAATGGAAAAGGCACTTGGGTCGGATCACCTATCGACACTAGAGATGGTCAACAACCTAGGCAACCTCTACGCTAATCAAGGCAAACTATACGAGGCGGAAGAGATGTACCAGCGGGCGCTACAAGGAATGGAAAAGGCACTTGGGTCGGATCACCTATCGACACTAGAAACGGTCAACAACCTAGGAAACCTCTACGCTAACCAGGGCAAGCTAGACGAAGCAGAGCAGATGTTCGAGCGGGCACTACGAAAATATGAGGAGACACTCGGGCCCACCCACATGTCGACGCTAAGCACAGTCAATAACCTAGGCCTTCTCTACTTTAATCAAGGCAGGCTGGACGAAGCGGAGCAGATGTCTAAGCGGGCGCTGCAAGGGAAGGAGGAGGTACTTGGGCCCACCCACATGTCGACACTGAGCACAGTGAACAACCTAGGCCTTCTCTACTTTAACCAAGGCAGGCTAGGCGAGGCGGAGCAGCTGTACAAGCGGGTGCTGCGAGGGTACGAGGAGGCACTTGGGCCCACCCACACGTCGACACTAATAATATTCAACAACCTAGGCAACCTCTACCGAGACCAAGGTAGGCTAGGTGAGGCGGAGCAGATGTACGAGCGGGCGCTGCGAGGGTACGAGGAGGCACTTGGGCCCACCCATACGTCAACACTGAGCACAGTCAACAACCTAGGCCTTCTATACGCGGACCAAGGCAGACTAGACGAGGCAGAGCAGATGTCTAAGCGGGCGCTACAAGGGAAGGAGGAGGCACTTGGGCCCACCCACATGTCGACACTGAGTACAGTGAACAACCTAGGTCTTCTCTACTTTAACCAAGGCAGGATAGATGAGGCAGAGCAGATGTACGAGCGGGCGCTGCGAGGGAAGGAGGAGGCACTTGGGACCACCCACACGTTAACATTAGATACAGTTAGTAACCTAGGCAACCTCTACCTTAGCCAAAGCAGGCTGGGCGAGGCGGAGCAGATATACGAGCGGGCGCTGCGAGGGTACGAGGAGGCACTTGGGCCCACCCACACGTCGACACTGAGCATGGTCAATAACCTAGGCAACCTCTACGCGGACCAAGGCAGGCTGGGCGAGGCGAAGCAGATGTACGAGCGGGCGCTGCGAGGGTACGAGGGGGCACTTGGGCCCACCCATACGTCGACACTAAGCATAGTCAACAACCTAGGTACCCTCTACGCGGACCAAGGCAGGCTGGGCGAGGCGAAGCAGATGTACGAGCGGGCGCTGCGAGGGTACGAGACACTCGGCACTGTTCGCGTTCAGCAGTATTTACCAGCGCTCAACACCTTAGAGAACATGGGCGATCTCTATGCGAAGCAAGCCGAGGTCGCTAAAGCTCAAGCGGTATACACAAGAGCTCTTTCTAGCTTAACTAATGTGCTTGGTCAGTCAAGCAAGAGGTGCATAAGCTTAGCCGAGAAGATAGACGCTTTGCCCTCTTCTGATAGAGAGAGAAGGGCAGTAGAAACTGTTAAAAGTAAGAGAGAGCTCTTTACTACAGCACGACCGAACAAAGAAGAGCTCTAAAGTGTCAATTTGTAACGGGCTGAACGCTCTTTGGATAGCTCCTCGATGGACTCTCGGTTCAAGCTGCGCGCGCACCATCTGAACTACGTTCAGACGACGAGCGAAGAATCCGGGTGTTACCCCGAGCACCCGGATTCTGCTCACCGTCCGACAAGTGCTCAGACAGCGCGCTCAGATACTCCGGCATAACCTTTCTCCGACGAGTAAATAAACATGACGTAAGCAAAGTAGATAGCTCCTTATTGAATACGACCTCTTGTATACCTCGCGATTGCTCCCCGGAGCGCAGCCCCTTGCACAATTTAGAAACTTAGTAAAATATGTTTTAACAGCGCACTTATATTTATTACATACTATATATAAAAAAGCCTAAAAATAAAGAGCTAAATAGTAGAGCTAGACTCTATTATGTCTAATATTTACCTTTTGTTTACTGTAAAGACAACCCGTGCTAAGAGAACTGTGTAGTACGCTCTAAGTGTTATAGGCTACGCCCTCGATGGCTTGGCACACGACCAAGTAATGTCGGCGTACGCTGCATGCGTCGAAATCGAGTATATAAATCCAACCACCATGACTACAAGACAAGCTTGTAATCTTGTGCATACATTTTGGTATAGTGGACGGCACGAGTAGTTGCACGCACGGTCTTTTTGGCCCGCCTATTAGTAACAGTAGGATACTTACTAATACTTGTAAGAAACAAGTCTAGCAAGGAGCGAAAGGCCATGCTAACTAGAGCTAGAGCGATGATGGAAAAGCCCGAGCTAAGCGAGACAGGGGTCAGCGTGGGATGAGCTACGTGCGCAAAGCGGAAGCTGCAAGTGCATGAGAGTGCAAAGGAAGCTTGGCCTTCAGCAATGTGACCGTTTCAATGCTTGGATCAGGTAAAGTGTTCGAGACATGGGATGTAGAGTGTGTTGTCGACTACGCCGTACGGGTGCTTGTGTACGCGCACGCTTTCGAATCCACAACAAGCTCTCGGCTACACCGCCTAAGGTAGCGAGTCATTGGCTTCTCAATTCTCGCAAATCTTGTTTTTTTTTATTACGGGATGTTCTGGCATTGGTTGCAGTTGTGTAAGTTCAAATGCATTTGACACGTCGAAGAGCTTTCTTGATAATACAATTCATACTCGCGCCAAAGAAGAAATCTGAGTCCATGAGAATCCTTTCAGAGTGCTTGAGTTTACGTACCTACTCTGAACTTGGGGCAGGAGCTCAGGCAGCAGCTTTCCATCAAGCTGCATCCTTGCCATACAAGGCTACGTATGTAATTTGTGGAATCAGTGTCGAAGGATTCAAACATGTACAAGGGTGCGGAACTACCTTCACACAGTTAGCTAATTCTGGGTTTGCCGGAATGAAGCGTCATGGTCAATTCATATGCCGTCTTTTTGCTCTAGCGCAAGCGCATGTCGCTGCATGCTTAGTGCGGCATTATACATTCAATTCTTTGATGAAACCATTGGCTGTAGGCACTCGAGCTGATTCATGGCCTTGTTGTTGGTAGTATGGGCTCAGGCAAACTTGTGCTAAAAAAACACACCAAGATGATGGTTACTGCTTTCCTGGCTGGTTGGGCCGTCATGGCGCTTGTAATGAATCGTTCTTGATCATGTCCATAGCTTTTAGCTAACCGCTGGCTTACTAGCCAAATATCTCATACTATTTGTCTAACTAGGGAATTTCTCTTCTATTCTACTAGAACAAAGACAGATCAAGATTGAGAAGCTGTTCATAATCCGATTTACCTAATGTATAGAAGAGGAGAGACAGGGAAGAAACATGTGGTACATAGGGTCCTTCTCTTATCCCACATCTATCCCATCGTACGTGTGCGAAGTTTGTAATCCTAGGCACGTGTTACCCTCATTCACACAAGATTTGGGTGAGAGGCAAAGGCGCAGCCCATCACACTCTTGAGCCTTAACACGAGGAGCTTTGTATCGTTTCTGCTCCAGGCTGCTCTTGATATAAGCTTAATCGGTGCAACCCCTAGGCTCCCCGACGCAATGAGAAATATCTCCATCATGTTAACACGACGTATCCACAAAATCAGCCTCATCCCCATTCTCAGGCCGAAACACCGTGATCTTGGTAATTGTCTTCTGCCCCAACTGCGCCTTATGCTGCATTAGGAAATACGCGAACGCCGCTCCATTCGGCGACCCTGTTCATAGATACCATATTAGCCCAACGTCTCTGCCTCCCTCCACTCAATCCTACAGCAAGAGAAAGAAGAAAAGTAGGGAGTCAAACATACCAACCAACGCACGCTCCTGCTCCGTATCCGCCTCGAAACTCGTACCCGGCCAGGCCGCCAATGTCCCCCCGACATCCCTCAGACAAGACGCTATAATTCGATTCGAAACATCGTTCGAAATGCCTATCGTGAAGAAGAATCTCACATTGCTCACATCCGGGTTACCCTGTGCCCAGAAGCCCCAGAGGATGTCGGAGAAGGCGCGTAAGAGCGGTAAGTCGTCTTTGCTGGGGGACCTTTGGCCAGAGTACCGGAGGGAGCGGGCGGCGGAGGGGGGCTTTCGAGGAAGAGGGCGAAGAGGGCGCCGCCGTGGGGGTTGAGGCCGAATTCAAAGTGGACTTTGGTGGCCTGTGGTATGTCTCAGCTTCAGCCTATATTTAACTGGTGAGGGGATAGATGGGGAAAGCACGTACGCGGTAGTTTCTCTCGACGCCGGGGACGCTGTACCACTGGTTCACGGCGGGGATCTGGTTGCCGTATTCATCTCGCATTTCGGGATCCCAGTGCTCGATCCAGTAGCATGTGTTGTCTCCGCCGTCGGCAACTGGTGTCCCGCTTAGGCCTAGTGAGCGCATGGCGTTGGGGAGTTCCCAGTGCGTGGAGAAGCTGCAGCTGGAGGCTGGGCTGACGTGTCGCCAGTGCCAAGTTGCGAGCGTCTGCTTGAAGTTGCCGGTGAAGCGGTTCGCGGCTGACGGGGGAGTGCGAGTGTCTTGCAGAAGGAGGCCTGCGGTTTGGTCTGAGGCCTTACGACCGCACATGAGTGCGCCGCCTTTGGCTGTGTATGTCTTCCATTCGCTTTCCGAGGCGTAGTCGTCATCCCAGAAGGCTATGTCTGATCGCAGCTCGTTTGTATCAGGCGTTGGCCATACTTTGTGCTTTTCGATGACGCGGGCGGTGAAAAGGAGAGTGCGGGCAGCGATGGAGGCGAGAATGTTGAACTTCATGATGGCGCTTGAGCAGGATCCAAGCCAAAATCCTAACGGAGTAGAGAAAGAGTGACAAGGCTGTGTATGAAGGAGGCCGATGCCGCTGAAGCCGCAATTGCGAGGTGAGAGTGAATATCATCTTGCACGCACGGGCCCAGGTGAAAAGCAGTATCAGTCCCAGGAGTTGCGTCGTTTGCCTATGGCCGACTCACTAATGTGACTTACTTTCTAGACTATCACATCACGCATGTATACTCCGGTATTCCCTCTCCTTCCATCAAACAATTCTCTCCTCCGCGGTCGGGTGGGCTCCTAGCCGGGACACTCGGTGGATACCAAAATACTCAAAAGCTTAGACTGCTAACGAGGCCATAGGGGATCAAGGCATAACATTGAAGTGCTAACGGGCTATAAGAAGCCACCCACTCAGTGTCCCACCAGGGTTGCTAAGCTAGGAGGGCGCCTCGTTCGAATCGAGGTGCTGGAGCAACAGACGTGGAGAGAGAATTGCTTGATTTTTTGCCGTTTTTTTTTGTTTGCAGTGAAAGTGACGTGCACGTGGCTGGTACCCTCAACTTAGTCACGGTAGCACATGTGCAATTGTAGCAGTGTCCTTCTGGCATGTTCGTTAATCATCATGGACCTGCCTAGCAGTGTCTATCCGGTCTATTCATGAACCTAGCTTTTTCATTACACAAGCAAAATCACGTTTACCGCAATGAGAGACCCCCCTCGTCGCCTGCATCATCATCCATGTCATCACCGCCGAAACCCTCACTACCTACATCATCGCCAACATCGAAGCGCATAAACTTCTCGTTCTTGGCCTCAGCTGTGAGGTCATTAGCATAGTGTTCTCAAAGGGCCGAAGGAAAGGAGTCAACTTACTTCCCCACTCAATGACCTGGCCATCCTGCACCTCGCAGTCCTTGAGCACTGTCTTATCGTTGTCCTTCGCATCTCCACCTTCTATCTTGCATCGCTTGCCGAGTATGCAGTCGGTGAGCTGAACATTAGGACCAACCTCGACGCCTTCCATCAACAGGCATCTCAGTAGCCTCGCTCCCTCACTGATCTTGCAGTTCGACCCAATGACACTTTCTTTGATGTTGGTCTTCTCCTCGACAATGACGTTGTCGGCGAGAAGTGAGTTCTCCGCCTCCACACGACACTTTCGGGGAATGGATTCCTTGTGAGCAATCTTGGCCTGATGGGCAAACGGCGAAGCGGCCTCCTTGCCGACTTCCTCGATTGATGGCAATTTGGCGAGGCGGAGGGAGATGGTCAAGAGGAGGTGAGAGTCATCGACACGGCGGATGAGGGGCTCACTGGGGCCTGAAGGCTGGACGTATGCGAGAATAGGCGGGACGGTAAGCGTCGAATTGGCTGTGAGTGACTTTGCAGAATCTGGTATGCTTGAAGAATTCGTAACTCTTGATGCTAGCGCGGTGGTTGAACTTTCATCGTCTCCGATATTGCCGGCGTACGTGGTGCTGAACTTGGACACGTCAATATCCTCTTCAACCACCTGCGACCCGTGATCAGACTCTTCGTTCTCTTCTTGCAGTATCTGTCGCAGACCCAGCTTCTCGCCCAATCCGTCTTGCCAGCTAGCCTTCGCCCACCAACCCAGTACTTCTTCGCTGATACTCTCAAATTTTTCGTTCTTGCGAATCATGTCCATGACCCAGTACGGGAAAATGTAAATGTGCGCGTCGCGATGTGTCGTGAGCATCCTTATCCGCGCATGCTTTCTGATGAGCGAATGTCGAAGTGGAAATGTTTTTTGTTCTTCTGTAATGTCCTTGAGTGTGTCTGTAGGTACTGTATATACCAGCTTGGAGATGTTGCGCCGTAACGAGTCTGTGGGTACGGGAACAATTGGCTTTGGCAAAGGTGCGGTCGCAATGAAGTCCGTCTCTTCCTTCTTTCGGCTGCCCTCGACTTTTGTCTCGTACCAAACGCCCATTCCGCCTCTTCGTCCCAGTTTCTCTCCTCCTACGCCGTATGCGATCTTGCTACCGTTGTGATCCAGTCCTCCACTTGCGCCTGCAAATCCACCCTGCTCGATCATCCATGCGTCCGCCAGCGCTGTGCCGTCCAGCTCGCACACGAGATCGCAAGGAAGCACAATAAAGTCGCCCTTGATCGCACTTTGTAGCTCTGGCAGTCGGAAGAGGTCTCCGGTACTGGTCTGGTGTGAGAGGTCTTTTGGCGCAAGAATATCTGGCTTGGGTGAGGGGAGGGATGTGAGGTGTGGGTTTTGTGACATGGCAGCCTCGATGGCGTCTAGCGATTCGGGGGGAGTAACCACTGTGATGTCTGCATAGTGTCAATCATTCAATGTGTCTTCCATACTTTTTCTTTGCCTGCAGCCCACCTGTAACTCCCATGCGATAACACCATTCCAGTGGGTACCAGACCATAGGTCGGTTTGCAATGGGCAGCAGCGCCTTCGGGATATCTTTGGGCGACGATGTGAAGGTACTGAACGAGGCTCCAGGTCCGCACAGGATGAGCGCCTGGAAGCCCGGCGGGGGCAGAGTCGTCGCGTGTGGCATGGTAAGGCGGTCCTGGGCGTCTGCGTCGGGTGTAGTCGAATGTACAGCAGTGAACAGTCTCCAGCGATTCGTGGACGAGACGGCAGACGCGTTGGTCTGGCAAATTCAGCGTGAGTGCCGGCTGCTGACTGTTCTGCTGCAGGTACAGAAGATTGATGTGGGGGTGTGTAAGAGTCACCCCGCTACTACGTCGAAAATGACGCATGACTCGTAACACACCCGCCCTCGCAGCCTCGGGCCGCTAAAGCATGTGTCAAGCATGAGCCGCCCATCCCCCAGCCACCCACAACAACAGGGAAGGTCGGGGCAAGCAGCTGACGCTTGCGACAAAAACAACAGACGCCCCCCTAAACACGGCAAAAGTTTCACGATCCACGTTTAACGACTCCACAGCGACATGACCTAGGCCATGTCGTCCTTCAACTACGACCGTTACGACCGTCGCCAGTCGAGCTCCCGCAACCGCAGCGCCCTCGGCTTCTATGTTCCTCTGATCCTCACCGTAACCGTTGCGACTGCGGGTCTAGCTGCGTGGGTGTGGAGCGCGCGCGAAGACAGCAAGGACTATTCCTCTGATGATGACCTGAGCTATGGCGAGGACAGTGCCCACGAGAGGCGACACGGCAAAGCGCCCATGGGCCGCGACGTCGCGTCTGGGGTAGCAGGCGGTGAGGCATATGGCAGCGAGGCCACACTGCTCGGCCGCGCCCAGGGAGTCATCCGACGCACGCCCTCTCCCCAGCAGTTCTTCGACACCGTGAGCAAGAAGACGGCCGCCGGGTGGGCCGCCGCCGGTGCAGCGGCCGGTGCAGCCCTGGCCTCGATCCGCGAGGAGGACAGGGACGAGGCGTTTGGCGACCACTCGCGGTGGAGCGAAGAGGCGGCCATCCGGAGGAACGTCGAGGCCCAGAGCCGGGACAGCATCGCGGCTGTCGACGAGCAGACGAGGAGTTTCGCCGCGAGCATGCGAAAGATCGAGAACAAGGACTGGGGCAAGCGCAAGACGGTGGTGCTTGTCGTCAGCGCTGAGAGCCTTTCCGAGAACCACTTCGACGACGATAACTCCTATCGGGAAGAGACTGCTGTCAGCCTTCTCATGCTTCTTTCTTCTATCATGCCCATGACTAACATTGAACAGACCATTCTCTCCCACCTCCCCGACACCGACTTCGCCCGCATCCAGCTCTTCGTCCTCATCTACTCTCCCTCGCTGAGATCCCCGCCCCAATCCCGCGCAAACTCGCGCACTGGCTCGTCGTCGCTCGGCGATTCTTACTCTGCCATTAGCACGCCTGCGCGCACCCCCGGCGAGGAGCTCCACTCCATCGACCCCGTCGTATACACCCCGGCGCCCAGCGCCCGCGACTCCGACACCACGCTCTGGAACACGCTGCATTCGCAGGCTCTCCGCTTGGTTGAAGACCCCGCCATGGTCATGCCCTTTAGCACCCCTACCGGCTTCGTCCACATGCTCAGGCACATTGGCCCCGAGCTCGTCTACGTCGTGGACGCGTTGAGCGGCGTCAATGGCCAGAACATCGACGACATCAGGAAGTGGGTTGGCCAGACCATTGTTGTTGTTGGCGGAGACGGAACGGGGCTCGGTGGCCTAGTCGATACGGACGACGAGGGCCCTGCTCGCAAGAACAAGGAGGGTGAGCATACGGTGCGGTGGTGGCAGGTCACCGATATGGTTGGCCTGGGCAAGGGAGTCGAAGTCGTCGATGCTTCCAGACTGACTGACGATTACGAGAGGCGGGTTGGTGGACGCGAGTAGAGCCGCCTCGAACACGCGCGCACCTATTTGAACACCTCGAGCTTGAATTGGCGTTGACGATCCTTTTATGTTTATACCGGGCTCACGCCAATATGTACTTGATCATGAACGAATAAACTGATGCATTTTTCCTTCTCTCGATCGCAGTGTCGATACTTTCCGCCCTTAGACTGCAATGGAGACGGATTCACCAGGCGCGAAGGGCAGCTCAGGTTCAGAACTTTATCGTAAAGGGAAATGACAAGACGCCAGGTTAACTACCAGCCCATCCCTTTTGACCTAAACTCCTATGCAGCCTCGATAGCTTCTGGTCATGGTATAACCGGTCACTTAGAAACTACGACGGCTAAACAGACAATAGAAACCCAAACGCATATGCTGCCCTACATGCGGACACGGAGCAGATATCGAAGCTTAACTTGAGCGACATCATAGACGATGTACTCATTGTACATCAGATACGCGTTGGCGACATTGGTCGGACCAGGCGTAGCGGACACATCAGGCTATAGAGACGATCAGTACCTGCTCAGTAACAATTCAAGAAGTCATTGGACATACCATTATGCACCCTGCCAATGCAGAGTTGATGCAGCTTGCATCCTTCCATTCCTTCGGGCCAGTTTGGCCCTTGCCCCACGTGCTGTACATACCCTGCCTCTGGGCATCCTCGCCAGCAGTATATGACGCATCCGTCAGCTCGTACATTGGATCGCCCAGCTCAGCTTCGCAAAGAAGGAGAAGGGCCGTTCCGCCAGAGTTGTATGAGGCGCAGTAGTTGGCTGACTTGGAAGACATGTCAGCCAGGTAGATACCTTTACCGAACATGTACCCAGAAACGGGCGCTTCTGGAGGTGCGATACGCAGACCCTGGCTGAGAATACCACCGACTGAATGCCCAGTTAGTCTCTGTTACACATGGGGCATGCAAATGAGGTGCTTACAGTTGGTGACTCGGGAACCATGCCATAGTAGGCGGCGATTGCTCTTGATCTTGGAGTACTTGCTCTTTTCGAAACGATCGAACTCGCCCTGGCGCTCGATACGGAAGATGTCTTGAACTTTGTAACTGAGGTGATGTGTCGTGCCCTTGGACTTGTTGAGGTAGCGGTCGATTTCAACGAATTCCTGGCTCCCGTGGTCCAGAGGAGTCATCTCATTCATGCCGAGACCCTGGAATTGCTTGTCAAGCTTGTGGATGCCGCTATCGTCCTTCAGCTGGTTCTTGAGCATAGCAGCAGCCTCCTTCATGTCCGACAAGCTCTCGAGCAATTCAATCTCCTTCTTAAGGGCAGTATTGTCTCGAATGGTCGGCGGACGCTGGCGACCAAAGTCATGCGGAATTACGGAAAAGTAGTGGTCGGATAAACGTGCTGCCTCTGCCAGTGATGCAGCATCGGTCTTATCTAGCAGCACAGAGAGGTCCTTCAAAGCCTGGAATCCACGAGCAATCGTTCCCTTGCTAAGCTTGCCCAAAGGCATCTTGTTAGCATTGTAGTTGAGGGCGCTGAGTGTAGCATCGAAATAATCCTATATGATGTCAGCGTCAAGGTCGTTATGAGTGGTTTCGAGTAATGCAATCAAAGTTCCAACTCGTGGTTGTCACCGCGCTTACCTGGTTGAAGATGAGCCTCATGAGGTCCTGTGTAGGCGTATCAAGTGTGCACTCAGCAGTTTCGACAGCCTCTTTCTTCTCATCCGTTGCCGCAGTATCGTCCTCGTCCTCATCTTCTGAATCGGGGTTGTACGAACGTTCAACGTATGCATACTTTCCTGCTTTTGGATCTTCGGCACGATCAGCCCATTTGAGGCCAGACTTTTCTTTGAATTTCTTTTCAAACACCTTCATGGCGTCATCCAAGGTGCCCGAACCCAGCATTGCGTTACTTCCACGCTCACCAACGCGCCCCCAGCGGGTCTACACGTGACACAAGAGATTAGTATGTAGTCCACGCAAAAGAAATTGTACGTTGGAGTGTTTCTTACCCAAGTTTTGTAATCCGACCCACGGCCATCAGTGAGAAGCTATAATAGTCAGTTGAGATCCGAGCACTCCATGGCTGAGTATACACACCTGAATCTTGTAGTACTTGTCTACAGAAAGGTAAAGAGTGTTAGCATGTGTCTCACATGTACTTGGTGTAGAGGTATTTCTTACTGTTGTTGGCACCAGAGTTGGTCTGATTGAGTGATGCGTCGTAGATGGTACCATCAGGGTCAATGTACACCTGATAGTGTGAAAGGGGACAATACTCGTCTATGGGAACAGACATAGACTTTGATTTTGCGTTCTGGCCATCGCCTACTTTGGCTTCTTCCTTGATCTTGGGGCGCTTGTCCTGAGATGGTGCTGGAGGAGTGGTAGAAGCACTTCGTTTCTTCGAGCCATTCTGAGAAGGTGCTGCGGCGGGGGCCGCGGCAGAAGAAAGCAAATACTGTTTAACATCTACATTTGCGCCTTTTCCCAGTGTCAGTCCGAAGGCCCTGGCGAAAAGGCATTTCCAGAGCGTTGCAGCGTACCTTTGGACTCGCATTCATCGAGCCATTCAAGGGTTACTACAGGCACGTTGTGAGCAGCAGCGGCTTTGACCTTGGTTGAATTGCTTTCGTAGTCCTTCTCGGTCGCAATGAGATGGGTCGTGTTTGCCGTGACGGATGATGCTACGGAAGACCCCAATGATGTGAGACGCGACTGTAGTGCGGATTGTGATGTTCCGGGGAAGCGCCCCGATGCTGCGATGGAGCACCCGCTGAGGGGCGGGGCGGCAGCGGCCGCGGCCGCGGCCTTCTGTGCAGCTCTACGAGGAGGCATTGGTGGAGTTTGAGGATGAGCAGATGGGTGCAGAGGATTGCAGCTGAAGCAGCGGACGGCGCGAGTATTTGAGCATTCTGGCGCACTCCATCAGGCGTCCGCCCAAACACACCCGTGGCGCGTCGTGGAAAGCAGCACCCTTAGGCATCAGCCCCGAAGCGGACTAGCCCGGCGTGTCTGCCTGCACGCCGTCGACGCGCTACCACATGATAAGAAGACCAAAGGAGACACGCAGTAGACGTAGTCCTTGCAGTCCAACTTTGTCGTCGCCAGCCATTACAATGGCGTCGCTTCTCACAATTCCACTCGAGTTGCTCGTCGCAATCTCAGCCCTTCTGCCTACTGAGGATCTCGGCGCTCTCCGTCTTGTCTGCAAGCAGACCGAGAAGTCGCTCTACGAATGGTTTTCCCAGGAGTTCTTCAGCAAGAAGCAATTCATGCTCACACACAAGAGTCTCCAGGCTCTGGTCGACATTTCCAAGCATGCCGCCTTCTCCAAGAAGCTGACACACGTCATCATTGCTACCAACATGTATGAAGAGACACCATTCCGCTTCAGGGATCAAGAAGCGGCTGCTCGATACATCCAAGGACACGAAGATCAAAAGGCGTTGCTGTGCACGGGCTTGGATCGCGAGATGCTTACTGAGGCATTCTCGCGGCTGGAGAATCTCCAGACGGTTGGCATTCGCGACTTCGATGCCAACAACCGGGTCCGTGATGGCAAGAGTTGGTCATCCTGGGGCGCAACAACGGTTCACCAAGAAACAGGAATCCGATTGAACTTTGCTGAGCGTGGGTCTTATTCGCCTGAAACCAGTACACGCTTCGCATCCCGCATCTTCTCCAGCATACTGTATGCTTTGGGGAAAGCCAACCGACAACCTCCCGAGTTTGAGGTGCTGCTTCGTCTGCACGGACTTCTCGACACTGCTTTTGTTCTTCCAGAATTTCTTCTTCCAACGGTTGAACCCGTCTTGCATAATATGACCACATTGTTGTTGAGTGTCAGTTTGGCTACGCGCCTTGTACACACCCACAGCAACGGTACTTCGGCAGACGCCCATGCCGGCCGTTTACTTCGACATTTCCTTGGAAAGACGCCCAACCTGAAGCACCTGCGACTAAATTTCGAGAAGCACTTAGTCGCTAATAACAACGACTTCCTAGACTGGCTAGGCGAACCCCCGCCCGCGACGCCACCAAACAACACATTTCTGAATCCGGCTCCAGTCGCACTACCATTACTCAAAACGCTGGAACTAGGCCAGCTGCATCTCCGTGCCGACGCCCTTGTCGCCCTCATTACCAAGTTCGCGCCGACATTGGAAGAACTCAGTCTCTGGAGGATAAACCTCAACTCCGTCATGGTCACGTTCGGTTCCAATGTCGAAAAAACAAACCTCTGGAAAAACTTATTCGAAACTCTTCGCCAGATTCCCCAACTCAATCTCACTCACCTCAAGGTCGGCATGCTACAGCAGGATCACCTGTATGTCAACTTCAGGGAACACGAGGACGGCCAGCCACTGAAGCTAAAGGAACATACGGGAAAGGGAATGGCCAAGTTCTGGGAGGAATTGACTGAACAGGTCTTTGTGCAGTATCCGACTAGCCCTCCATCCATCGGCAGTGACGACGAGGCGACAGATAATGACGACATGAATTTAGAGGATGAACAAGAGGATGAGGATATGATGTCTGACGATGAAGAGTGATTCAGTCAAAGACACATATGCAAGTTTAGTACTGATTTGGATGAATGCATTTAATGGGGCAACGATATGGCTTGCCATGAGACTTCACTTCGAGTAAATTCGAAGACTATAATGATGTTGATGAATTTACATGATGCAGTATGACTGTACGGATTTGTTTTGTGTAATGCCTCGCTTTACTTTACTGATAAACAATGGTGTTTGGGGTGCCGTTGATGTTGTACGTGTTGGGCTAAATGCCTGCTAGGTATAAAAAAAAATGGTAGGTACAATGCTCACCAGATATACCAAAAACCGTCAGGCTGAGTGAGCCTTAACTCGATTTGTATCGTGGAGAATAGGTAAGTTGTAATGATTAGTTCAAAGGGATTCAAGATTAACTACACAATCAAGCAAATAGTTAATTCCAGAACATCATCAGAGCTTCATGTACACTAAGTTTTCAGAAGGAGTCTTTTGATTTTTGAGTACAACACTAAGTATATAATTGACCTGGAGTAGGTTGAATAACCTCCTCACTCGAGAGACCGCAGTGTGGCGGCAAGTTGTCAATCTCTGGATCACCCTGCATCGGAATCTCACCCCACTGAAGTTCCTTCTCCCAGGGCGCCTCCTCCACTCGTCGCGTGTGACACGATGCAGCGATAGCCGCACTGCAGGATCCAACTACGGGAGCAGGGCTGAGTTTCTTCATGCCTAGCACAACTATACCGATTGCGAGGACGATAGCGACAACCACTGATAAGAGGATACCCAGAGGAGAGTACGCCATCGTAATGAAGTTTTCACCGCATTCTGTATCGACATAACTACCGTCAGGTGCTCTATAGTAGGGGCCGTCTGATTCGTCTCTATAGTGTGCACACGTACCGCTGCTGTTTTGCTCACCGTGCATGTTGTACACTTGCACAGACACAACAAAGAGGCTCTGCGAGGCCAGCCAATGAAGAAGTGTCGAGAAAGCCAGGAGCGGCAGGGCGTAGCGGTATGGAAGCTGTAGAAAGTAGGTGCTACGTTGGCGCCCTTGTCGGCTCGTTGAAACGCGTAACGGCTTGCGCCGTGTGAAGAAGCTTGACCACTCGTATGCAAGTAGCATGGAAGTGATTGTGGCATTGTAGGAAAATTAGATGAGTGAGATGATAGCCTGAGGGGTATTGGCGATGAGGACGTTTTGAAATACGCCAGCGAGGCCAGAGGATGCGGTGAAATCGCGTATGATGGTTCGTACATCAACGCTCCCTAGGCCGATTCTGAGGACGCTGGCTAGGTCCTTTGTGCCGCTGATAGCTTTGTACCCGTAGCAAAAGAGGTATATCAAGGTGCCAATTCCAGCGATTAGACTAGGGCTGCAGTTAGTGGAACTGTTCAGTTCGTCAAGGCTGTCGGTTATACTGACGCAAGAAGGACAGTCCATCGCTTCCCCGTCTTGACTGATGCATACCATCTGAGTGATTTCCCAGTAAACGCTCGTGGCTCCTGGCGCAATGGCCACTCTTTGCTTGCGTGATTGACTTGCTGCTGTGACAGGAGACACATGTTGTCCGCCGCTGGATCAGGGTCGCGCAGGAATGATGCTATAGCATCTCCGACGGTAAGCATTGGGTCATTGCGAAGCGTCATGATGCCGCCTAAGACTGCCAGTATCTTCACTATGTTGAAGATAATGACTATCGCAATCAGGTGAACACTAAAGTTAAGCTTGCATTTCTGGTGACTGGGCTCACTAAGGCAACTTCGCACTGGGTTAAACGTGTCCGGGGCCCATATAGAAGGGTCGGCTAGAAGTTGAGGCAAGAGTAGGTATGTATCCTGCTCAAGACAATACCTAGATTCTGTGTCGAATTGCTCGTTAATCCAAGTTGTTCCAGTAGATACGGAGCAATACAAGTCTGATCCTTCGATCTGATTGTATGTACTAATAATCTCATTTTCTGGCATGCGGCCTTCGTCCACTAAGAGAAATACATTGCCTCTGGTTGATTGAAAAGCGACGCTGTATTCCTTTATGCAATCCAGAGGTGAGAGCACTTCGAGTCGACCTTCTTTGGAAGCATTTGCATACAACATGCTGGCGAGGTAGCGGTCACCATAATCAGTTGATGACGATGATTTGTTAGGTGGGTTGTTGAATCGGTCAGCTTCCATCGCGGCTTTTGCCTCGGGACCAAATTGGTAGACGCCATATGCCTGAGCTGAGGTGGACATAAAGACAACGGAGTTGTAACTATGAAAGGGTCAGCGTGTGCTAGTGCTTTTGGCAAATGTCTTCGACCAATACTGCATACCAGAGATGTAGTGGGAATGAAGATACGCCCAGAACCCACCAGCATATCTTCTTGCGCGTTCCAAGATTCGAAGACAAAACGTTTCTCAGACTAGGTATGCCAACATCCAGCCAGTCTCCTTTACGATGCGCGGTATCTATTTCGAACCGAGTAGGGGCTGAAAGACACTGCATGCAGTAATTGCTTGCAGCTAGTATGGCTGAGCTTGAAATATTAATCAGTAGATGGACACCAATATTTGCTTTCTTAGTGTCATCGCAAGTCGCTTCGTAGAGTATACCGAGTCCGTCTGTAGGCCTTTTCGTGCGCACTGCCCACACTAAAAAGGTGGTGTTTACTACGAGTACCACACATCCTAGTAAGGCAAACATGTGTAGACTCTTCCGCCATTTTTGTATTTCCTTGTGAGATTCGATAGATTTGGTAGTGTAGGTAATATAAGGCGTCAAGAAAGGCACATCTAATCGTTTCGAAAGATGTACTTGATCCATACTCGTAACGTAAGTGACTTCCGTATTCTCTTGTGAAGCAAATGCAATAGAGTGACCATGGAGCAGGCTAGATTTGGCAACGCGCAATTTATACAACTGCTCCAACCGCGTACGGCTGGAATTAGTGCTAAAGAGTGATGGTCGTGATTCTAGGATTGGCTTCGACACTTGACCAAATGTGGCAAGACCTTCCCCAAGTCCAACGGTAGAGCAATGGGCCAGCCAATCAATGTAGATTTGCTCCTTACTTGGAATGATTTCTTTTTTGATCTTTGGTTCTTGGTAGGCCGAGGGGTGGCCTGCCGTTATTTTGAGATATCTCTCAACCGCTAATCGCCACAGGCGAGCCCGTAGTGTAATATAAAAAGAA
Source organism: Curvularia lunata (assembly GCA_005212705.1). Taxonomy (NCBI): domain Eukaryota; kingdom Fungi; phylum Ascomycota; class Dothideomycetes; order Pleosporales; family Pleosporaceae; genus Curvularia; species Curvularia lunata. Next base: position 72,912 of record PELC01000064.1, on the reverse strand, counting down.
AGAAATCGATTTGCAGTGCCTGTCCATAATGTATAGACAAATCGAGCCTGTATATACTCCCAACTAATCCAGAGCATGAAAATGTGGCTGTACCAAGCTGAAGAGCTGAACCTGATGGCGCCAGGCCTAGCAGCGCCACAATGTTGCACTGCCTTTCAGACACATGATCTCTATCCCTATGCCAAGATCGGGTACAAATTAGAAGCACACTATTACGCCACTTACAACGTACTTGCTAGGGAGATGGATGCGTTTTGAGTGACTAACTACTAACTTCGCGGCTGACTTTGGGTATACGCGGCCCAGTAGAGGTGGCTGGTTGTATTAGCTCCCCCATCACCCCTTGTTCAACACGCATGACATAATCCAATCACTTGAAATCAGAAGATAAAAGAACAAAGGACTTACCAAGGTACATAAATCTAGATGTATGCTCAAGCATTAGGTTTGTGCTTGGATGATTCACTAACAACGCGTAACTCGACCATCCTCGCAGGACAAAGCCACAATATGAGAATAACCTTCTGCAGTGAGATTGATAAGGCAGCTGGGATAATTTCGATAATTTCTGTAGTTGGAATCATTTTGTACTCATATAGAAAAAATAGTCCAACTGAGCTAAGCTTGACATTTTCCTATAATGGAGTCTCTCCTACTTCACAAGTTGTAACTTCTAGGCATACAAGAGCATCACATCCACGCCAAGACCTGATCATTTTTTCATGTCATCTTCGCCAATAATATTCACAACCTGTCCTGTAATCTAACCTGCTTCAAGCATGCAGCTTAATCCTCCAATTCCCGCCACATCTGACAGATACCTTGCTATCTATACTCTCGCCATGATAATCGCCTCTGTGGGGTCGACGCTCTCGCGTGCCGCTAGCTGTGATGCCATGTAACCAATGTATCATCCCTATTCCAGCATCTCTTTCTGTAAGCCGATGAGCATGTGTAAGAGCGACGTCACGATGCCTACTCGACACTGACGCACCAGAGGGTTGCTAGTAGCAGGCGACCTAGGGGACCTCAGATGTTTTGATTGATAATTCATAAAAAGACTTAAATAGTATTGTTACAGCGTAGTAAGACTTTTAAGAACGTATCTTAAGATAAAGAATTAACTATCTATATGAATATAGGTAGTTGGTAGACCTGCACAGGCATAAATCAATTTTACACTTCTTATATGTTGCTTGCTGCTACAGTCAACCGTTACAGCATGTCTGCTGCTATAGCGTCTGGCTTGATTGAATTCACCGCACAGGGCTCACTTAGCTCTCCCGCCCAGACAGGCATCATGGCTTCTAGCGCTCACATGGTACTCACGTAGCAGGAATGTCTTCGGAAGCGCATGCACCGGGTAGGCAATAGAAACCAACTGCTGCTAACTTACTAACGCCTCTCAAGCTATAGCTCAAAATATAGCATTATATCTGTAGAAAAACCAATGTTGACATGAGCAGCTCTTGAAGGTTCATTTATATAGAGGTTGAGAAATAATATTCTGAAGGTTTGGCCTATACAGCAGCAATTATTTTGGTAACCGTGCGGTCTTTATTGCCTATGAGGTGCATGGATGTCGTAGGCATTGGTGGTACTTGAGTCATATTCGAGAATCCCTGCTGGCAGAAACTGTACTGTCACATTCTTTTCTTATTCAGATATGTTGAGCTTGCCTAGTTCTCTTGAAAAACGGAATGACCTGTTCTGGGAGCGCAAAGAAAACATCTACATTCTCTGGATAGCAGTTTACAGAGGGGATAAGCCAAGAAACTCTGTATTGATTACCACATCTCTACCATAGCAACACTGCTGAAGATGCGGGGATACGAAAACAGTGGTACAGGTGTTATTCCAAGTTTGACCTGAACAGAACAGGGGCTTGCAGGGTGTGTCAGTTCGTGCAAGAGCTGCTCTCGTGAGATGCAAGGGTATTGACCGCCTCCGCACTTGTCCTCGATCCTCCTCTCATCCCGTCAACAAGCACAGTTCGCGGCTACTTCGCTACGGGAATCATCGTCATTGGACAGATCCTGTCAGCGACTCGTATGGTTTATGCCAGTTTGCTGCCCCCAACGGTGCAAAGACGACGGAAAGGTGTAGGCGGCACCGGTCAAGCCAGCGGCCAATCAGTGGGCCCTTCAGGCCGCGATATGGCAATCCCTCTCCTCCTCGTCGATTGACCCGAAACCGGCGCCACTTGTCTCGTGTCACCTATCAAGCGTTGTTCAGAATCGTGCTGGCGTCGAGCTGAAGTGCGAACATCACATGGCCACGATGTTGCACCGAACAAGTGTAGGGGAGTGTAGGCGGGGTCGAGCAGCGACGGCCTGGTGAGAAGGCAGCCGGAGAACTACCGCCCACCACCACGACGCATCCTCGCCCCCATGTGCGCATTTATCGCGGAGTCAAGCCAGTGTCAGCACTGTATGCGATCGAGACGAATATGATGGGACTAGAGTCGTTTTGAGCATCTCCAAAACAAAAACCGGTGGTGCTGCACGGATTACTGACCGGATCTTGGCATTCGGGGGCTTCACCGGTGAGGAGCTTGTCAGGACTAATAGACCGGCCGCGCCTCCACCGAAGCTCCCCAGTTTTGCATTCGCAGTGTTTCTGCAGGCCAGAAAAAGGTCCAGTCATGCAGGTCCTCGATGCGACCACTCTCGCCGAACGCCTGGCATGCGAAGGCAAAGAATACTGTCTGCGCTTCGAGAGCGACATGCCCTTGGACAAGTACCCGGGTGAGTACTACAGCCTCGCGTCCCGCGCGTCACACTAATCTTGCGCAGCCAAACAACATGCGCGCCGAGTGCAGGAAAAGATGGGCATCGAGCATGGCTTGATCTATCTTCCAGGCCAGCCTGCGAGAAATAATGAAGACAGCGACATGCCCGCGCCGTTCCGTCAGCGACGGTACTTTTACTATTTGAGCGGGTGCGTTGCGCCCAAGCCACCGACTGTTCAATTGAGCGCCTGCTGATGATGGGAAGATGTAATGAACCAAACTGCCATCTGGTCTACGACGTCCGGCGCGATCTCCTTAGTTTGTTTATTCCGCGCATTAACCCGGAGCGCGTCATCTGGAACGGCCGTGGCTCCACGCGAACAGAGGCACTCGCCAAGTATGACGTTGACCAGGTCTTCTATTCAGATGAGCTACAGTATGTAGTCCAGGGCTGGGCTCACGGTAATCGCCACGCTGGAATCTACGTCTTGCATCCATCCTCGCGGGTACCGGGCTGTGACAACCTTGTACCTCGCACAGACTTCCATTCCCTCCAGCCAGCCATGGACCTGTGTCGCATGATAAAAGATAGCCACGAAATCGGCCTCATCCGGAAGGCGAACGACATCAGCTCCGAGGCGCATGAAAAGGTGCTTGAGAACATTCTCAATTTCAATAACGAAGCACAGGTCGAAGGTATCTTCATGGACGTGTGCATATCAAATCAAGCTAAACAGCAAGCCTACAATCCCATTGCCGCGTCCGGACCAAATGCAGGTACTTTGCATTATGACGCAAACAATGAAAGCTTAAAAGGTCGCCAGCTGATGTGCTTGGACGCTGGCTGTGAGTATGAATTGTATGCGAGCGACATCACACGTACCTTTCCACTTTCTGCTTCTTGGCCCAGTAAAGAAGCTGAAAGAATTTACAAGCTGGTCGAGCGCATGCAAGAGAAATGCATCGAGAGGCTAGCTCCCGGTGTTAGATATCTAGACCTTCACATTCTAGCGCATCAAATCGCAATTGATGGGCTCTTGCAGCTGGGTATCCTGCACAACGGAACAAAAGAAGAGATCTACAAAGCGGGAACCAGCAGGGCCTTCTTTCCTCATGGCTTGGGACACCACGTTGGCTTGGAAGTCCATGACCCAAGCCAGGCGGACCTGATGAACGTCCGAAGAGGCAAACTGGTGCAACAAGTTAGTTCAAAAGTGTCGCGCAGGTTGACAGCTGCTGATACCTCATAGGCTCCTTCACTGTACCCGGAGAACTTCCACGCTCCTGTTTACAATTCCGAGACCTGTCGCGCGCCAGCTGATCCTTACAGTAGCCATCTTGAGGAAGGTATGGTGGTGACTGTCGAGCCTGGCATCTATTTTTCCATCTACGCCTTGCAAAACTTCTATCTTCCATCTCCGATCCATTCCAAATTCATCAACGTTCAGGTACTGAAACGATACTTGCCGGTTGGGGGAGTTCGCATCGAAGATGATATCTTGATCACTGCCAGAGGCTACGAGAACCTTACCACAGCTCCCAAGGGTGAGGCAATGCTTCACATCATCAGACAGGGAAATTCAAACGGACTAAAGCCTCTGGACCGAAGAATACCACCGTCGCGTAGACAGAGCTATGAGGCAGAAATACCAATGCTACGCGCACCAGGAATCCCAAAGGAAATGCCACAACCCATCCCAAAGCCACTGACACGAGCTTTGACCTTGCCTGCCAACTTCAGGCATCAACAGGACCTAGACTTTGAGCCTTCTCCGGGACCGTCACTCTTCTCTAACTTTGCGCGCTCTATGACAACAGACGAAAGAATGGAGAAATGGTGGGGAAAGCGTAACGTGAAGCCAGCAACATCGCTCTCTTCAGAACGCACTAGGAAGATAAGACCAGTCTGTGGTGATTCAAGTTCTGGTACACAGCACATCTATATGGGCGAGGCATCGAGCATTGGTTCACTACCACGAACGAAACCAGAGGATGAGGGCTCGTCTGCATGCAAGAACTGTGTCATTCTCGTTCAAGCACTGGATCGATTGAGGCAAAATCTTACATCGTCAACTCACAGCTCACCTGTGCCAGTTGCAGCGGCCACATCCGAGGGCTGTGCAAAGGACCGTACTGTGGAAACGAGGCGCGAAAAAACCAATGTGTCGACCTCACACAAAGAGAAGGTGTCAGGCGGTCTATCAACAAGCACACCTGATCATAGGGTAAAGGAAGGAGTATATTCATTACCGCAGCACTCCCATCCAAACATGAGTTCAACCCCAGCGAAAATGCCGTCGCCCGCACGACGTGTACAATTTGAATCTCTGCCGCAAGATGACACTCATACCTCGAAACAACAGCCTACACCATTCTCTCCTCCCCACAACCGTTCGACTACGCAATCCAAATCCGGGTCGTCTACAATGGTGTCACCCTCTTCTCTACCACTAAATACCCCTCAAGATCCTAATCTAGTGGCTTCCTGGCAAACAATAGAGGTTCTACAAAAGAAGATAGAGGACCTGCAGCTAGGTATGAGTAATCTTGAGGAGCGCAGTCGTACCAAGACGCGGCACCCACAGCCTGGACGACTTCCTGTTTCGCGGCCATCAATGCCGAACTTGATGTCACATCCTTTCTGAAACCTGCATCCTGCTTACAACCCCCAAGCTCATTAGCGAACAGCGCATTTAGATAATTTTCATTTCGGCCTTTAGCATATATTACGTTGGCGATAAGGGTGGCTCCCTGCTTGTATTCAGCGGCATAGTTCGGGAGGTATAGGTGTCATACACCTTTTTCACATTAGCAAACCATACGTTTTGATACATTCTCGTTTTCTTTCTTAGCAACATCAATTAACTTTTTAATCGTCCATGAGCTACTTCATTTCACTTGTTGTTCTATTCGCTTTGGATCTCTACGCAAACACCTTTCAATTTTTCGCGTCGAACTCCCGAACTCAAGACCTTACTTCTGACAAGGTTTCCGGAAAGGGGGATGTACGAGGTACCAGGATCTCACCTGCATTACATTGCATGATCGACATAAGCATTTTTCAGCGTCTCTGAGCCCAAAGACCACAGCTTTGGAGCAGGAGAGGCAGATTCAAGGTGAATTGGGACATTTCCATTCTGGTCTCTGAGAGAGAGTTGCAGATTGTACACGGGAGAGGCCAAGAAGGGTTTCACAAGAATATATTCCCAGCACACCGGTACCTCGCCCGTTCCGATGTATCCGCTAAAGTGGTAAACAAACCTTACAAGTCGGACCTTCTTCTCTCCTCACTCGAGTACACACCTCCATTTCCTCTCGCGCCCTCTTTCTCTCCCATACACACACTACCTTTCCCTTGTCGTGTTCCACGCTACACCCCCACGTGTTTGCTTTTCATCCATCCCCAACATGCAGTGTAACCCACCCGCAGCACACGAGCCTACGCACAAAGGTGCCATAGCCCAGGTCAAGCTTACTCTGAGTATATACCAGGGGTAACGCAGTAAAAGCCGCTGTGATCGTCCTTAGTCTAATGCACGACACGTTGGCCTTGGCCAGGTAAAGATAGCCAGTTGTAGCCAAGCGCCGTGTGAATGTGCTGATGGACATGCATGCAGATCTGACTTGCGTGGGTCGAGAGAAAAGTATATATACTTGCGCCCATGTCCAGAAGCCCAATCTTCATTGTGTTGATTGTTCCCCCGCCGTGCGCTAGAGAAGGGTTCGGGAAAGACAAGAGAAGCGAGAGATAAGGAACGGTGCACAAGATGCGGGGTCTCGTTATACTCGCCAGTCACTTCGTATTTGCTACTGCGACAAACGCATGCGTCCCGGACGTGCCTCGAAAACTCCTCTACGAAAAATCCGTGCTGGAGCACGATGCTGTGGTTCAGGCACTGCAAGATGTACACCAGTATCTTTCTGAAAAATACACAAGCGGCACGACGCGCGATGGGCTCAGCGTCGCTATCGTAGGTCTTCGTTTTTGCTCATGTGCTAAACTGCTCTACCACTCAGTTCCATGATTACTAGAATACATGATGGAAGGGCAACTGATTTCGCAACCAGGTCCACGCCTCAAGTCCCAACCCTATCTACACCTTCAACAACGGGACTCTCAAGTTCAACGATACAACTCCTTCTCCAGGAAGCCACGAAAAAATTGTCACCAGCGACTCCATTTTCCGCGTCAATTCCATCACCAAAACCCTTACCGTGACATCCGCGCTGGTGCTCGAGCAAAAGCTGCGACACATGGCGCCAGACGGACGTTCAGTGCTCAACCTCGATGCTCCCGTCAGACGCCTCCTCCCGTCTTTTACTCTGCAGCCGCAAGATTGGGCGGATGGCGGCAGCGACATCACGCTGCGCATGCTGGCGAGCCACACTGCTGGCATCCCGCGGGAGAGCTACAGCACGAATTTCAACATGTTTCTGGGCACGAGTAAAGCCGATGCGGAGACGATTGGGGCGCGCTGGGCGGGACAGAGCGCGCAGGCGCTGATTCAGGGCATTGCGAGGAAGGGGTTGATGTTTAGGCCTGGGGTGAGGGCTGCATGTAAGGAATGCCTGGAGAAATGATGAGTTTCGGTAGTGATTGACGAGTGCTGAGCAGATTCGAATGCGGGGATAGGACTTCTTGGGGGTAGGTTTAGCTGCATTTCCCTTTGAGATGTGTAGGCTTGGGACATGCTGACATGGCTGTTCTAGCTGCGGTCGCTGCGTACTACGGCAACGTCACGGGTTCAAACTTGACGTGGTCTGATCTGGCTACACAGGAGCTTCTCGTGCCGCTCAACATGACGCATAGTTTCTTTGGCACAGTGCCGCAACATCTCATTCCGCATCTCAGCATTCCAGGTGGCAAGAACTGGGCGGATCTGGTCGTAGGCGAGGGATATGATCCAGCGGCGGGCATGTGGAGTTCGGCCAATGATCTAGCCAAGTACCTGTACAAGATCTGGCTTGCGCGTGAACCGGAGCTGATTACAAAATCCCAGCGCAGAGATGTGCTAAGGCCGAGTATAAACATACCAGATAGCCTGCAGCAGACTGGGCCAGGTTGGGAGATAGGACTTCGGTATATACCGACAAACGACGATTCTAGTTCAGCAACGAAAACTTGGAAACAATATAGTATCTTCGGTAAGCCAGGTGGCGGTGGGGGCTGGAGGAGCTGGATTGACAATGTACCGAATTTGGGCTATGGCATCGTCGTTCTGGCGCAGCACTCTGGTCTTAAACACTACGCAGGGATAGACCCGGTGGTGGTGCAAGAAGACATGCATTCAATCCTAATTCCTGCTTTGGCAAAAGCCCTTAGTGATGGAGTAAGAGATCGGTATGCGGGAAGATACACGACTAGCAAGGACACAGGCTTGATGACGGACCAGGTTGACACTGGCAAAAACAGAATGCTGACGTATGCGAAACTCGAGGTTCAAGACCAGATTCTGTATCTCAGGAATCTCGTCGTTGACGGCAAATCTGTTCTGGAAGCCATAGACCGTCTTTTCTGGACGACTGAAGCGCAGCCTGCGTTTTTCTCCAAGCCTCAAGGTGCAGTTCTGGAGCCAGCCGATGGTGCGGCCGAGACAGCGCAGTTTGGCCCCACCGCCCAAGTCTGGCGAATGTCGCTCCCGGGAGACCAGTGCAATTGGCAGGATTTTGATGGCGTGCAGGATAACAACGGGTGGCCCCTGACCAAGGTTGTGACAGTGACAGATGGAGATGGGGTAGAGCTGCATTATCCTCCGTTCAACGTTGTGACAGCTCGAGTATAGGCTCTTGAAACACACTAGCGGGTCACACGACAACCTTTGTTTTGCTCAACTGAGTGCTTGCTGCATCCACGAAGGGTATCCCGGTGAATCCATCTTAGCATGGTATGCAGGTGTGAAGGCTGGTCGTGGCATGCAAGTGTAAAGGTTGGCGATGTTATGCGGACATACGTTAGCCCAGCGATGGCTTGCCAAGGGCGGCGTGGCCGAGTTGTTCGCTGACCCAGAAACAAACGACCATCATTCATATGAAAATCCATCAAAATTGTTGCTTCTGGACACCACGCGACCGACAAACAGACATGACAAAAAGCGTTTGCAGACGATGATACCTACGCGACATCGTTAGCGAGATGCGGCTGCCAGTAGGGCGACAATAGTAGTCGATCGCCCCCGCATTGGATTTTCGCCTTCAAAACCAGCTTGCGCTCGGCTTTCGTATTCTACCATATTCGCAACACACAAGCCTCGTAAATGTCAGCAACCAAGACGACTACTGCCAGCGCTCGCGCTACTATCCAGGCGTTTCACGAGAGACTCGCTGTGGCTGAGAAGCACCAATCTCAGGCCTGGGAGCAACAGGACCAACAACAATTCCAAGACATGTACAGTCCGTGCAATTCTTCGTCAACCTTCCACGACCTCCAGTGTGGGCACCGGATCCAAACTGAATACACTGCGAGTTGTGGCGGGCTCTGTGCACGCCCAGTACAGGGCTATCCCTTCGCTTGTCCGACGTGCCTCATCGACGTAGTGCGCGCAGAAGTAGCTCTCGAAGGCCTTACTTTGAAACTGGATCATGACGACGCAATGCAGGAAGGCGAATCGAGCCAGGAGTCAAAAGTGCGCAGAGTCGCGGACCAGTATATCGCAGCAATGCTTCGAAGAGGCTACCGTGCTTGCAAGGCAGTCTCCAAGTTCGATGAGCCGCGTCTCCAGTTCTTTGATGAATTTATGCGGCAGGATGGCTTTGGTGGAGTAAGAGACGAGGGTGAGAAAGAGGAGCCAGTAACGCCCCGTAAGCGCCCGGGCATGGCTACGAGAAAATCAACTCCTAGGCGAAACGGCTCGGACCAAACTCCTCGAACGTTGAACTTCCGTGGGTCGCCTGGTGAGCGTGCCGCAGAGAAAAAGAGAACTGAGAAAAACCAAGAGGCAATTAATGGCGCCATGGATGGAAATCCTAGCCAGTCTGCCGAGACATGGGTTAATCTTCCTCCTGAAAGCGCGGCAACAGAGGCGGTACGGAAAGCTATGGAATCATTCAGTCTACTCTGAGCCCCGGAAGAGAGAGGGCTCACTGAATCTAACAGACTGTCACGTTCTAACAAGCTGATCTGGATAGAGCAACCACAACACCAATATAGGGTCACGTTGTGCTTCAACGGGAAGTGGAGAGGCAGTGGGGCCGAGAACTACATTGCTCGGCACTCGCCCTGCGGCTCAAGTCACCAACCTACTCAACCGGTGAGAGAGAATATCGGCATCGAGTCCGCTCATGCGAGGAAAGTGATTGGTCAGGCACGCAATTAGGGCAAAGGAAAGCGTGGGCTGGCGTTGTCCGAGCCGTCCTCGGGGACCTTGGCGTAGGTTTGAACTCTCCCGGCCTGGCCCATTGGCGGTGTGAACACCAAGGCCGTTAATATCAGGCTGTGATAAGGCCGAGTTTGAACAATAAGGCGGAGCGAAAACGTCGCCAGACAAATTGTCGACCAGGGCAAAAAAAAAAAACCAGGGCAAAGGCACGCGCTACAAGTATGCAGGGGCGAGGATATGTTGGGACATCTGTGCACAGCGGCAGCAAGGAAGGGCAATGATGATGAGGTCAGGACTTAGTCAGGAGCGACACCCGGATAGGCGCTTCCTGCACTACTACTACCCATCACCACGCGCGCCTCTTCCTTTGTTCCGAGATCTACAAACTATTCTCTCTCGAAGCCTTTGTTCGTCGCCGAAGTTGCGCGATGGCTCGTGGCGAGACCGCCAGTCATGTGTGGTTGGGTAGTCATGAATTAAGGTTTGACATGGCCCCTCCCACCACCACCACCAGTACCGCTATGAGCGCTGCCGACGAATCTTGCTAGCTCATTAGCGGCTCGGGCACAACTCCTTGTTGGAGCCATCTCAATGCGAAACATGGACTCTGAGGCTGATAATTGCCTTGTCCCTGCTCACATTCTCGCCCACCTATTCCGCTTAAGCATCGCCACGGTGTGAAGGCGGAACCTGACGCACATTACATACAACACTTGTCTTTTCCTTCCATGGCCGAAATCTGTCAGCCACACACTTGCAGCCATTGTCCCGGCCAACTTGCCCTCTGAACATCACTCGCCTATAGACCTTGTGGGTCCCCTGGCTGGCGTCAGGATAGACTCTTGAGCCAGAAAAGCCATAGACAAATGTTAGCCCTGAGGCTTGGCTTGCTGTTCACGCTCCAAAGCTTAGTGGTCTGCAAGACCTAAACCAAGGAGGCCACTGTTCGACCGGAATGATAATCCCACCCTAAGCACCGCTCTGGCCAAGCCCAAAAAGGCAGTCAGCCAAGCGAGCCGCTTTAGATCGACAAACGTGCCTCGTGGAGGATCAAAGTATGCTAGCCCTTCTGATTCTTAGCTTCTCTGAAGTGGTCGAAACTTTACAAACCATATGGCGACTAACCCGATTATTTGCCGGAAGGAGGCGTTTTGAACCCTGGAACATCTGCGCCCTGGTGACGCCAATACACTACCGTGTCTCGCACGCCACGTGTGGTGCCATAGCTACCCGCTTCCGATGTCGAACAGTACGTTGAGGTATACACCATTAAGAACAAGGGACCACAATTTGGTCGACTCCTGTACCCACTTATGTCCGCTTTCGCAAGTTCGCTTTCGCAATTTTCATCTGCATGTCTGGGCCGTATGCAAGGCGCTATCAGCCATTTCAACCCTCACAGACGGTCGTACGGCTATGCAGATTACCGATAAGCATCGGAATCGTCATCATTTCCCAGTAGAATCAAACTAAACATAGGAGAAATCGACCATAGATGACATACGTAGGCACACGTTCCCAGCGGACAGGGTAGGCATCGTCTCATCCTGTTGATCAATCCACTTGCGTTTGAGCTAGCTCTGCCGAAGAGGTGAACCCAGAACCCCACATCGCGCTAGGGAGTCAGTGGCTCTGTGGCCACTTTCGGATTGGCTTATACATGCCATTCCCGCCCTCGATGTTTGGGGGCTTTTGGATGAGAGGCTTGATTACCATCTCGCTCCCATCTTTTCCACGTCCAACATACGAGCCCGTAATCGTTAACATGGACGCCACCAACCAAGGCTTTCATGGCGGCAGCCTCGTTGCTCGTTCCGGAGGACTCCATCCCCCACCAGAGGTTATACTCAGCTGGCCCAAACCGAATTACATCAACCCCGAGGAGAGAGGATGGGAGGCGCCGGTTGTCCTCATAATATTTATGGTACTCACTTTGGCCGTATACATTGCGCGGATGTGGGCGCGAATTGCTATATCGAAGAACACTGGACTCGACGACATCCTGATAAGCATCTCCATGATACCGCTGTTTGGGCTGACAATATCAACCATTCTCGGTAAGAACCTCACTAAGATATCATAATCTTTGCTCACCAGTAAAGGTATCCGAATCTATGGCTTCCAGTGGCATGTTTGGGACCAAACGATGAAGACTTTAGTCACAACGCGAGAGGTATACCAACACACTTCAAGTCCTCTGTTGTTGCACTCATTGACCTTTCTAGATCGCTCTGGCCATTGAACTCAACTACATGGTATCCTCGACGCTAATCAAGGTTTCCATTCTCTGCTTCTATCGCCGTATCACTGGGCGCCTTACAAACCAGTTTGTCTACTGTAAGCCTGATCAACTCTCTTCAAACAAAACACACATTCTGACCTTGCATTTGTAAATCAGGGGTATACGCCACCATTGCCTTCTGTGCCATCTACGGCGTCGTCTTCACCTTTGCTATTCTCTTCACTTGCACGCCGGTTGAGGGATTCTGGCATTACTTTGACGCACTGTGGAGGTTGCAGAACAATGTGAAATGTCGGAACGAGGGAGCAATCATTGTGGCATGCGCAGCGATCAGCTCCGTTCAGGACTTTATCGTCTGCATACTTCCCATGCTGCTGATTTGGAACTTGCAGATCAGCAGGCGCCAGAAGTTTGCCCTTTGCGGCATCTTCGGCGTTGGATTGATCACTTGCTTCTGTGGCTTGATGCGTACGTTCTATGCAACGAAGCTGTACTTTTGTAAGAGCAACACCCACCAGGGTATGTGACCCGAGGAGCTGACAGTCGTGATGCAGTCACCTACGATATCACTTGGATTGCCTACTACGGCTGGGTCTGGACAACCCTCGAAGTGCAACTGGCTGTCATGTGTGCCTCAGCCCCTTCTCTCAAAGTCTTCTTCAACCGTTACCTTACCCAGTACACCAACCGTTCTGGATACACCGGAGAACTCAGCCGCGGGAAAACACCCGATGCGTCGTCGAAACTAGCATCGAACGGCTTCGCCTCGAAGCATTCGCAATCTTTCACGCAGCAGTCTCAAATTCGTGGCGGAGATACGAGCGATGAGGATATTCCTCTCGACGGCATACACGTCAACCATAAACTACAAATCAAGATTGAAGAGGCGGATGATCGTAGTCAAAAGAGCTTTGCTAGCACAAAGGCATTGACTGCGCTGCCAGAGACCCACCCAGGGTGGCGGGAGAGAGTAGACTGGGGGAGTGTACGAGCAGCCTTCCGACCAGGCAGCAGAGGACCCTCAACATCCCGTGCTCGCCAAGGTGATCTCGAAACGGGTCAGACTTTCTAAACACGGGCCCATTTCGCTGCGCTTGCCTTCCTTTTCGCATTCTGTACAACATACCCTCAATTTGGAGCCATATACCATTATATTTCCTTTTCGCCAGGAGCGCATGATTACACATTTGACGAATTTTTGAATTTACACGCACGCCTTCTTAGGATCTTTGATACTGAAGGGAAAAAGGTTGAACACATGGATGACATATTTCTGGGCGGTATTTTGAACCATTTTTAATCAATATAGAAAGACTGTACATATATACCCCGTATTTCACAAGATAGCGCTCAAGACACTCATTTCTCATCAAGATATCTTCTTTTCAACCCCTATAACACTCTCATCTCACAAGGCTCACTTCCGGGCCAGACACCAACGGTACGACGTTACTTGTCAACGATGCCGTATTCCAAATCTATCACGCAATCGTTCCGATTATGGGGCGAACAGAGATATCCTACAAGGGTCGCACGGGAGGCCTGAGACCCGAAGCATGCGATCGGCACTGTCAGATCACGGCATTGTCAATTGGTCTTGAGACATTTTCCTTAACGGCGATCCACTAAATTGCGATGTGCTGTCGCTTGCTGATCTGGAGACGAATGTGGGGAAGTGGAAAAGCAAAATACCGCCGTAAAATCGCCCGAAGCACGTGGGTTGAAGGAGAGAAAAAATGCACGCACGGTTTCGCTTGCCGTCTTAGTTCTGTCGCCCAGAAAGATCTACACATGGAGAGAACCGTACAAGCAACAGAACTACAGAAGAGGGACCCTGCTTCGATAGCGTACCACTACCCTATCCTGCAGTGTCGTTGCTTAAACTCAACGCCAACACCCTGATCTACCCCAGTAGCGCCAGTCTGGCAGCTTCTACGTCTTCTTTGGTACCACATATCAAGCCGCCCCGCTCGTCGGCATCTGCCACGTTTGAACTCAAGATGGGCAGGCCCGTTGCCGAGTCAAGTGCTGCGCCGCCCGCGCATTCGAGAACGAGTGCTATGGGCGCTAGTTCGTAGAGACGGCGGAGTTTGGCACGGCTTTGCTGCGTGACAGGTGAAATGTAGACGCCGTGGCCCTTGACCAGGGCGTGAACGACGTCTGGGACTAACCCCCCGCTGTACCGCAGCGTATACTTTTGCTGAATCATGCGCGTGATGAGCGACATGTAGCGTTCGTCATCGGCCGCGGCGCGCATGTTGGCTGGCGCAAAGTATCGTGTCTTGAAGCTTCCGGGTGCCAAGAGTTGCACGTCTGCCCGCACGACGTGCATGGCGCCAGAGTCGGAGTAGCTTACTTCGAAGCAGGTGCCTGGGGTGTTGGGTAGGCGGATAGCGACAATGGCGGTCGTTCGGGGGCCAAGAATGCCGAGGATGGAGGCGATTTGGTGGGTAGAAGGGGGTGAGTTGAGGGCTGAGGAGCCCGTCCATATTCCGATGATGGTGCCTACGCTCCAGTTGGGGGCGATGATGGAAGAGCCGTCGAGAGGGTCAAAGGCTAGTGTGTACTGCTCGCTGTTTTCTGGACTGCTGCTTGTGCTCGAGGATTTCTCAATTGGGTCTTCCTCACTGCTGGCGGTTACTATACTGGGACAGTTCTTGATGGTTTTCCGGATGGCTTCTTCGGCGAGCACGTCTACGTTGAGTTGGTCGTCGCCAAAGGCATTGGCCGTGCCAACTTGTGTCACGCTGGGTGATGTGCGTAGGTGACCTGCTATGGCGTGTATTGATTTCAAAAGCGATGGCAGGACAGAGTCACGGAGTTGGGTATGTGAGTCTGGTATGAGATTTTGGAGATGGGCTGCAAGGTCGGTGGAGGATGACATATTGGCCGTTAATATCCAGAGTTGTTCAAATGTCTGTTTATCGGGTTTGGCGTAGTGGTTTGGAAGATATATGGATGGTGTTGCTGTGTAACACGTGGAATTGTCGTGTACAATAAGAAATTCTCGTCCAGCTAGTGCTATCTACCCATACTGTGACGTAGTAGTGGAGTTAGACTTGGAGGCTCCACTACACCCCTGCCTGCTCAACCTCCTCTCTTGACTTTCACTTTATTCACGATTTGAGCTCTCAGAACAAACTGGCGATGTTTTGACTCATCAATTGGTTGATGCATTCGAAGTCGTGCAGGTTGCCGCGGTCTCCCGTCACTGTCCGGCGCGCGGGGCAATAAATGCCACAGTGGGGTAACCAAGACAGCTGCTTTCCCGTCATGACAAACTGTGACAAAAACGCGCATATAAATAATCATCTCTTATCCCCTCATATGTGAATTCAGTATCCTAGTCATTAATCAATTGTACATTAATCCGCATCAATCCAATTCACCGACGCAATGCCGCAGATACTCAAGATCGCATCCGCGCAGTCCCGCACCCTATCCACAACTGCGGAAACTCTGGCAGCTCTTGAAGCTACCACCAGACGTGCAGCAGCCCAGGGGATAGATATTGTCCTATTTCCCGAAGCTTATCTGGGCGGGTATCCTCGCACGTGTTCTTTTGGCGCTGCAGTTGGTGCACGCGCCCCCGAAGGTCGAGAACAGTTTCTACACTACTTCCACGATGCTGTAGATATGGGAGATACGCCAAGTGGCGCTGGAGAAGCTTGGGTTGACCGAAAGCTTGAATTACCCAGGGGAAAGGAGTACAGGGGTGATGGAACGAGAGAAGAGCTGGAGAGAATCGCAAGGGAATCAGGCGTCTTTATCGTGACAGGGTTGGTTGAGAAGTCTGGAGGGACCCTGTATTGCGGATCCGTATTCGTAGACCCAATAAGGGGTGTGCTGGGTAAGAGACGGAAACTGATGCCGACAGGAAGTGAGCGCCTGGTATGGGGCATGGGCAGTGCCAATACGCTGAGGGCGGTGACAACAGAAATCAAGGGTGTGAAGCTGTGCATGGGGTCAGCGATTTGCTGGGAGAACTACATGCCCCTGTTGCGACAGAGTCTCTACAGCCAGAACGTCAATCTTTGGTTTGCGCCAACAGCAGATGCGCGCGACACGTGGGCGGCACTCATGCGCACCGTTGGGTGCGAGGGACGCTGCTTCGTTATCAGCTCAAATCAGTGCGTCAAGAAAAAGCATCTTCCAGAGTGGATATCGGGTGGAAGCAAGGCCAAGTTAGTCCGCTCACCGAGCATTGCAAGCAATAGTGGTGTGGGGAGAAGGATATCGCAGCAAGGAAGTGGTATTGCGCGACGACGGAGCACCATCACAATAACAGAGGAGGGTCACGAAATATGCTTGCCAATCCCTAAAGGACAAACTTCGACTATCAACGGCGACTCATCAGCAATCGACTCTACAGAAGAATCACCCAGCATCAAGCAGCAGCCATTTTCGCAACCGACTTGGTCATCTGCAGATGGCGAGGAGTACGTCTGTCGTGGTGGTTCGATGATCGTATCGCCTCTTGGTGAAGTGCTTGCCGGACCAGTTTGGGAAAAAGAGGACGAGCTTATTGTTACCGAAGCTGACTTCGAAGACTGCGAACGAGGCAGACTTGATTTCGATTCTGCCGGAAGCTATTCACGTATGGACAGCTTCAAGCTCACCGTGGAAGGACTTGATCTCAACCCGCCACCGATGTAAACTGTGAAACATGGCACGGGGGTTTTGACAAGCTCATTGTGCGACATGATCGTGTATCAAGCTAGCACCTATGCAGTGTTCACAGTGTAAAAAACATGTGGCCCACAATTGTTTCCATATTGTATAAAATTTAGATCTCCCCTCCGAATACTGTGGCAGAACATCCGACTAACCAATACTAGCCTTTAATTCGACTGTGTAACTCCACCAGAACACAAGATGGCTCCAAACTTTATCGCTCAGCACTTGGAACCCTGCGCTGGCTCCATAGTCCATGAGCTCACCTGTGGGCACATTGTGCAAGCATCTATTTTCAGCGCGGGTTTGTCGGAGTGCTCACCAAACTGCAAGCATGTCAACCCCGACACCACTCCTCATGTGAAGTTTCTTTGTGCCCAGTGTTTCAAGAAGCATTTCAAAGACGAGTACGAGGATTTGACGAGTGATTATCGTAGAGCGGTATACAAGTCGAAGGTTGAGACTGAGGGGCTTCGATCGTGTAGTGCTGTTGAGTAAGATGAGTAAGATGAGTGAGATGGGTAAGATGGTGCAGTGCCGAGCTCGTCAAGATGGCACGACAATGTATAGAACTAGGGATGTTATCTATACTAGCGTTGGATTTATAACTTGGTTAGATAGAGGTTTGGTGCCGAAGAAGCTTCCTCTAATATTGATGTTTGTTCTCGGGGCTGCGTACAGTGCTCAGCGAATAATGATGACTACTTGCATACAACTAGTTCAAATATAGTGAATTCAAGCAAACCATTAAGACGAATCGTACTGGCTGCTACCACCAAACTAACTTGACGAACAGACTGGTTCGCAGCACTCGGCTGCAGCTTGCCACATTGTTGACTGTCCCGTGATCCCGGACCTTGTAACCGACGTCTGGTCCTCTCGGTTGATCATCACCCCGCAATCTGATATTATCCACCAACCTGTCTTGGACATCCCTCCCCACACCGCATAATAGCGTTGGATTATCATGGTGGCCGCGGCCAATCATCCATTGCCATCCGTGCTGTTACGTTCGCTGACCTCGACCGCGGCCCGTTGTCCCTATACGCATGTCGGCACAGACTCGTTGTGGCACAATGCATGCGTAATTAGTCCAGCGCGGAGAGTTGGCGACGTACATGGCTTGCAGCTACCCCAGCAATGGCGTTACAACGTGCAGGCAAGCTTCGTATAAGGGGAAGCTTGGAGCCCGGATATGTTGCTTGGTTACTCTTGTCTCTCCCTTTTGCGCCGTTCTTTTACTATTTTCGCTGAGCTGGCAGCGTCGCACCTTCCGCTTCACACGCAGCTGCGAGACCGCGCATGCGATTTAAGCAACTATGGCGATGAACACGAAGGTGGTCGATCCCGACCAGAAAGCATCCGTGGAAGAGATTTCCAACGACAGAATTGCGCCTACGACACTTGAAGCAGGCGCTTTCACCGATGGGGAGGCGCGAAAGTTGCAGCCGCCACCACTCGTGGCTGCAATGACTGCCGAACAGCGAGAGGACGCAGAGAAGCGATTGAGAAGAAAGATTGACACGAGACTCTTGCCAATGATAATTCTGATGTATATCATGAGTAAGTGCGCTTGAGTCGATGATGAACCAAATCAGACGGATGCTAACATTAGCAGATTATCTCGACAGAAACAACATTGCTGCTGTGCGTCTGGCAGGCCTTCAGGACGAACTGAATCTCTCTAGCGTTCAGTACCAGGTACGATAACACAAGACTCTACATATGAATCCCAGTCGGTATGCTGACCTAAGCCAGACAACCGTCTCGATCCTATTTGTCGGCTACATCCTCATGCAAATCCCCTCCAATCTATTCCTCAACAAGACCGGTAAACCCGCAATATACCTGCCGTCTTGTATGATTGTTTGGGGCATCATCTCCGGCGCCACGGCTGCATGCCAGAACTTTGCTGGACTTGTTGTATGCCGGTTCTTCCTCGGATTTATAGAAGCGGCATATTTCCCGGGATGCTTGTTCTATCTTAGCACATGGTACACCAGGAAAGAACTTGGCTTTAGAACAGCAGTGCTGTATTCTGGATCACTCATTTCAGGCGCTTTTGGTGGCCTCATCACGGCAGGCATCACGAAAAATATGAATGGAACTCGAGGGCTGAGGTCATGGCGTTGGGTGTTCATAATTGAGGTGAGATGATCCGACGAGTTCCGAAAGAGATATTGCTGATACTTTCAGGGTGTTATCACCGTGGTCATTGCCCTGGCCGCGTTCTTCATCCTTCCGAACTTTCCACGCACAACATCGTGGCTGAGTGAAGAAGAACGCCAACTTGCTGCTTACCGATTAGAAGAAGACATCGGTGAAGATGACTGGGTATCATCAGAGTCACAAACCTTCTTCCACGGCCTCAAACTGGCTTTGCTGGACATTAAGACATGGGTCTTGACAATCTTACTTCTCTCCATCGTTTCGTCAGCCTCGGTCACCAACTTCTTCCCGACTGTCGTAAAGACGCTTGGATATGGTAACATCGAAACGCTGCTGCTTACAGCCCCGCCTTATGTCCTTGCGGTCATTACAACCTACCTTAATGCCTGGCATGCAGACCGCACCGGCGAACGTTTCTTCCATATCGTTATTCCGCTCTGTGTGGGCGTAACAGCCTTCATTCTCGCCGCCGCCACTCATTCTACAGCGCCTCGATATGTAGCCATGATGCTCATGGTGCCAGGAGTTTACACGGGCTACGTCGTCGCTTTGGCCTGGATTTCCAACTCCTTGCCGCGCCCGCCCGCTAAGCGAGCGGCAGCGTTAGCTTTCATAAACGCAGTCAGCAACTCGAGCTCCATTTACGCCAGTTATATGTATCCGCAACCGAAGAAGGGCCAGCCAAACTTGACTGTGCCATTGAGCGTAGACTGTGCAACGGCGGCATTGGCAATCATCATGACGGTCATTATGCGGATCATTCTCGTACGACTCAACAAGAAGCTCGACCGCGGAGAGTATGTCGAGGGCGCAATCAATGGTGTACCACGTGGTGGGCAGGGTCGCGGGTTCAGATTCCTTATCTAGGCGTCTGCTGTCAACGGTTTGTAGGAAAATGAGATGCAATAGTAACAAAGTCAAGTGACTGATATTCTCTTGTTGCTTTTTCGCCACCACCTCCTGATCATCCGCATAATCGCATACCGCCTGATAAGGCGCATGGACATGAAAACATGGTGATTATGGTTTTGCAAAGTCTACGTTACGATCTGTTTGATGTATTTTGCACACTTTGTTGGGTCTAATCGCATACAGTACAGGGCTCGGAAGGCTGGGAGTCGGGGCAACTCGAACCTTCCATAGCGTCATCGGGCCGGGCGAGGCTTAGCGCCATCACGAGTCTGGCACAGCGCGTCGCGACTCATCACCTCTCACTCGTCCACAACCTTCCATCCCAGCAGCACATCATTCATCTGGCTTCTATTAGCAGCATCGCCTAAGCATCACCATCGGCCCGCCTCTGTCTTGACATTCACGCTTGGCTGCTCAACAGTCGTGCTGATAACTGACCCTGCCTTTTGCCATAGCTAGCGTTAGTTGTACACGACTGCAAGTGCCCTGTGCACACACGATGCGCTTTCACAAGACTATACGAAATACGTCAACTGCTTTACCACGCCCTTGACCGCTTCCTTTATTCACTTTTCAGTAACGGAAACCGCCTCTTTCTTTGCATTACCTTGCACACTTTATCCGGCCATTCTCAAGGCAACCGCGTGTCGTCAGCAGACACACTGCCATATACACCCTTCAGCTCCTACGTGGACTTCACACACCTCAACCATGGATTTCTCAAGTAGCGCTTTCCGGTCTGCAACGAATTCCAAGGTCTCAAGCGACGTCATGTCGCACGCAAACCTCGTCATGGCGTGTAGATGGGGTTGGACCAGCTCGCCAAGCTCAGAGAGCGGTGGCGCAAACTCGCCCTTTGCCACCTCTACACCATCTTCGTCCTCAGCACCCACAGTCAACAATGTACGGTCAAAGCGATTCGCGCCCTGTCAAGGTCGTCTCTACCATCAACTCTTGTGCTCGCATCGCATCCGGACAGATTTAGTCGAAGATTGTGGTGCGAACTGCGTCGAGCCCTATGGCAGTACCGTAGGGGCTGCCTTTATCTGCCATGAATGCATCCAATCCGAGACAGCCAAGATCTGGGAGGAGCGTCAAGCGCAGCACAATGCCTTGTACCCACCAATCGAGCAAATGCCACAGGAGCAGTACGACCAATGGTACGCCGAACATCGCCAACTGGAGGCTGAGTTTTCCCGTGACCAGCGGGTCTACGAGATGGAGCTCAAGGCGAAAACACGCCCAAGCAACATCTGCTCCGCCATGGAGGCTAGTAAAGAGGAAATGGAGTTTGCCAACGAGCTTGACTCTCTGTCACTCTCGCTAATGGCGTCGAACACCTCGACAGCTGACCATGCCCCGTTTCAACCTCAGGGTCGTACACGTACCAGTCTAGCGACAGATCCGGAAGAGCAATTACACTGGGATCTAAACACTTTGGCTCTCGACCGTGGATCTTGCGGTATCGAGTATTCTGCCTCACAGTCCAACAACGGCGTGAGATCTCAGCAGCAGATGGATATGGATGAGTTGTGGAGAAAGCCGCGTAACTGAGACTACCAGCCATGCTCCTTGAAGGACCTTTGGCCTGTACAATGATTGTCTTGTTGATTAGCGATAGCATGGTCTGGCGTATGGATACATTTGGAATGCGCGGTCAATCAGTGTAGTATGCTGTTGTTGCAGCTAGGGGAGCTAGTACATCTGATAAAAATACGCTCATACATCCTATTGATGGATTCAACCTTCCTCGCAACATTTGGTTTCGGTGCACCGTGATACAGTTTGCTGCTCTTGTCCCGCATGTGGATTTGCCAATGATATCGTCCAGCATGAGCATGATGTAGCTCAACACGTATTCAGTGCAAATACAGTTCGCCGGAACTCGATCCGCATCGCGTCGCAAAAGAACAAGGGAAAAGACGCTACTCTCATGTGCTAATAGCAATGAGGGGCACGCGCAGAGAGACCGGCTCAGCCAAGCCTCTACCCCACTTGCCGCCTGCGTTTCAATCTGCTACCCCGCTTCCACGGAAAACGCTGCCATGCCGCTTCGTCAAACGTACTCATGTTTGGAATATAGTTTTTGTGATTGGAAATTTTACTATCAAAAATCACATCGGAGCCTTGGCGCAATGGTAGCGCGTTGGTTTTCGGCCTCGCTTGCCTGTTCACCAAAGGTTGAGGGTTCGGTAAGCTTCACTCACACACACCTGAGTTCGAATACAGTCTCTAACAGTCTCCACAGAGCCCCTTGGGCTTCGGTTCAATCTGACTACGGTCATTACTTTTTTTTCGCATCTTTATCGCGATGCGGACTAGGTGAAGGAATGCAGATGTTGTGAGCATCGGGAATTTTTTTTTTAGTGGTGGTTGTTGGGTACGGCTGGCTGTGCATATTATTTTTGTTGGAACAAGGTACTGCCCTTGGGTTGATTTGCAACCAATTCATATAATGAATTTCTATAGCTATCACTTCCCTTGCTAATTGGCATACGGCTTATCTCTTCTTCACAGCGATTCATATAGTAAGTCCTTTAATATACTATAATAATCTATATCCCAGAACAGAGAATGACCATGCAACAAAGGTTCTCTTCACACTTGTTTGCGGTAATGTTTCTGGAAGGGTTTGGTCTCAATTATATCTGGACAAGAGTGGAAAATACCTTGCTGACTACTTGTGATGGTATGCCATGAGCTTACCCCATTGGGTATAATGCCTTAGCTCCGACTTTGTACATACCTCACCTGCCGGATATACTTGACAATCAATCTTTTACACTGCTTGTTTGACTACTTGTTTCTTTGGTGGGCGCCCTACCCGTGACACTACTTGTCCCCCATATAACACACTACGTCGAGGCGTTACTCGGAGTCGGAGTCGGTCCAATGGCTCAGACTGCAACTAATATTGAAATGAATTGACTGTACGGCTTTTTGGACTGTTTTGAGGCGCTAGAGCGTTGAGTGAGTGGAAAATTTGGTTGAGCTTTGCTATCTCGATACTGATGTTTTGGATGCTGACAACAGGTACTCCATCTGCTGTCAAATGCACAACACTCGAATCATCGCTTGGAATATCTACTAGAAAGTTACATTACTTTTGGTGAAGGGAAAATTGTTTATAGTGTTGTCACAATCAGCTTCATAGCAATGAAAATGATGTGTATTGACGAGATGTACAAACCCCTGAAAAGAACAACTTGAGTCTGCTCAGATATCATGAACTAAATGTAGACTCCAAGGCGTTCATTGGTCAAGAGTGGATTGATCTGAATGTACCTACGATACGTCCCGTTACAAAATGCATCCCGAGGTTATGACTTCGCTAGACTTTGATTGTTCGGCACACACTGCAGAAGATATTTCCCTTCGCTTACTCTTCGATAGTTAGCTAAAGAATATTTCCCCAGTTTCCGGGTATTTTTAGATACATTCCCACATAGAATGACGTAATAACTCAAGGCTTTACACCTTCGCCTTGTATCGAGCACGGATACGTCAAGGTGAAGGTGAAAGCGAGATCGGAGCCTAGCGTCTTGGCTGAGCCTCCTGTACTTGAACCAGCCTGCTTGCTACTTGCGACACCAACCACTGTACTTTTATTGTTTTATTAACTTGTCTCTTTTAATCTTTGGGTGGGGCCACCTGGGCCACGACATCTGGTAGCTGGAGGGCATGCGATCAGCGACAGCATGTAGTTCTTTCGCCTAGGAGTATACCAGTACACCAACGGCAGCGAGCGTAACGCGAGACGCGATTTAGCAAGCCCGCAGCACCGTTGATGTCTGGTCCAGACCCCACTCAGCCCAGAAGAGGCCCTTTCAAACTCACTGATCAATCGAATCAACATAACCACGACAATATATGCCACCTTCAGTCATCGAGCACTAAAGCACCTGGCATCGATCTACAAACGAAAAATCATTCGCAACTGCCAGGGCATACGGCAGCCAATGCGGAAATTCTCATTTCTCACCTTCGTGTCCTGTTCATCAATGCCAACAAGGAGACCCGGTCCAAGGAAAAGCCAATTTGCAGGTCTCAATATGAACATGGGCATTGTCCAATCCCAGTACCATTGCGGTCCAGCCGAGAAAGTGTACGATTTCCGTCGAACAAATTATTGGTTGAAGCTCAGCTGAACTGGAATTTGGCAGAACTGCTCCTTCCACGATGTTCTCCGATGCGCCGCCGGCGACAGCATAGACTCATACTAATACCCAAAATATTCTGTCACGAATAAGAAAGCAGTGTGGGTACGTACAGCTGTTCTAAAACGCGCATTTTGGAGTGGCCTTTGTTGACTAATGTGAGAAATAGGTTAGCGCTGAAAGGACGAGGAAGGAGCACTGCGGTCACATCTATGGAAGGTGCCGATGTTGCCAACAACACACCTTACTGTCACTCTCCGTACAGCACTCTTGTCGCGCTCGGCTCTCTTTTCCCGTACGATCTCATTGTCACACCATGGCGAAACGCACGCGTGCGAACCAACCTCACGGCAAGCCAACGGGCATACCTCCGAAGAAGCCCAACATGGTGGGATTGTGGCGGAACATGTGTGACAAGACGAAAGATGCAGCCGAAAAAGCTATACCCGATGCGATACTGGAGTTGAGCCCCAGTTCTAAAGTCCAATCAATCAGCAGTATCGCAAATGACAGCGCCGAAAAGGAGGACAGCGTCCAAAATGACGACAGCATCAATTTGCCGAGTTCACCTAATAAGTCATCCCAAAACAATATGCCGTTTACCACCGAGAGCTCACCTGAGAAACCATCTCGCTTCCCTGCGCTCTCCATCTCATCACATGATCGTCCCGTCGTACAGCCAATCGGCCGCCATTGCATCGTTATTGGGCGAATCTCTTCCAACAAGGGTCTGACAAGCACCAAGTTACCCAGTGGAAGCAAGATTCAGCATAACCAAGCCGGAAACATGAAGAAGAGAAAGGAAGAAGGAATCACTCTCGGAAAGCGACTCGGACAAAACGCACCCGCGCCGATTCACTGGGAAGTTCTCGAATCCACTTTCCACAAGCAGCAGTCTTGCGTTGACCTTGAGTGGCGCAAGGACAAGAAAGGCCAGGCTGCAATGGTAACAGAAATTAAAGCCTTCTTCCACGAGATCCCCAAAGGCACCGACGTCACTGTCCTCCTCCGCTGCTTGGACGGCCTCATCGTACATCGCAGCTCCTTTAACCGATTCATCCGCTTTATCGTCGAAGACTGCAGTCTGAACCTCCTCCTCATCTTCCAAATCTACAAGTTCAACAAAGCATTGTACCATCCAAGAACGACTCCGTACCTCGGCTTAGGACCCGTCATCGCGTTTACAGGTCAAGAGCTGAGACAATATACGAAATCAGGAGACGATCCTACTGGGGAGATTCACATGCTGTACAAGTGTCTGAAACGCATGAAGAATTTGAAAAAATGGAAGAATGTCGGATTGCAGAATCGGAATACGGTTCCGCCGCCGGAAATGTACGGTGCGAGGGATTTGGGAGGGGAGATGCCAGAGTCGGATTCGGAAGACGAGGAGTGAGCGGAATGAGGTATGCGGGTGTTATTTGCGTCAGTTTTTTTAGTGGTGGATGTACAATAAGATGATACAACTCCTGTTTCGTTACCCGTGCCTAACTAGCAACAGCTTGAGCTATCTTATAAACTATGGAGCAAGGCTAACCGGGTATATCTATGTGAAACTGAATCAGGAAGAATCTAGGTTCGTAGATGAGATTCAGTCTTAGGTCTTAGGTGAGATTTTAGGTCTTAAGTGAAATTTAGCCTATGGCACTTTGTAAGTAACGGTATTTTCTTTAATATGGATTTTTCAATCGCGTCTATATAAAGTCAACATGCTCTATAGTTCTGTATCTTATATCTATTAACAATTATATCTACTCAACAGTAACTACTAGCTTCGCAAAACCCACTCAACACTACCACAATGAATTTTCTTACTCTTTTTACTATTTTGCTTGGTGTAGCTACTGCTTCTGCTCTTCCAAGCAACGACAATGTTAAAGCAGACCAGCAGCTGGAGAAGCGTGCTTGTGTCACATGTCCTGTAAGTTCTATGTTTTAGTAGTTATAAGAAGATAATAAATACTAATAAGATAAGAATGACTCTAGACTTTGTTGCGATGGTGTTAGCTCGAGCGAATGTTTAACATGGTGTTAGGGCTCAGTAAAAGCCTAGAAGTATCATGTATAGCCATGTGGTTACCTACTAACCCATAAGGCTGTATGTAAACTTGGTCTCAGTAGTATAAGCTAAATAACAATATACTTTGTAACTTTATACATCACTAAATATATTACAACTTCTAGTGCCTAGTAGGAACCAACTGTAAGTACCAAGGATCGATCTATAATCATAGCTAAGTACTACGCGCGTGCTGTGGGTAGCTTGTACCATAGTACACATAGAAAGACGGATCCGCCGATAAGCATACCACCCGACCAGGCTAGAGCGCCTACAAAATTGGCGGTTTCAAGTTTGACTAAAGCTGCAGCTGCTGGTGTCCCAATCAGATATGCAATACCCGTTCCGGACCATGACATACCCATCCAGGTTCCGACCTTGGAAGGATCTGGGCAAAGCCTGGGGAAGATGCTGGGTGGGAGCGAGATGACTGCCCCAGTAAAAAAACCTGTGGGGCACGAAGAAATATTAGCACTGGTAGCAAAAAGGACGATCCAGTACTTACCATAGAGCCCGGCAAATGCCCAGAACCCTGCGATACTATTGATCCTGATGCATGCAAAGCACAGCACACCTGATATCACACATGACGCAATCCATGATGGCATAATTGGAACTTTGAATGTCGCCACTGCAGCAAACAGACGACCGATGGCTGACGTGGCATGCGTAACCAGAAGAACAGAGGTAGACAATTTGTTGGAAGCGCGGAATTCAACTCTGGCTATCGTAGGGATGCAGATCAATGGAACGATGTAACCCAGGAACACAAAGAACTGCGAGGCGGCGAAAAGAAGAAAGTGCTGGTTCTTCACGGCTGCCGGGTCGAAAATGGTCCTCTTCCCGACCGGACTCCTAGGTTGTACTTTACCGAAACTTGCCATTGCAATGATCAGACTAAAAAGGGCTATCAGGCCAAGGGCCCTTGTGGTCCAACCGTAGGTAGTGGTTTGTATCAGACGCTGGAAAGTCAGTGTATAGCAAATCCCCCCTGCAAATTATTAGCGCATATCGACAGATCGTGTGTCTGCTCGTACCAACTCCAATGCCGGCTGTCGCAATACCCATAGCAGTTGCTCTCCGCTGCTTGAAACGCGTGCCGATTAAGGATAGGCTTGGCAGATACAGTAAGCCACATCCGATACCAACACAGACACCTTGCGAGAGAAGCAGCTGGTAGAATGTATCAGCAAGGCTCTGCATCATGAGCCCAAACGTCGTCAACAACGTGCCGAACAACATGACTGTGCGAAAGTAGCCAAGGTCGAAAAGGGGTCCGGATATCAACCCAGTGATGATGAGGAAGAAACCTTGGGTGGTCCCAATCCATGAAATTGCTGGAGGCGAAAACTGCGGAATGTACTCCAGCACGTAGAACAGCTGGAAGGCGCCGAAAGAGATGGGGAGCCCCCTAGAGCTCAGTTAGTGATGCATACTACCAGTGCACAGATTGTGCTGCCTCTACCAGACAGTGAAGAGCACTAGAGAACCCCCAAGCATGTTGAGAACAGCCTCCCGGCCTACTGGGTCATTGTCGCTGCGAACTGGCTCAGAAGATGCTGCAAGTATCGGCTCCGGCGCAGGCCGCATGGTGCATAAGATGTTGACGGAGATGTAGAAGATCAGGTTCTAGAGACTGAGGGTCCAATGTTTAGATCCCTATGCGGTCAGACGCAGTCAGATACAAGTGGAAGCGGTTGGATCAGACCGCTGTAATCAGATCGGTGATAAACGGCGCTAAACCGGATTATATGAAATCACTGGGCACATGAGGTTCACATGCGAGTTAATTCGAAATTCACCAAAACTCTATCCAATATGATGATATCCGTGCAAAGTGTACCAATGGGCACCTTTTTAATCTCTGTTTATTTCATGAAAGCTACGAATATCTAACTTGCGTACGATAAAGTATAACAGCGGGTACTGATGCCGTACCCAGGTGTATATGTGAGAGATGCTTTCTGCAGCTCTGTTTCGTCGGGGCTTTTTTGGGCTCCTGCGCTTGCGCAACAAGTGACGTACGTATATCCTGCTCGCTAGGGGAAACATCGCTTAGCCACCGGCGGACAATGTGCGGACAACGTTCGGGTGATGGAACCCCCACGGCGAAGGTTCCCTGTATACCACAACTGCCGTGGGATGATCCATACTTGCCCCATCTCCAGCAATGAACACCGTCACTCTCATCGCCCAATCCATATTCTCAGGTCACCCTAGACAGTAGTCGCCACGATGTCGCAAATCATGTTACCGTTGCTGTGCTCCCAAAGGACCCCGGCTTCTGAAGACACCGAATTATCGTAGAGGGTGAAACTTAGGAAGAAGCCTCCAAGAGCAAATTTATTTAAGTATGGATCTCGAGTGGAATCAATATCAAGTTTCTGTTGTTAATACTCTTGAGGGTTGATTCTCGCGGATGAAGCAATAGGGTAATATAAACAGTATCTCTACAAGTAACTCGTATATTGTACAAGATAGAGTCGTAAGTGCTGATCCCATAGATAACAACAAATAGCTATGAAAACTACAGTTCCTTCAAACTACGTCGACATTGTCCGGGTTTGCTAGTTTTGGGGGACTATGGTTAGCGAATTGTTTTTTACTGGTGTTCAGACATAGCTCAAACGAACCTCATTCAGGTCCATGGCCGGAGATGCGCGCGAAGATTTGTACGAGAGCGTAGATCATGGGTGGTATGGCGACTACTACACCGACAATTCCAATGATTGCTACAAATGGAAGAGACATTGATGAGAACTTGAGGATGGGAAATTGAGTATCAGCGAAGAAAAGTTTGGGGGATTCGGGCTGGTGTGGTAACAATACACTCATGGACCTTGCAGGGCTTTATATCTATTTCGATGTTCATACTGCACTGACTACTGTCTGAGTACTCGGCGACCGGAGCTAACATCAGGACGACTGCACATACGAGAACTTTGGCAAAGGCCAATGATGTTCAGTTTCAGTTTATAGGTCATGTCAACGTATGAGTATTATTGGCATTGACCAATCGTCTGCAAACGGTTCCTGGGGCCCGGCCGGAGACGTCGTCTGTGCGGGTGGCATTCTGGCACTTGCCAATGACAGCAGGAGAGTTATTTCGTCATGCAAAAGCACTGCCTCTTTTGACGTGTTGCTGCCGAGGAAGCCTTTTGTGCTGCTGGTCGCTGGCTAGTGCGGAACAGTAGAGCCATGCGTGAGCGCTGTTCTTCACTAATGATGGTGTTTGATATTAATGGTGCGGAAATGACTGGTGCCTGCAAACTGCAAAATCTCAATCGGTCGTCGAATTTAGAGTTTTATTGAGGATCTGTACAAACAAAGAATACCAAACGCCGGCTTGAACTACAACATATGAGGATATACAGAATTTCCAAAAGCCATGCAGCCGCGTCACACTGGAGGAGTACGCATCGGAGGAGTTGCCCACGACTTGTGCGATCTCTGGCTGTTCTTCACCAGTATTTCTCTTGGTGAATATGATGCTTGACCGAGGACAGAAGGTCGATAGGAAGACCCATCGATGGAAATTTCAGCGGAACGGGTACTGAAGCTAAGAAATCGGCTCAGTTTGTATGGGGAATCTTTGAGTACCTTTGGAGCAACTATGGCTGTATACTGCCATGACATAGGGGAAGGATTGGAATTTACTACCCTCCTGTTATCTTGGTTGTCAAGAACACCTTGGTCGGCTTGGTGTGTGCCCTTCCTGTTGTCTTCTTTGTCGAGGACGCGTCGACCGGGCCCAACTATCCACGTCTTCTTCGCCCCTTTTGCAGTGAGGAGCTCGATAATATCGGATGTCGGCTGCCCCCTCACATGGGAATTTGGAATCGGTATAGACCCATGGGCCATATCAAGCGGAGTCTTTCCTAGATAACATGTCGCGTTGATCCTGGCGCCCGCTTCGACTAACACTCTGGCAGCTTCAAAATTCCCATAAGCTGCCACATAATGCTATGGGAACCCGTTAGTGAAGCTCGAGTGTCGTTGGAATTGTACGTACCAAAGGCGTCCACCCAAGGACTCCAGTGTGCGATGACCTGGTGTATGCATCTTTTGAGGTGTACGATGGATGTGCGCCGTGCTGAATCGCTGATTGTAACCCCTTTGCATCTCCAGCGGCAGCAGCTTCTAGGATCTTCTGGTTATAATGCTCAAGGTCCTTTTGCCACAGCACCGAGGCAATAGATTGGTGCTTGCTTGAGCCACGAATGATGTCCCACGACGTCCGCCCTGCTCGGTCAGTCAAGACAACATCAGCGCTAGCCGCGATTAATTGATGAACAACGCCCTCGGAATTACAACACGATGCAACCATAAGGCATGGAATGTCATGGTCACTCCTCGAGTCAGGACTGACTCCACATGATAGGAGGAAAGTGACTAAGTGGCCTTCGTTGTATTTGCACACCAGAAGTAGTGCTGCTCGTAAGACTTCGGCGGGACATGTATCACATTGGAGATGCCGCATGAACTCATTCAGGCTCATGTGAAATCCTTCGCATATGCCGCCCGTGCTCCTGAAACAAGACCAGTCATTGTCCAGATAGCTAACGCCGGCACCTTGTTCATTATCCATATTGCTAGCACGGATTCGTTGAACCTCATCATTAGCGACAAAGAATTGATAAACGACATTTTCCTCAAGAACCAAATCGCTGACGCCGAGTCGTTCAAACATGTTAAGAATCGGTTCCATGAGATCGGAGTTTGTCCTTTTGGATCCCGCCGAATATTCAAGATCGATATCAATGGAAGGAGGGGTCGTTGCCACCCAGTCTTCAGGCGTCGCAGGCATTTCGCAGAAGCCTGACAGTTCTGCTCAGTAGTCTCCAAACTTGATTGTGATTTGATACTTACGGGCGTTGATGATCTCATTCGAAGTCACATTGCGTGCAACCTTTTTGTTTATCTTCTTGTCACCGAAGATTTGACCGTGGAAGCGAAATTCGGTCTTCTTGCCTTGCTTGGCTCGTTCCGACCGTTTCAGCTCTACCCATAGCCAGTCGCTTCTTTTGCAGTTCTTTCTCCGCGGCATTGATATTCAGTGTATGAAAGGCTTTATGGGACTAGAGAGACTTCAGTGCGAATTTCTAACAAGGCAGCATTTGTGGATATGCTATTGAGAAGGGGAACGATCCCTATCTATAATCAGGATGGAAGACTGACGGTCAGCCGCAACTAGTCTGGTACGGTAGGTTGGTGATTGGTCAAGTCCAAAAAGACATGATTGGTCGAGGCCAAAGTATTGTCGGCGTTAGGAGGCGCCAAGCTTCCTCTCCGCATAAACGGTAGCCTCGTTACAAGGCAAGTCAAAGGTACATTCCGAGCAACTTACCCTAAATTAACGAACGCCTTGAAATTTGCATGAATCTCACGCTAGCTGTACTATGTGGCCATTGTTGAGCTCCTGTCATCTAGCATCCCCTAGAACACGACATCGTTGGCCCATGTGCGCCTCACTGCGGAAGGCACCTATTTCCAGCAGGTGCCGACCTCTACCGATAGCACTCACAACTAGGCTCTCTATCAGCCTCCTGAGCCTTCTGAGTGATACGGTTCAGATTCCTTGGGTCCTGTACTTTTAAGAAGGGTTGTATTTACCATGCAACGATCATGGCTCTCTTACATACACGCTGCGTCTATTCGTACCTTGTTGTTTTGCAATCGAGTAACCCTTCCTAGTCGTAACAAGGCAGTGTGACCAAGCCTAGCTGAAATCCTGGTGTCATGGCGAGGCGAGGCGCAACTTGAACATTCGCTAGATCCAAACCAGCTATACTTGACGAGGACGTGTGGCGATGCAGACCGAGGCCGCGGGTTTTGAGGGGCCGCGGGTTTTATCGTCGCCTATAAAGTCTCTTGTATCTTCTCTCCTCAAGAAATTTTATCTTCGATATTTCCCATACTTATAAAATACTCTTGTTATATCTCTGTAAAGAACATTTTTCAATGGAGCCTTTGCGGGCATTCACTTACCAGCCACTAGCTTCTAACGCTGACTTTCGCCTCTTCCTCATCTCTCCAGGCTCCAAGAATGACCGCATCACTGGCACTTTAAGGGGAGCGAATCTTGTGGAGGCTACAAATAATTATTGCGCATTATCTTACCGTTGGGGCGACCCGATCTTCACTAAGGAAATTATTATCAACGATTGCTCTTTCAAGATCACAAATAATCTCCATGACGCTCTTCGCAACCTCAGGCAGGCCAAACGGAGCACACTCGTGTGGATTGATCAGATATGCATCAATCAGAATGATGACGACGAAAAAGGGCGCCAACTCAAACTTATGTCCAAAATATACGAATGCGCTTCCGGCGTCCCAATCTGGCTGGGCAACCTTGAACATCCAAAGCGTACCCAAAAAATTCTCAACCGTCTAAAACCTGTATTCAAAATGCTACCAGATGAGTGTTTTGATGGTCAATGCGATATCAAGAGTGTTCAAAGGCTCACTCCCAAGCAGATGAGCATCATTCATTTGCCATCGCCTAAGAACACAGGGTGGGAAGCTCTCCGGCGCCTTTTATCAGCAGATTGGTTCTCTCGCAGCTGGATAATTCAAGAAGCCTCCATGGCAAAAATTGCCTATTTCTCTTGGGGCAAGGGCTGGATAGCTTGGGACGGTATGGTAGCTGTGCTTCAAGCGCTTCACCTTGTCCTCCCCGAAAATGTGTTGGGTTGCTCGCTAGACGATATTCCTGCTAACACCGTGCTCGACATCGATCGTGTTCGGCGATCGTTGAAAAACGACAGAGCCGCTGATGTGATAAGCCTGGCTCTAAGATACAAGCATCTGGGAGCGGGGGAGCCCAAAGACAAGATTTACGCATTCATAAGCCTTTCGAGGGAGCCTGAGCAATTTCCAGTTACGAAAGAGATAACGATAGAGAATTTGTATTGCCTTGTCGCACATAAGGCCATTGGTGATGCGGAGAGAGCAAACGTTGAGGGATTGAATCTTGGGAGAGCAAATACTGGGGAGAGCGAAGAGGAGCATGAATGGCATCCGGATCCAATCGCCATACAAGGCCCTTCCAGCAGACTTATGGCATTGATATGCTCTGCAGGCCTTGCCAATCATACTCCAGAATGCCGACTACCTTCCTGGGTTCCAGATTGGGCCTTTCAATCCAAAGTAAACCCCATATGGACGACGCAAGTCGAACGAAGAACAAGCGGAGTGACTTGGTGGCCACCTAACATCTACGAATCTCGCATCGTTCGCACCCGCTTGGCTCTGAAGTCGGCTTATGAGCGGTGGCAGTCTCGCCGCGTCCATTCCGTCCCTACAATACAGGGCTCGTCATCTTTTACTATGACAGCCGAGGGGACTCGTGTAACCAAGGAGGCAACTACTCTGACGACTAGTATAAGCGGAGGTCCTGCCCGCATCGGAAGAACTGACAAGTACATCTTCTATGATGCTCCGCTCACTACGGTCTCCTGGGAAGGCTCATACCATATAGAAGGTCCTGTTATAGGCGCAACAAGCTTGCCTGATACACTTGTCCTAGTAGGAGCCTGCATCAATCGTGTCGGGCTGACCACAAAGACTAACCTAGAACACGGGGAACTCCTCGACGAAAATCCATCTGCCCTGCAGAATTGGCTATCTTTAGCTTACCAGATATCACTAGGCAGCCACTCCAGGCAGGTCAGAAGAGGCTCAATCTTCGCCGACAGGCCTCTTATCCATGTTCTCTGTATGGATATGGTTACTGAAGAACCAGAGGCAGCTGTTATCACAGAAGTTCCGCCACTTTTCAAAGTCACGAAAGACTCTGGTTATGACGAGAAAGTGCGATGCTACCTTGAAACCCACCATTACTTACTTGCTTTACGAAACATTCGTTATCGGGAGTTTTTCTTGACCATTGATGGGCTTATGGGACTAGGACCCAGGGGTATTGAGTACCAGGATGAGATTTGGGTTATAGCTGGTTTCAAAGTCCCCTTGATATTCAGGAAAGAAGGAGGTGTACACCGCTTGATAGGGGAATGCTTCATTGACAGTGCTGATATGATGGCTCAACTGACTCGGGACAGATGTTCTTACGACAGGATACATATTCGGTAGATCGGCTAGACTGAAATCTGGCACAGCTGTTCAATGGATAATATTTCCTTTCTTCAGCGCGTCTCTGACGGTGACAGTGGAATTCTAAGGACTCGGTGTCGATGACCTTGTATTTGCCGGAGGAGCTTATACGGACTCCCCATGGATGTTGCACATAACAAATGCATAATGTGTATTGGTATCACATCAGAAGAGCAAAAAAAGCTTCATCAACTTGCTATGCATATCATTCGAGTTCGCTATCATACAATGCGTATCGTTATCATCTATTCAAACTTTTACTCGCCACATCTGGCTGCGGAGTCTTTTATGAAAAAACTATGGTACAAAAACATAGGAGAAAGGCGTGTAGCAGCGCCCAAGACTGGTAATGTACATCATTCCACGAAATAGTCAAATCACCACCGATGATTGACAACTGACACAGCACCAAAAGCCGAGCACCAAAGGTCCAGGCAGGGGATCGTGACATCTGCCATGCACGTGGCAAACAATATGTCCCCGATGAAAAAGAAAGGAGGTATGACTCGGAAGGCAGGCGTAGTCGAGGCCGGAAAGGCGTGAGAGAAGACACATCTAATATAGCATGTCTCCCTTTCCATGGTTGCTCGTGCTCCTTGGCATGTGATGTGTGTGATTTCAAGCCAATAGTGTCGTTGGGCTGCCTCACGACGGCGGCGGCGGCTTAGCAGGTGTCTTGTGCATCCTAGTAGCAGCCCGACAGGAACAGCAAACGGTACCGAGCCTTTCACGCGCTGTTCCAAAGGCGGAAGGGGGTGCGCAGGCACAACAAACCATAATTCTAGTGGCTTGATGGTGCTTAGCGTAGCCAAGTGGCGGTACTTAGCTTCCTCTCCGTCTCGCGCCGTCCCACGGACACGACCGGGGCGCCATCATGCTTCCGCTGTCTTGTTTTGGACGAAGTTTGCTCTTCCCCTCACGCGATTGGGGGAGACTTCGGATCTCGACCCGGTTTACCCTAATATGGATTCGGACCTAGCGGGTCTGTTGTCGATGCCAGACTCAGGCGCAATGTGAGCTGAATTCGGTCTTGTTATAAGCTCGATATAGGTGTATTCTGGTGGTTTTGTGAGTGGGTGAGCTGATCCTGGGCGCTCGGTACTGCCGTATTCTAGATCGTCGTCGAAAATTCTTATCGTGTGCAAAGATTGGGGTTTCGATTGCTGATCGCTCTTCAAGCCAGTCGACGCAGGCGGTGTTGCGTAGCTGGAAGTCGAGGTAACTGTTTGTACTCGGCCCAGGGTGGACTTTAGGAACGGTCTTAGTGTGGCTGTACATGCGGCAATGATGCAGGTGCCTGCTTCAATCGTACTCCACATGGAAATGTTGACGGCATGCCAAAAGAAGTCGCCGAGCTTAAGAATGCCCTGAACGTATTTGAATCGTATCATCGAGCAAATGGCGCCGCTGTTAAAGGTCAGCATTCAGTCTGGTAGTGGATTCGTAAGACCCTACAGTGTGGCTACTATCAATATGCACCCGACCGAGATTTTGGCCCGCTTTTCCATGGGAGAATTCCAAAGAATCGCGACCGGCATAGCAACGAAGATGACATCCGTAAAGGTGTTGAACGCAGCTAAAGAGGCAAATTTAGCTTCATGCAGGCCATAGCGAGTGAGCACTCATCGTACCTTGTTGGTAGGCCATGAACAAGTCTACTTGAATCGGAACACAGTTGTCAGTCAGCTGTTGTATGAGGTATTTATCCAAATCCGGTCCACACCGAAGGAAACAGTAGAGGTAGGTGGAGATTGATGATAAGACGGTGATGGTGATTACGACGTATATGACGATCTTATGCGGTCTCTTGATGACGATGCGGGCGAAGAAGATGGCAATCGAGATCTTGATGAGCATCATGGCCAAGACGTACGAGGTTTCAGCGACATTGGCAAGCTGCAGTTGTTAGCTGGGTTGGAGAAAAGGTTTTGCAGGCAGCAATACCTTCATCAGCCATTTCAAGTGTTCAAAGTCGGTTATGATGGTGCCACCGCCGTGTGTAGCAATGTAAAGGACTGTTGCACAGTAAAGCGTGAATACCAACTGCTCATGTTAGGACTTGATGAAGAAATGGATGCAAAACTCACTCCTGCCAATATCATGACGCTATCGTCCCACCCGAAGTTCGCAATGACAAACGTGCGAGTCCATACTCTTAGCAGTATAAAGACCCATGCCAGGACAAGAAAGGCGATGGTGATCCTGTACGCATGCAGCATCACCCGGGGCACATCGCCGCCATGCATGGTATCCATGTTGCAGTAGCTGGCACTTTGGACTGATATAAAAGGGCACCTCGACGTGTAGAACGATTTGGACAAGGGAATGTGAGTGAGAAGATGTGAAGGTCGTACAGGAGGAATCAGATGCCGAGACAAGACGACAAGACGACGAATTTCGCGACGCTAGGAACAGTTCAAATGCAATACATCCGTTGCAAAACAACGGAGTATCAAGGAGTGCACATGGGATGTATGCAAGCTAGGGCGAAAAGGGCGAAAAAGTGAGCAGACGACTGATACAGCAGGCTGAGATAAAACCCGTGTCGTGAAAAAGCAAAACACAACAGGGCTGCTAAGGCTGTACGAATCCGGGGCCTGGAGGGGGTTGTATGCAGTGTGGACAGGTTTAGGTAAACTATACGCATAGTCTGTGCAGGGATGAGCGAACGGTCAGAGGCCTCGACCTGCCTTGGCCATAGTGGCTGAATGGCGTAGGAGCAGCATCAGCAAATCTAGCTCGCCAGATTGGTTGCGGATGGAGCGGATCCGAGCCGATCTTGATCTTTCTCGTGAAACCACAGCGGGACGGGCGGATAGACACATGATCGACGAGACTAGGAGTATAGTCTGATTTGACAT
This sequence comes from Curvularia lunata, assembly GCA_005212705.1. Classification (NCBI taxonomy): domain Eukaryota; kingdom Fungi; phylum Ascomycota; class Dothideomycetes; order Pleosporales; family Pleosporaceae; genus Curvularia; species Curvularia lunata. Next base: position 35,676 of record PELC01000064.1, on the reverse strand, counting down.
GGTTCTTTACGCGTGATAGGTCCGCGGACAGGAAACGAATCTCTGTGAGATAGGTCATAACCGAGGCAGGTGGATATGGGTGCAGGAGTCAGTGTGGTTGTGGGCGTGGACAGAGACGTGGATGTGGGCATGTGAAAGGTGGGTGAATGGTGGATGCAAGGGGAGCGCGCTTGTACCTGACCGGTTGCAGTAATTTCGCTTGCGCCCAGCCTGTAGTTCCTCCACCAACACTACACACCGGCGTCTCGCACCACCAAACGCGTATTGTGCTCCGTATACTGATATACGCAAACCACTGGACCTTGCTCACTGAGTTCAACACCCCAAGTTGCGGGTACGTCCGCATCTGCTTTCCCTGCCACAGCTGCCGGTACTCCCACACGTCATCTGCAGCTTGTCACGCCTAGAGCCTAGTCTCACTCCACTCCCAGTCCTGCATTCATGCACGCGCAATCTTGAAAAGACCTAGTAGAATGAGGATCCAGACTTTCAGTGCTTTTTCGGAAACACGATAATCGCAACACCCTGGTCCCTCAACGGCGCCTGTGTGCGCTGCTCAGCTCCGCCATCCGTGGAACCTTGCCACCTATGCAACCCGTGCTTGGTCGACTATCCTAGTTTTTGACGTGCACTATCTAGAGTCATGCCACCTTCTCGCCGCCACCGGGGTCAGCCTCGCCATATCTCCCCCAATTCTGAGGCAGATGATACCGACAATGACATGGATCTTGGCGCCCGCCAAGAAGAGGACGACATGGACGGCGAGGACGGCGAAGACGGTGAGGAGCTAGTGGGTCTGGACGATGAAGAGGAAGGCGAGGAAGAGGAGGACGGAGATGTCGAAGAAGACGAAGAAGGTCTCGTCTCACCTTCTCAAGCCACACTTCCCAGCCATGACCCGCCGCCACCTTACCTTCGTGAAATTAGCACTTTGGCCTCATGGACCGTCTCCTCTTCCAAACCAGGTTGCTCAATACCGCAGCTACGTCATGCCAACACCAATCTTTTCTGGCAGTCGGATGGCCCTCAGCCGCATTACCTCAACATCCACTTCTTCAAACTAGTCCGCATTGTAGGGCTGAGGCTGTATCTCGATTTTGAGCAAGATGAAAGTTATACCCCGACCCGCATCATCTTTCTCGCTGGCAGCGGAATGAACGATCTCCAGGAATGGGGGGAGATGAAACTAGAGAGCCCGCGAGGCTGGGTCTGGGCTGATTTCTCCGGCGTGGGCGACGTGGACAGTGAAGGCGACGATGACGACGACGCCGACGAAGACCGTGACGACGATGACGACCTGGGTCCTACTACCAATCCTCACCACGGAAGAAGACTGGACATGGGCGCCTCACCACTTCCAAACGGCGGCGGCAGCGCCACAACAGTGCACCACGACGCAGGCTCTTCCGACTCAGAAAATGCCGCCCCCTTCACCCGCCACCATCACCCTCACCACCACCACCCAGACTCCCACTTCCACACCCCAGTACCATCTCAAACCCAACCCAACCACACACCCCTCCCAACCTCGTCCTTCGACAACACCCACTACCAATCCACCCCATCTCTCAACCCAACCTCAACCCCCTCCCTCCCCCGCCCCTCCTCCCACTACCCCCGTGCCCCATTCACCTCTCTCACGCCCTCACACCCTTCAAACCCCTACCCACGGCGCGCGCCACCTCCCCGGCGCCCCCGCGCCCCCAAAATGCCCACGCTGCGCGCACACCTGCTCCAAATCAAGATTCTCGAGAACCACCAGAACGGAAAAGATACGCATCTACGCGGACTACAGGTTTTCGCACGGAACGATGAGGATGTGGGGGCTGTGGGGGCGAAGACTGGGGTTAGTGGTGAGATTGGGAAGGCAGAGGGAGAGAAGAAGAGGAGGAAGGGGAAGGGGGAGAGGGCGGATAAGTACGAGTTGGGAAGTGGGATGGGGATTGGGGCTGTGGGGAGGGGCGGGTGGGATGCGTATGGGGGGGATGTGCGGTGAGGATGGTTGGATTTGCAGGATAGGTCTTTGGGCCTGTGTTTGTGAGGGGGAAAGGTCTAAGAGTGTGCATGTAGGCTGGGCTGCGAATGTATAGAGTAATTCGATAGTATAATGCATCGAGCATATAACATAAACTGTGACATGGAGAAAACGAGATGGTGATTCCGAAAAAGTCGCATGTCCGTCTATTCTACATATCAATCCATCCAGCGATCATTTACCCATGTAGAGATGTATCGTTTGGTAGCCAACGACCCTGTTGTAGAACACAAAAGCCAAGAGTACCAAAAACCCCACAAGATCTATACAACATTTTCAAAACTTTTTTTCACATCTTAATTTTGCATTCCTCTCATTTTCTGCGTCGCCGCCCTCCCCCTTGGAAAGAAAAAGAGCATGGATATCTAGATGGAAGGAACGAAAAAAAAAATAGTTCTAATACAGCGCTCCGAAAAGTTTGTTTACATGATGTCTACAGGGGAAAACCCCGTCTTCCTAATCGAGGCAAAGGTAGCGGTTGGGGAATCACATAGACGAAAGTCCTGTTCCGCTCTGCCTCATAATTACCTTATCCTCCTCTTCTACAAGTTACTCCCGTCTCAGTACGTAACTTTGTGGCAAAGCTCTGATTCTCGTCCGAGACAACCGTCACCCTTGTTGAGGGTGAGGATGATGTTATTTGTCTCAGGCTCGGACTCAGGCTTCGCAATTCAGGTATCTGTTTGATCCTTGTTGCTCCCTTCTACTGCTTACTTTGAGCCATGACCGTTGGCCTTGGCCTTCTCGGCCATATCCTCCTCGTTGTCCTCATAGGCTTGCTCAGCCTTGTCACCAGCGTTGGCAACTACCTCCCTGGCAATCTGCTTTGCCTTTTGAGCAGAAGCTTCAGCACCCTCGTCCATCTCCTGAAGTCTCTGACTGACTCTGCGGTTGACGGTCTCCAGGAACTTTTGGTTGGCCGGGCTCATGCTGCCTTGCCTCTCATCCTTTGGGCCATTGGCTGGTCGCCTTCCACGAACGGCATTGTTGGCCATCATGTTCACACCAGAGGCGAAGGCATCTTCAGCGGACTTGTCCAGGGAGTCGACTTGGCGGCTAGCTTCGCCAGCAGCATCAGAAATGGTACGGGGCTTCTGGCTGCGCTTAGCGTTGGGCGACGAGCGGCGGAGGTAGGACTTGAAAAAGAAGCGCATGAAGAGAATGGTGAGGGGTGCAAGGTAGATCAGGTTCAAGTAAATGGCGAAAGCCTGACCAGAGGTGTCGACACAAGGAACAGTCTGGTACTCGGTACGGTAGAAGATCTTCTCAACGGTCTCGTGAGGGTGGAGGAGATTGTGGACTGCGTTGTGCTTGGGGGATGGCTCCGCAGCGACTACCTGCTGCAGTGGTTGCTGGCGGACGGGAACGGGTTGGCCAGGGATGGCAATGTTCTCCGCAAGACCCTCGTCACCAGCAGCACGGTAGATGAGCTTCCTAAGGAAGGCTACGGCGACACCACTGGCGGTGGGCAGAGCCTCCGCAGCCGACTCAGTGGCCGAGGAGACGACCGATGAGATTGTAGAGGAGACTGCCTCAGGTGCAACCTTTTGGGCGACCTTCTCAGCGACCTTGTATGCGACGGAGACGGGAACGGTGTAGGAGAGGAAGAGGTGCATGGCGGCGAAGGCGGAACCCACGAGGAACTGGGTGATTTGCATCGTGGTAAGGGTTCGCTTGACGACATTGGGGACACGGTAGCCGAGGGCAGATACGGTGTAGTAGGTGTACTAGAAATTATCAGCAGGCGCCAATTGGGATGAAGGGTGGATTCGTACCATCATAGCGTGGATACCAGAGTTGACCAGAGCAAACATCCAAATGGGCGGGGACATGTAGCGCATGCCAGCCCACATGGACAGCATGGCGCCGGCGTGGTGGTACTTCTGGAGAGTGGTGCTGCGCTTGCCCTTTGCGAGGATGATGGCCGTGTCAAGCACCTCGTAGAACTTGGAGAGGTAGAACCACCAGCCCCAGAAAGCGAGACCCTCGTTCCAGATCCGGCCAACGTCGAAGCTGTCGGGCAGGCCGTTGGCTGCCAGGGCCACGTTGGGGTTGAGACTGCTCCAAGAGTCGTTGGCGTTGCTGTAAGTGACGGCATCGCCAAGGCCGCGAGGGCCGTGGATCTTGCAGAGAGCGTCAATGGTGCCAACGACGGCATTGGGCTCGCTATAGTGGGGGAATGAGCGCTTGAGGCAGCGGATCATAGCCACGCAGGTAATGGCCGAGTAGACAGCCAGAAAGACGTTGTGGAAGATGACAAAGGCGAAGAAGGGCCGCGTTTTGGCGATTCTCCAGGGCTTGTTTCCATGCTGGCGGTTGTACCAGTTGATGTAGGTGACAGTGACGAAGTAGACCGAGGCGATGGTCAGCGGGACCTTGTAGGAGAGGGCGCCCTGGTAGATGTCCTCGGGGATGGGGAATGGGTTGGCAAAGGTCGCCTCGCCAGACCACGGAGGGGGGATGGGCGAGGGGGCGGCATCCGGGGGAAACTGGAGGACGGCGCGAGACGGCCAGTCGCCGGGGTGCAGAGCAGGGCCTGCGCCAGACATGATGGCTCAGTGTGCGGGTGGTTCGGCTGGGAGGTGGAAACTGTGGTTGTGCGGCGGCGGAGTGAAAGGACCCCCAGGGTCTCTGGGAGGTTTTCTACTCTTCGGTAAAGGCGCACTGCCGAGCCGTTGCGCTAGGCAGCGTCGGAGTCAGCTCTAGGCGTCTGGCGTGTTTGTGGTCGAGCAGGGCCCGGGCAATTGGTGGTGAGGGGAGCGTGTCGGTGTGATTGTTTATGTTGCTATCACCCCGGCAGACACAGAGGACGGGAGCCGTTTCACGCAATTGACAGCTTCAGGGCACGGATCCGGGGCAGGGCACGCAGATATAGCGACCTCAAGACGCACAGATAGGCTCGGAGGGACCACGGATCGAGGAAGGGTGCATCGGACCGGAGGCTAGAAAGAGCAGGCAAAGGACGTGGACAAGCACTCTGGGTTTTTGGTGAGGATTTTAGCGGCGACGCAACAATTTTGGGCGAATAACATGGCTATGACGTGCCGAGGCAAGCCACAGCCGATTCCCACTGGACCGCCAGACCCCCATCTAGCCCGCCGTCTCCAAACATTCCGCCCTGCTCCTGTGGCTGTCCCTTGCGAGAGACAAGCAGCCTCGCAAGGCTAACGGTATCCGGCAGAGCCAAGCACTCGTTTTGCTGCCCCCTTCGCTCCCGTTGCCAGAGGGCGGCGCTGCCCAGCGTCGTGTCCAGCCTTTCGTCCGAATTTCGCCAGCGTACAGAAGAAAAAAAACGCGCTGCAAAATTTTGGCAGGGATTCTGGCGAACACGTTGAGGGTCCGGCCCAAGCCCAAGCCCAGTGCTGCCAAACGAGAGCCGCTGGGCCAGAACTGGCAAGGCGACTTGGAGAGGGCCAACTATGTACATGCGGGGAACAGCGCTGCAGCAGGGGGTATACACAAGTTGTCAACTACTCCTACAGAATCCGTCCATGTCCAAGCACCGAAACACCGCCTGCTTCAAAACTTGGGCTTGCTGCTCAGTGGGATTGGCGGGGGCTCGCCAGACCCGCCGCTCAATTCCTTCTTTTTCGGCGGTGGCGGCGGCGGGGCCTTCTTCCCCAGTCCGCCCACGTTGCTTGGGGCTGCTGGCTGTGCTGGTGGCGGGGGTGATGTGCTTGACGATGCCAAACTGCCTACTTTGCCGGCAATGCCATATTTCTGGTTGAGCGAGTTGGCCGACTTCCACCCAGCCGCAACCTGATCGCCATGCCGTTGCTGGAAGTTGTTTGCCGTTGACGCCGCTGCTTTCAAGTCCGAGGCAGACACTTTGGAAGGGTCATCCCGCAAGTTGCTGGCCGTACGGATCGCTGCCTGCTTATCTGCCCATGATGTGCCCGTCGCTGGCGCCTCTGCTGGCGACTTTGGTCCTGACAATCTCGCAAACCTACTCTGCAACTCATTCATCTGTGATCCATGACTAGTCGCAGTCGGGCTTTGGGCGCTGACGCTCGCGCCAGAGTTTTGTCTGGGCGGCACGGGTGGTGAGGGCTTCGCACGAGAGGGTACTGGAGGCGAAGGGTTCGCTCGGGGCGGTACAGGAGGGGACGCCGTCCGACCAATGCCCAAGCCTGCAACTGATACGCCAGCCTGCCCAAGACGGCCCAACGCAGCTGCGTTGGGTAATGCGTGTGTTGGTGTCTCTTGTTGCGTAGCTTCGTGGTATGTCGGGGGAGGCGGCGGCGCAAACTCGTCGGGGTTGGAGTTCTGACGCGGAGGAAGTCGGGGAGGGAGACTAGGCTTCGGTTTGGAAGAGGCAGCCGCAGGTGCTGGTGAAGACGGAGAAGCTGGAGAAGCTGTGCCTGGTCGGAAGGCCGGGGGCTTAGGTAGATGTGTCGTGCTCAATCCAGTCGTGTCGGTTCTGTATGGCCCTGGAGGCGGCTTGTTTGCCTCCTCCTCTGCTCTCCTTCGCGCCTCTTCCTTTTCCTGCAGTCTCTGCTTTGCCCCGGTAGCAGGCGCAGACGCCAGCCCCGTTGGAGTACGGGCACCAGCAGCTGATGACGAGCCTGTGCTGTAGTCGAGTCGCTTTGGTGGAGGAGCAAACGAGGCTGGGTCCTTCAGGGTTGACAGAGGTGTAGACTGGTGCTGCTTGGCGGCTTCTGCGTGTAAATCCTTGCCCTGAGCCTTGCCCACCCAGCCTTTCTATCAGAAGCAAGTTAGGATGAAGGCGTCCAGGGGAGAGGTGAGACTTTGCATACCACTTGGCCGATCTTGGAATCGCTCTGGCCCCCTGCACTGCTGCCGCTGTTTGTTCGATCTCGCTCGGGGTGCCAGCCACCCTTGGCCACGCTCTTGAACTTGTCCATGCTGGCGACGATTATGTACAAGTATGTCGAGTTAGGCGTGGAGACGGTGTCCGCGGATACCAGCAGATCTGGGCCCACTGCGCGGGTGGGCCGATGAGGTCATCAGCCAAGCAACACCACCACCATCCTGCGCCCATGTCCGGACTTCGCAACAAGACTCCGCGCCAGATATCCTCAACAGACATTGCCTTGAAGATCACGCCTCCAGCTCTGTGAAAGCCATCGCACCAGCTTCAGGCACCGTGTGGTGCAAACAGGTGGCGCCCTCTCCCAACGAGGACTTGGGATCTCGCGAGCCCATAGGAACGGGAACGCCCGCCGGGCTAATCAACATCGAGCCGTGCAGTGAGAATACGCCCACCGTTTCATCTCTCTGCACTACTCTCTGACATTGCTGCAGCTCCGCCACTCTTTGCTGGCGGCATCGTTCCATTCCCAAAACGGACATCCTTGTCACCACCAAGACGAGAAATGCGGCCGTCCACCAGCCATGTACGCCCGGCAGTGGCCCAGCAATACTACTGAGCCAATCAAGTCTGGCCACAGAAATACATACAAAGGGATCTTCGGACGGCACACAGTAGGACAACATAAAGGCTGATTGTCGGCTTCCCGGCCTTTGTTTTTCTCGCGTCGATCTGGACTGTTTGCGCTCGGCTGCAACAGGCAAGCCCATCACATAGACAAGAGGGAGGCAGGTTGGCACGAACGCAGCAAAACAATGCGCCATCTCCACAACAACCGGAGAATGCACTGTTCGCACATACACACTAAGCTTTGCTAGATCGACGGCAAGGATGCTGGCCAAGCCCCAAAATAGCCAGTTCCGAGCCAGTGGGGTTGCCTGTCTCCAACACACTGAGGCTGGGGCCATGAATCGAACGGTCATCGCAGCACGCAGCCAATTAGGCCGACCACTTGGGGTCGGCACGTCGGACTTGGGCATGTTGGCTTGACAGCCTGCAGCATCCGCATATGCGCCAGATAACAGCAACATGCCTGCGCCTCTTCAGCTTGAGGTGCAGTTGTGTTTACCCCTCTTGCTTGACTGCCTTCTTTTAATTCCCTCGCCCAATCCTCACCCTCAAGTGGCTGGGACGTGTCCTTCGTTCTGTCTATTCACAGACTTACTTTGCTGCGGCCGCCTGGTCTCGCGTCATCGATTCGAACAGCAAGGTCAGCCCTGACATTCCTTTCGGCCCCGCATCTCCTACGACTGGCCAGGCAGCCCCAGACTAACACCATAGTGCAGCTTCCACCTCGGTTATAGCAAATAATCAGACATCTCACTACATTACTGGCGTCTGAGGGGCTTTGATACCCGTGCACAACTGCTGTCCATCTGTCCATCGCAAGCAGCGCCCGTCAGCGGATCACCTCAGCCGCAATGGCTCCTCCGCCAGGCGACTTGCACAAAGACGAATGGGACCCTCCGTCCTGGCCTCCTCAAGAAAGTTTTGATGCCACCATTGTAACCACGGCGACTTCGTCTTCGCAAGTGATCATCGTGTCCATGGCTTTTTCGACGCCGTCTGCTAGCGACAACGACGACTCTCAGACGAGACATCGTCCAACTTCAAGACCCGATGGCTATCCGTCGACGCTTCCCTGGCCGCCCTATCCGGTTGTGGTTCCCACTTCGGCAACAAACAGTTGGGAAACTTCCGTTTCCACAACAGCAGACATTGCACAAACACCCTACCCCGAGGCTGGGACGACGTTGCCATTGTCAGTGACGGAACTTTACCCAGGTACTCGCACGGCAGTACCGTCCTCATCGGCAATTGGCCCGTTCGGAGGCCGACCTTCTGGATGGGATTGGTCCAAGAAGGACTCTAACAAGACACCCATCTATGCAGCAGCCGCTGCAGTACCCATTATCATCCTGGCCATCATCGGAGCAATCACACTGGTGTGTCTACGCAGGCGTAAGAAGCGCAGAGCAGAAGCTGCTGCGAAGTCTTCTGCCCAAGAAATGAAGATGGGACCAACACACCCACCCATAGTACGAGCTCACATGGCACCATCAGCTTCAGGAATACCAGCAGTATCTGTCTCTCAGTCTTACAATGCGCTGCCAGCTCATCTTCCGCCCACGTCTGTTTCAAGCCAGGTCCAACCTATCATACTGGGGCCTATTGGCTCCTCTTCGAATGGCGCCTATCTTACTGGTATGGACACTTCAGACATGGTTTCTATCACGTCGAATACCCAGCTTGGTGCAGACCCATTCTCGGACAACCACAGCATCATGGGCCCGCCACCGCCGTACAGCAGCGTGCGTCCGCCCAGCTTCATGACCGCTTCACGACAAAGCAGCCTTCGAGTGCCTGTGAGCCCACTTTGTTCGCGTGGCATGGAACGCTCGCCCTTTGACGATCCAGATGATACCATGTCGGTTGTGTCAGACTTGTCCTTTCAGCACGACCTGAATGCCAGGACATACTCTACACGCTAATGGTAGGGGTATGGCAATACATTTTCTTCGGTGTAAATAATATTCGAAACGTTCCTTCTGCGCATTCCATGGTTTCCGTTTAATCACTCTAAAATTGGAGCTGGAGGCGTTTTGTTTGCTTTTCTTAGCATGTTTGCAGGTAGTCACGGTTGAGCTTAGTTACACTGCCATAACTTGGTCATGCATTCAAACTGTGCCTGGAAGAAGAACTTATAGTGCATGTTTCAAGAGTCATGTGGCGGCCGCGTGTCGCTGTGCCTGTCTGTTCGCTCCTACCGTGTAGAATGCATGCAGCTAAACTGGGAAAGAAGCAAGACCTGCATCGTCGCCACGCATTCAACATGTTCGCACCCTCCGAATTGCTTTTTGGACAAATACACTCGATCCCCAAGGAACTGCTTACTCGTCTCTCATCTCGATCTCCTCAAACTATCGCACCCACATTCCTCTTTGTTGGCGCAACGGTCAAGCACTAGCCGCGGTGCCATCCGGACTCGATCGTACACAAAAGCATGGGGACTCCATCATCTCTCCGGTGTGTAGATGGTTGAGCAGAGCCGGGCGGAAAATACTCCTCCATACCTGCACGACAAGGACCTAGTTTGAGCCTCTCTTTGCAACACCAATAATCAGCCCAAGACGCGACCCTTCTTCAAGCCGCCCTTGGCACTGACGTCAAGTACACCGTCACAGGCTTGACTGCAGCTGCACTACCCCTTACCCACCTGACCTTTGAGGCCGCGCTGAGTCCACCCGAGTCTGAAAAGCCATCGTAAACATGTCCCTGATTATTCAACATCTACCGGCTATCACACTGTAATTGGATAACGCTGTCGATTTGACCGATCGTTCGGGACGCCAACGAGCGAATTCCAGATATGGATGCAACAGCAGGCGTCATTTTATTCCCGGCAGTGGCTGGACGCTTTGAGCGGTTTGTCTCGCATGAATTCTTCGGCTCTCCAGGTCCACGTGCTGCTCCGTATGCTTCAACAAGGGCGACTTCCAAGAGGCAGGCATAAACTTGTCTAATGACACGGCGCATCTGCTAGACGGCGTCCTTTATGAAGCTGATCAGCAGCTATACTATCCAGTAGCGTCTATGAGTCACGTCGACAGCTGAGCTGCCCTTGAACACGAGAGCTGAGGGCACCGGTACCTTGCATGCGAGGGCTGGCGCTAGGGTTCAAATGGGCATCGATTAGGTACTCGAGTGACGAGTAGTTTCATATCGTCCGGAGAGATTGCCTCGCATCGCACACCCCACCCTGGTCGACATGGACGAACAATGAAATGGGGAAATTAGGCCCCGGAATGTCGATGACGCTTTCACACGTAGGTATCAGACTTGGCCTACTGTGGCCTAGGGGACCGGGAAAAGACACGACTGTCCTATCCTGGGGCGCGTTTCTCCGCAAAGCACATGGGCCTGACGAGTCTAGGCTATGATCTGCCGGGCAACGGAGAGCCTTTGGGCCAGGTCTATGGGATTTGTGCATAACGACATGACGGCTAGATTAATCGACGTCCCTCTTGGCTGATTGTCGGTCCATTGCTGACACATGCGACTTGCCAGCTGGCAGCAGCCAAAGGGGCCCTTTTTCCTTCTTTCCTGCCTTATCTGTAGGTTGCTTATTCTGCGTGGTTGACGCACGCCGGATCCCACGGGGGGCAAGGAAGGGATTATCCAAGGCAGGGCAGGGCATGACATGTGCTGGTCCGGTCATGGTCGTGTGAGTGGCTGGCGGGGAGCAAAAGACCGCGGATTTAGCGCGTGGGTCTCCGAGGCAAAAGAGTTGAGCAGTCAGCCTGTCATGTCTACCCATCACCTTGTTACGGCACGCTGCATTCCCACCCTGAGCCATGGTGCAGTCGTTCCGTGTCCGTTCGTGAGTTAGGTCATGGATGCGTCTTCTTGGCCAGGCCCGTCATCTTATTCGCTACTAGTCCGGGGTCGGCTGAGTGAAGCTTTGTCCTGGGCTGCGGCGGCGACGACGCAAGACGATTCCTCCAATGCCTCCCTCCCTGCCGTCACCACCCAATAATGCCAGCCTCGCCATGTTGCCATGGACGGGCCATGCGGCTCGGTACCTGAGCTAGACGACTCTTGTTAGGTCTCAGGAGAGCACCAAGCCCGCCGTCCCTCAGCATCGCTGCTGCATGTGCTGCTGCTGCTGCGGGTCACAATCGGTGCTTGCAATTATTCATCTTTGCCGAACTTCAGTCTTTTGCATTTGCAGCTTCAGATTTCCCCGGCCCCACTGCGCTGCCTAGTACGTGAAGAAACCTTTCACCGGCTATTCTTCACAGTAACAAACGTTTGTCCAAGCCTGCAGCTTCATCTTCACTGCGTTGCTGCGTGACGCTGCTCCTCGCTCCATCGCTCTGTACCTGGCTGGCATCGTCCAAGTCTTACAACACCAGCACATCTTCCCTTCCCTCTGACATTACTCTGGTCCAGCGTACTACTTGGCAGCTTTCACACCTCCCTTCGAACTCTGCGTACCGCTACTGCTCCGGGCTCCATTTAGATAGCCAAGCGTCTCGGCCACCACAACCCGCTGTCCTCAGCCCTCACCGTCCACCCAACGCCCTCGCTCGAACACCCGCCGACGTCGTATTATATTACTCGCTACATGGTCCGTAGGACAGCAACGCTGTGTTACCGGGCTGGCTATGAGTCTGGATCAGCACACATATGCGTATGGCTCCCTTTTGTCTTTTCTCAAAGCCCTTGGGCAAAGCGATTTACTGCTGTTGGGGGCCAGTGCAACAAGCTTCATAGTCAAGACCACTCCTCGTTGTCCATGGTTTCTCTGCCTGGCTTAAGGGCCGATCCTGATACAAGTCAGTCCCAATGGGGGTTTGGGGTAGGCAGAGGGGCAGGCAACACCGCACGGTTGTCCTATGAAGCTCGTTGGCCACCGGCCCTAGTCTCACTTTTCCCAAGACTGTATTCCAGTACAACTCGCCAATTCCTTACAAAAGAAATACCTTTTGCCTTTCTTCTGTTTTTTTTTCTAGATTTCTGTTCACTCCCCCTTGCACGCTTATACGTTTTTGTTTTCCTCCATGTATCGGCTCGCACCTGCATGTGCCCAAGGCTAACGTGGGTCACACGCTAGATCGACCGACTGGCCTCTACCAAGTCCATCCTCAACACCAGAGTCGTTGACGTTCCCGGACTCAAACCTCAAAACTCCCAAAACTGAGACGTTTCCCCATTCGCATTTCCTCGACGCCTGGGCAACCCCACTACCTAATGCACAACGAACCCCTGTCCAAGCGCCCCTGTTCGCTCTATCGACGCCTATAGATCGGCCGTCGAGCTCGTATAGCCAGCCTGTCCGCACCCCCGAAGATCCCGAGTTCCATGTCAACCACTTTGCTCCTCAGAATCTGCCCCTGCCGCCGGTCGACGTCTCACGCAGACTGGCATCGTCGCCGGACCCCAGCCAGCTGAAGAAGGTTGGAGGAGTCCCATCGCAGTCCCATCTCGCCTCATCACGCCCTATCAGCATGGACTTTTCACAAATGCAGACACCGCCCCCAACCAGGGATGATTCGTCAAGGAGGAATCTACAACAGAGTGCAGGGAAGGGAGTAGCCACACCAGCTACTGTAATACATAGGACACCAAGCCAGATGCCGCCGTCAGAAGCTCTCTTCGATCAGACCCCGTTTGGGTTCGGCAATTTGCAGTATACACCAGATATGATGCAGTTTCCTGGCCATGATTCCATGTCAGCACCACCCATGCCGCAATCAAGGCTCTTTTGGGACCCGGCGAATGATGGCATACAGATGGATCTTGATTTGCCCATGGGCGTAGACGCATTTGCCCCTACACCACAGAGAATGGACCAGAGCATGAACTGGCAGGGCATGCACCCTGCGACTAATATTATGCAGACACCGGCCTTTCAGAGTTTCCAGGCTTCGCCGGGACCAATGTCGTTTGCAAACTGCCACCTGGAGCAGGGGCAAATGTCAAGACCAGGCTCGTTCGCATCCACAACCACTGGTGTAGATCCCAACATGCTTTTTAGTTTCTCCCACCCCGACATGACTGCTTCTTTTGGTGCCATGCCCCAACTGTCGAACATTGACATGAGCTCAAGACAACCGTATGAGACGCAACTGCGGGATGCACAGGCTGAAAGGGAAATGGCAAAGAAGACGAGGAGCCAGCATTCTCGCAGCAATACAAATTCTTCTTCTGGCTCGGTTGAAGACGTGAGGCCTGTTCTCCATCGAAGCAGCACCGACGGTGTAGTAAGAACGTCCAGGGTGCCTCCTTTGGAATCGTGGTCAACCGCCCCGGGCAATGCCTCGAACATACCACGACGGCCATCACCGCTCAAGCGTCAAAGTGGCGGTTCACTCAAATCTATTCCGGAGATACGGCGCCCACGAACACGCCTTGTTATTGACGAAACTGGTCGTGCTCGTACAGAAACTGTCCCTGCTATAGATGATGATAAGACTCCAAAAGCTCTACGTCAATCCTCACAACAGGAACTCCGGCGGCAATACCCCGGCCTATACGAGGTGGACGATAGTGAGTCGGAAGACGAGGAGCAAGGAGCGACCATTAGCCGCAAAACGTCCTTTACTGTACCACAGCCTGAGCGTCGAGCACCGAAATATGCACGTGCGGACAGCGATAGTCACGAACGGATTAATCCTCCTAAAATGACACGATCAGCTTCACGTCCAGTCGTGGGAACGATTGATAAGCCTTCACTGGACAAACTGCGGCTCGCGGGTAGATCTGCGAGCGATAACTCTACACGACGAGTCGGCATGATGGAGCTTGCGCCCTCGACCAAGAACTCCAGGGACATCGACGACCAGCACATGCCTGACTCTCCCGGCGATGCTCTGGGTGCCTTGAAGAAGGTCGTTGGGGCGCGGCAACAACGGATTGGTAGGGCGGTTGCAAGCTAGTTTCCCTTGCTTTGCTAACTCGCTCAGAACGTGCCTCTCAAAACACGCTCAAAGCCCACAACCAACGCTGGGCCGCTGCCGCCTGTGCTGAATTCACAAACAGCCATCACGCCCATTATGACCCTTATTCTAATTCCCTAAACCGTTCCGTAAACACCACTCCATCGACAGACCGAAGCAACTTCTCGACCGAAAGCACACGGTGTATCTGCAAGGGCGGCGTCGATGACGATGACACGCCCATGCTGCAGTGCGAGTCGTGCAGCATGTGGCTGCATCTCGTCTGTATCGGTCTTGACAAGGGGAATTTGCCCCCAGTATACGTTTGCATCTTTTGTACAGGCCGCACGCCGCTTACGAGGGGAGGACGGTCAAGAGGCCCGCCCGTACCGCTTGATTCGCCGCTTACACACAAGTCCATGTTCAGGGGTTGAGGAAACTAGCAATCTTTTTTGGGGAGTTCATGTACGAGACAAATGGAGAATTGAGTGGTTATTTGACGGTCCTGCGCTTACTCGGGGACCCTTTTTTGGACATTTTTTAGCCCGCATGTTGCTGTGCGTGATGACTCGATATCCTATCAAAGCCGGTTGTTCATTTAAATATTGGATTGAATGCTTTACCCCCCTACTTACCCGTGTACTCGTCCAAATTACCCCTCGTCCTCACATCTACCGTGTTTTTCACTTGAAATATTTACCTAAAATCATAACATTAAATATCACCCCTTCTCCATCACCTCCACTAGCCCCCAGATATATTACCCCTTCTGCCTTTTTTGTTTACATCACTCAAGTTCCCAATCTCCATCCTCCCCCCCCCCCCCCCCTCCTTTCGCGAAACCATTCTTTTCTCGCTTATGTGATGGAAGAGCGGGAGATGCCGCTGGTTTCTTTTTTTTTCGCTTTTAAAGTTTGCGGAGCGAGATAGGTGTGTGACTGTGTGGGTGGGGAAGTGCCTGGTGGCGAGATGGGCGATTTCTTTTTTCCGAGCAGGGGAGTGGGGTAGAGGATCTTGTGTCAATGGATGGATGGCTTTATGGGATGGGAGGGTACGAGAGATGGGTGAGTAATGTGGGAAATATCGGTGAGACTGTGAGATCTGAGCGTAGAGGGTGCTTTGTTTTCTTGTGTATGTTCGGAGATAGAGATGCTTACATGTCAACGTGTGAGATCAATGGGGAGATATGTTTGAGTGTGATATGGTGAGGAAACTAAGTTTTTTTTCTCCCTCGAGTCAATATGCATTTCGTTGCGTCTATTTGTCCCATGTTTTTTCGTACATCCATTTCCACGTTCAGCAATGTTCCTATACCATCGATCCCTTCCTTACCTCCCGCCCATAAACTCCGGCTTATACGCCTTGACGCCCCCGGCCTTCATAAGCTCTCTCAGTGCCATAGTGGCATACTGGCTACTTCCCAGCTGCAGCTTGATCACGACGGCGATTTTCTTCTCCGGCTTCTCATCCTGTTGCTGCTCTTCTGCATCCCTCTTGCTACCACCATCCCTTTCCCGGCCCAATCGCTGCAAGTCCGTCTCGACGAACTGCTCGTCCACGCGCTCGTACGCATGTACCTCATACTCGAGCGGGCGCAGAGGCTTGGCTAGCACTTTTCTGTACCCGCCGCTGAGGCTGACTTCGCGCCAGGGACGGCGCATATTATGTGGATCGAGGCCACCGCCTTTGTCGCTGGCCATGAAGGTCTTGTAGAAGTCGCCAATGGCGTTGCGCGGGTACTCGACGTCGAAGCCAGGCTGGGGGAGGACAATGTCGTAGACGTTGTAGGCGCCGGATGCAGCTTCTGCAGCGGACAAGGGCCGGGCCCGTTCGAAGTTGGCTTCGGGTGCGTTGGCGTTCTCGGTTCCAAGGGGATTGATAATAGTTTCACCATCTTGGTCGAGCGTCGAGTAGGGCTGGGTGGTGCTAGGCACGCCGTTCTCCTTGTCGCGGTGTTCGTTGACGAGGACAAGATCACCCTCGACTACTTTGTCGCCGTACGTAGCCCAGCGCTTGCCGGCGACGGTGTTCCAGACAAGAGATTGGTAGGCGTGTACGTACATTAGACGGAGAGTTCGTGGGATCGTCATGAGCGCGCCCTGCCAGTCTGTTTTGCGGTCGTAGCGTCCCGTTTTGCCGTTACGCGAACTGAGGTGCTGGATGATGTTGCGTTCAGCAGTGAATTTCCTAGGCAATAGGTTGAGTGCCTCACTACCGTTGCCTGTCGTCTTCCAGATGTGAAGTGCTTTGGCACGGTTGCGGTCATCCTGAGAGACTTGGATAGCTGGATCGGTCGAGGTGCCGTCAGCGGCCGCGAGAGCAACATCGCTGTATGCAAGGAGGTCTTCAACTGCCCCTTTGAGGTCGTCTTGCAGCATCTTGCGGCCGATGGCGTCAGTGCTGGCAGCGAAGGAACCGAAACGCTGGAGACCGTAGTAGTTAATGAATCCTCGCTCAGAAAAGTCGGTAATCGCCTTGCGAACCACATCGTTGGCAAGCTTCTGCCGCTGCTCAAAGTCTAAACCCTCCTCGCTCTGAAAATGGCAGTCTCGGAGCGTGATGGTGAACTCATTGCCTAGCAGATCGCCAAGCTTGAGTTCACGATTGGAGTGTTCGAAATCACCCACAGCAGCGTTGAACAGCACTTTGTTGAAGCTCTGGATACGCTGTGCTGTTTGACGCTTAACGCACACTCTCTGCACGGTACACGCGCGTCTGTCCTTTGTGCCCGCAAAGCCAAAGCCTTTTGCTCCGCAGTTGAGCTTGCTGCCGAGAAAGCCTACTACCTCCATAGTGTCCTTGTTCTCTTTGTATAGGTTGAAGTGCAGGTATTCACCACCTAGCTCCTCCCAATCCAGACCACCTCTCCGCCTGCCCTGGTCCTCTCGGTCCCGGCCTCCATTCTTTCCTTTCTTGTTTTTGCGCTCTGCTGGAGGGGCTGCCTTGATGCGGATCGTCTGGTCATTCTCCATTGCACTCTCCAGCAAGTTGGGGAATATCCGACGCAGACTTTGGTGGGCTTGGGTTCGCATGTCCTTGTCTGTGATGGGCGGTGATATGACAGGCTTAAAATCCTTTGCCTTTTTCGATTCACGTTTCCGTATTTGCTGCACAAGCTTGATAACGTCGTCAGTGGTCTGGGGACCGAAGATCGACTCCAATGTTTTGCGGTCCTCGTCGGCAAGCTGCACCGTATTAGCACTTATGGTAACCGTTTGCAGCCTGGAGTACTAACCGTCTCTTCTGGTTCTTCCTTTACAGCCTTGGCTTGTCCTATGATTTCCTCGCCTTCATTTCCAGTCTCTTTGGGTCCTTCACTTCCTGTCGTCGGTACAGGCAGTGTAACCTCTCCGGATCCCGCATCCAGCATATCCATATCGGCCTTTTCATCTTTTGAGCCCACATCGGTCGGCTTTGATTCCTCCGAATTGCTTGTCGCCTTCGCATTCTCCGGCTTTTTTGAGCTCTTCTTGGCCTCTACCTCCGTGCTTTTCAGATGCAGTACCTGCCCGTCAAGACCAATCTCGTTAACCAGGAAATCGGTGTACCTCTGCTTCAGCACGCCCGTGAATCCGAGATTACCCGGGCACACATATTCTGTTATTCCAGCCCGCACTTCGCGCTCGAGATCGGTGTCAATCGCCGCAGGCGCAGAGGGAATGGGCTGTTCTGGGGCGGCCGGCGCAGAGGTGCTTGCGGAGAGCGTAGGAACGGAATCGCTGTCAAGTCGCGCGCGTTTCGCGGGTCGCGCGGCATCATCCTGAGGATCTGACATGGTGGTGCGCAGAAATCCTAACTCTTGAGTGTTGGCTCAAAGTCGCGACTGGCAGTCAAGTTGAAGCTTCGGCCTGCGAACTTTCTAGTGGGGAAGTTTTTCGCGAGGACGTGCACGCGAGGGGTTAGTTTTGGCGAGGTAGCGCGAACCGTTCAGTTGTCCACTTGAAGCACGCATTTGTTCACTTGAACTGAGGGAGGGCAATGAGAAGCTGGAAAATATTTTGAGTATGATTGTTCATTCAAATAGATGACTAACGTGATTATCACTCACAATAAAGCCATCAGATATGAGATTGGCTCAGCACCACGCATTACACTAGCAGTAACTCACCCAGAAATTGCTACGTGAGGCATCATACCCGAATACCTACTGTCTTAGCACATAAAGGTGTGCGTGGAATGGACACAGCATATCCTTTGCAGCTGCCCAATACTAATGGCAAGCCAGCGACATGGCACTTCTGAAACCGCATGTAGAATACAGCTATGTCGCCTACGGTTATGTGGGAAGGCAGCTTTAGAACGGACACGACCGGCGAGTTGCAGAGTATGCGATGATCACCGCCCGTATGAGTAATATAGTACCACAAATCCACGGACAATGGAAAAAGAACAACTTATCTGTTAGTACGGCTTCAACCTGTGCTAGTCAGTATTAGATTTGCAACCATGCAAAGGCATCACCTGAGAACTCAGTGAGCCGCAAGACATCGATAAATCGTCTAACATCTGCCACCACGTCAGGCAAAGCACAAGCGGTAGAGAGGGCCAAACCGCGTTTCAGTTCCGTCACTTTACTTTGTCCACATCAGGGCCACGACAGCGAGGATCCTATATCTAAAATCATGATTGTTTCCAGGCTAGTCATCCAGGGAGAGGAAGAGACGAGCTGGTCCTATGTGCTATTAGCAGCCATGAATCCTCCACCTCCTGCGAGATGTCGCAATAGCAACGCCGTTGATGCATCCTGGTTTGTGAGAAGCCTACAAGACCATGATGAGTTTGAGTTCTGATCATGCCAGGTTGCTTCACATACCGAACCCGAGAAACAATCCTCCACCATTGGCTTTGCCACCGTTGAGGTGCGCAGCCACCAGCCATCTTTGGGATTCATCTTTCGCCAAAGGCAATGAACCCATCGTTCGCCTAAACAGTCCTTCGTCCATTATGCATCTGAGATGTCATCCCTCATCTGCTTCCCAGCGTCAAAAGCTGGCGAAATGTCACTTGAAAAAACCGCCGTTGATACATCCCAAAGGCCTGTATCCAGAAAAAGAGAAAAAAGTGAATCCTTTCCCATTCCGCCAACGCCATGCATACGTACCCGACCAGTGAGATTATGCGGCAAGCATAGACCGTGAGAAAAAGCCGCAGAGAGGTCCATGAAAACAAGACTGATCGCATGCTGTGAACATAAGTAACGTGGGGCACTCGGCAGAGGGTGTATACCGAGCGCCCATCGTCATCAGTGTAAAGTTTTACTAAAACTTACTCGCAGCAGCACCCCAGAGGGAGTTGTAGATCTTGTCGACGACGTAAGAGGCGCGGATCTTGCGGCTGTTGAAGTTACGACCGTTCAGACCTTGAAGAGCTTTCTCGCCACCGGTGACGGAGTCGAACTTGACAAAGATATCGCCCTCGCTATTGGCGTCGACAGCAATATGGACAACCTTGCCATACTTCTTGTCACACTCTGTCTTGACTTCGACCTCGAGGTCTTTGACCCAGCTGTCGCCATAGTTGCGCTGCTCCCTATTGTAGTGTTAGCGATATTGGCCATTAGGATACGGGAAACATACTCGTCAGGATCAAAGGCGTTCTCAATCTTGATGCACTTGGATGCCATCTGCTGGTCGACGACGGGCGCACGGGGCTTAGCGATAACAGGCTGGGCACCCTGTTTGGTGGACTCGGGGTTGTCGCGGCGGGCGAGAGCATCCATGAGCTTACTGCGGTCGTAGGTCTTGAAGTTGACTCCGGCGACATCGGTGTCGTCCAAAGCAGAAGCACCGCTAACGCCACGGTGGTCATCCTTGTTATGGGCGCGGTCATAGACACTGCCACTGCCACCGGCGTAAGCACCACGTCCGCCCGCTCCACTGAACGCTGAGCCCTGGTAAGACTGAGCCTGCTGGGAGAAGGTGCGGAGGAGATTCGCGGTGGATTCAGGAGTGAACTTGTCGTTGCCAAGGCCAACGCGGATCTGGCGGCCAGCAAGCTCAAAACCGTTCATCTCTGCAAGAGCGCTCTTGGCGTGAGCAGGGTCAACAAACCTAAGGCTATGTTAGTAATCATCCTGAGCAGCAAGAACGATAGCATCACTCACTGGACAAAACCGTATCCCTTGGAACGCCCAGGGTTCATCTCGTCGCGCTGGAGGATGACTTGCTCGAGTTCGCCAAAAGGCTCGAAAATCTGCTTGAGGTCCTCCTCAGTGACACTAAAGTGAATGTTGCCGACGTAAAGACGGTGGAATGGAGCGCCGTTGGCACCAGCCACTGCTCCACCCTCTGAGGGGCGAGCGGCACGGTTCTTCTCGGCTTCAGTAAGTTGGGCGATGATGGGGACACCCTTCAGTTTCTGGCCAGTCAGCTCCAGTGCTTGGGGTACAGACGCCTCATCCTTGAACTCAACGTATCCGACGCTGAACATGTTAGCTAGGGTCAACGAAGTGCAGCGAGAGGAGTATTTACCCTTTAGAACGACCAGTGACACGGTCCTTGACAATCTGAGCTTCGACGACAGGGCCGATGCGCTCAAAAAAGGTGCGCAGGTGGCGAGTCTCGGCACGCTGAGAAATCTGCTGAACGAAAATGGTACGCTTGTCGCGATCATCTTCGGTAACCTCAGGCTCCTGAGGAGTGCCATTGCGGCGGCCGTTGCGGCGGTATTCACCACTGTTACGGCGGCGGTCGCGGGACCTGTCACGGTACCTGTCATCGCCACGGATGCGAGGAGAGCGGGAGCGGGCGCGTCCGCCGCCGACGTAGAAGTCGCCTCCACGATCACGACCGCGGCCTCCGCGTCGGTCACGGGAGCTGCTGCGACGGTACCTATCACGGTCTTCATCTGGATTAGCACAGTTGCTCGAACGGGGGCTTCGTCGATCGTCTCTGTCACGGCTCCTGTGCCGGTCACCATTAGACTCACGATAGCGATCACCCCCACGGTCTCGGCTTCTATCGCGGCGGTCACGGCGATCTGTGTAGCGGTCGCGGTCGCGGTCACGGTCACGGTCGCGGGTACGGTCGCGGTCGTCGCGGCGGCTGTCGATGTCGCGCATCTCGACGCTGGTGTGGCTCGCGCGTCTCTCGCGGTCCTTCATCTCGATCTCGCGCGCCGTCTCCTCGAGGAGAGCGTCAACAGCGGCTGAAGTAGACATGTTGATGCTGGTGCCTAGCTGTCGATAAGTTTTGTTGGCCGGAAGTGATGAGCTTGGTCACGGCAAGATGGGATGTTGGAAGAGGCGAGCTTTGGCTCAGATAGTGGATTCAATTGAGATAGTGAGTTGAGTGTGTGCGTAAACAACTGTCACCACGACTGCCGTGAGGCGTATTGACTGTTCGGGTGTGACGGCACTCGACAGGAGTGTGCTTGATTGAAGCGTTGTTGTTGTGCACAGATCGTGTTGGTAGAGTGAGGTGGACAACGGAGGGATTAGCCTGGCCTAGACAACCTGAAAAGTTGGCGGGGTCTTGGCAGGGTCTGTGATGACTAAGCAGGCGGCGACAGGCAACCGTGCACGTGCGACGACGATGGTGACGGTGACGGTGACGGTGCAAACGCAGCATGTGGGGTTTGATTGGGCATGGTGTTTGCTACATGTAAGATTTTTCACCGCAAACGGCGACGATAACGGTGCAAACGCATGACATGGATTCTCATTGGACATTATTATTACTATTCAGAAGCAGTACAAAAAAAAATACGAGCACGCCAGCACCAGCAAACGGTACTGTTAGCAGACCCACAATGGTCTTGCAAACGTGCCTGAACGCCTGTTCAATGCTAGTCTTCGTAACTCGTGTCAGCCAGGGGTTTGATTGCGAATGGTGTGCACAGGCAGCTGTTTAGTTGGTCTTGATGACCTTGGCAGGGCCCATGTCGAGTTCTGTGCCAAAGACCCAGTCCCAGAAGCGGCTTGTCACACCGAAGCCGTTCTGGTAGTCGGCGAAATGGTGCTTGAGATGGTACTTCTTGAGCTGCTGGTAGTACGCAGGAAGCCTTGTGCTGGTTAGCATAATGTTGATGTAAGGAGTGAGTGAACGTACTTTTGGTGATGGAGGAAGTAATGCGTCATGTCGTAGCACGTGTAACCAAAGACGCCACCACAGTAAGCAGCCACGGCACCATGCCAGTTCCAGAAGATGACGGCATGGGCGAAAGACCAGAATGGTGTTGCCAGCATGATGAACAGTGAGGGCGGCATCACGAGGCGGTACTTGTCCATGGGGAGGTAGTGGTGAATACCGTGGAGAAGAAAGTGCAGGGTGATTCCAACACGGTTGTCCGGTAGGTGGCTGTCTGATGTCAGAACCAATTGAGGCATTAGGATGAAATAACACTTACTCGTCCAAGTGGAATAGTCCCCTGTGTAGGACGTATTCAATGATTGTCCAAAAGGCCACGCCGAAGAGCCAGTAGGCCGCCAACTCAGGCGCAGACTGTAGGCCGCCAAACGCCACTGCCGTTCCGTAGGCGATGCAAGGCCACCACAATGTAGGGACAACCCACCAGGGCGTCTTGCTCAACGGCTCTAGGAAGTTGCCAAACAGTGGGGCGGAATCGCCGCCTTTGTAGTGCCGCGGTCGGTGGACTTGCTCAAGATAAAAGTCCTTGCTAAAGCCGCCATTCCAGACTTGCATCAGCAGGGGCTTGTTGAGATCCAAGAACTTGTGCTCTTTGTAGTCCAGGTTCGGGTCCGTCTCTCTGGAGAGATCTTCCTCAGAAGACATTCCAGTCGCGGCGTAAACTGGCTTGCCATTCTGCGACATAGCCTTAAGCTCTTCGGCACCAGCCTCTGAAGGCGGCAAAGGAATGATTTCTCCTGGCTGGGAGCTCTTCACAGCGCCATTGATAACCGGCTCAGTAGCCACGAAGCCAATGAAGTTCTCCTCGAGAATCTCGTATGCGGAATCAGAGTGTGCGTGCGAGATTTCATCCTTCAGAATCGCCTCGACGTCCTTGCCTGCGTATTCCAGAATGAGCTCAGGGCCGCCGGGATGACCCTCGAGGAAGTCGGTGACGTCGTAGACTTTGGTACCGACGGTCACATAGCACGACTTTTCGGAATTATGCGCGCGCACCTCTGCGGTCGGAATCGTTGGGAGGGTACGGCTAGGCATCGTAGCGGTTGGGGTCGGGTTCTCTTCTTCTCACCGTTTGCAGGTGTATAGAGTATTGTGTGGTGTTGGGCGGAATGGTCTCGGGTGGACTCTGGGGGGGTGAAGGATACTGGAAGACGACGCAGGGTCTGCGGGGAAAGGAGAACTCGAGGCCGCAAATAAAAATGGTGTCTCAGCAAGAGACTGGTATCGAAAGAAGGAGTGTCTAGGGTCGGAGACTGAGCGCAGCAGAAGAAAAGGGATCCCCGGCTCAGGCAGAGAGGAATAATGTATCTGGTGCGAAGTGAATTGTCAGGAGAGCCAAGAGATCGCTGGCCGGTCCATCTCACCACCCGCAGCTAATGGTGGCGAGACCGGCATCCTTGTCCGTCCGCCTCCGAGATGATCCACCACCAAAGTCCCAGTCGTCGAAAAGGAGATGCAATTTCGCGTTGCTCGAAAATATTACAGCGCGTTCCGATGGCCTTAGCTTGTTGCCATTACTGCGTCGTTGGCCTCCAGCAGCAGCCTCACCGCCGTGGTCGCTGAACGACATTGTCCGCGTTTCCGCTCCTCAAGTACACTCTGCACAAGCTGTACTTTATCCAGTTGGCTATTGGCACATTTTTGGCAATGGAAATGCGAAGAGAAGTTTCGCACAACCAAATTACTTGTACACTGTCGTGCGCATGCTCTACCGCTAGAATTGGGCCTCGAGCAGCCCTTGAAGGCACACCTGGCCTCCAATGCCCCCACACCGCCAACGTGGGCGCGAACTCCACTTCGTAGACCGCACCGAGCACATGGGCGTGGCAGTTTTCCAGGGTTTCCAGGGTTTCCCCCTCTGCGTCCTCAAGACTTCAGGTAGCGATAGCGAGCCGGACCGACCGTTTGAAACGGGCTGGCGTGGGCGGCCACGATAGGCTGTCGAATGCCTCAGCCTTGGTGGACCCCTTGTCTGCAATCCTGGCGGCCAGGGGCAGGCACGCTCTATGGCGTCACTGGCTGTTATCGAGTTGAGTTGCAACTTCTCTGTGCCAGCAGCCAGCATCAGCCAAGGTTTCAATATGTTTCTTGATTCCCCAGCCTTGTTTCCCGAGTCCTCACATCTCTCACTCCATCTCCATCTCCCCAACTTTGTCCCTCTGACCAGCATCCTCGGGCCCTTGCATCTTGTCCCTACGCATCATTTCCTTATCGCGAATACTTGAGTTGTGACTGCGGGTTTTGAATGCGCAATCGCAGCTCACCATGCCTACCAATAGTCTCAGCAAGGGTTGTGCCCAACCTACAACATCTCTCTCTATCGCTCGCCTATGTTCCGCATTGTTCCTACTAGGCGGGCTGCCTTTAGCACAGGGTTTACACCACATGGCAATCAAGGCGCCTCTAAAAACCAATCGAAGAAAGATGGATATCACACCGTTGTTAGTCACGAACCGCTGTCCTGACAGCATCTGGCCTGGCATCTCCACCCAATCTGGCTCGGGTCCTAGTGAGAACGGCTTTGAACTGAAGCCCGGAGATACCAAAAACCAGACAGTATCCGAAGACTGGCAGGGCCGAATATGGGGAAGGACCAATTGTTCTTTCAACGATGACGGCTCGGCTGCAGCATCCGGACGGGGAAAGGCTTGCGCAACTGGAGACTGCAACGGTGCTTTGAACTGCAAGACGGGAGTATGTGCCACCGTGGGCCGCAGTAAGCCTTCGCTGACTTGTGCATAGGGCGATGTTCCTGTCTCGCTCGCTGAATTCACATTGGACGCTGGCGACGGACACACATACTACGACATCTCATTGGTCGATGGTTACAACCTCCCTATGGCAATTGTCCTCCAACCGCTCGAAAATGTTACCCTAGACGATATTCCGCCCAATCTAACCAACCCATCATGCCAAGGCACAGATGGCCTGCTCGCCCCGCAAGGGTACGATGCCTACTCGGAGAATCCAGACTTTCTCAGTACCAACGCCTCTTTTCCACTTCCATTTGACCAAAGTGTCGACGGAAATAAGATCTCAAGGTGGTGTCCCTGGGACTTGCAACTGAATCCACCAGAGAAGCCTGGCGACGGTGTCTATCCCTATCCTGACGACAACATCAAGAGACCCCTGTTCAACCCTTGCTACTCCGCATGCGCAAAGTTCAATCGACCCGAGGATTGCTGTACGGGAAAACACGGCTCCCCTAGCTCGTGCCGACCAAGCCTATACTCTAAGAATGTAAAAAAGGTTTGCCCGGATGCTTACAGTTATGGTGAGTTATGAATACAGTGCATGTAAAAGTCTTAACTAACTTTCCATGTCAGCGTTTGATGACCAGACTTCGACTTTTATTATACCATCGGGTGCTGGCTTCGAAGTGATATTTTGCCCGGGCGGCCGTTCTACGACCATCCTCACAACAAACAAGGACGAGATGCAGCAGTTGGCACAACAAGGAAGAGTCGACAAGCAAGCCCCCATGAGCCTTAAACGCTCCCAGGGTGGCGTAGTCCGCAGGAACGCTGGACTGGAGACGTATCAACTGGACCGTGCTCTGTTGGTGGCCAGCGTGATTACCACCACCATTGTCTCAACTGCACTGTTTTGGTAGCTGGGTGGTGTTGCGATTAACTAATTGTAGGCTTTGGCGATGCCTGTGTTGTTGCTGCGGTTCCATGCTTGGATAGTTCTATACCCTGCGTCGCAATGAATACATTCTTCATTCTCTTGCTGCATCGGCCCTTTTCGACTGTCCCCCAAGAGAATTAATGTAAACTGGATGCTTAGTATCACCGCGAAACACGCCGGGTGACAGAGAATAGAGTGCATGTTGGATGTAAGGTATGTGCCAGGTTATTACCTGATGTAGACGACTCGGAGTAGTATTATGCTTGGCGTTTTTGCTTATAGGGACGGAGAGTAACGCCGGCGACTACAGCAACACCACAAGCATAAGTCTTTCTGATTCCTAGAGTTGTACCAATCGGGTTTTTAGAAGAAGGGCCATGTGCATCTGCAGTAGTAACAATGCAATACTTTGATGCAAAAATGGTCCAACACTGTGTGGGCTACGACCATCTGGAACACTCCCATTACAGCCCCCAACAGCCCCAACATTGTCCCATATGGCTACGTACGACACGGAGCACGCAAGGCCGATCTTATCCAGTAATTCGCATTCTGCATCTGTACCGCGTGGCCTTGGGACGGCTGACGACGCCGGCCTAGCGCTACGCTTTCCGGCCGTCGTGCCCCACAACCAGCGTTCATCTAGCCACTTTGAGACCGGACCGCTCCCTCCGGAGACCTAATCTGGACGACCGTCTGGTGTCATGGACTGCTCTATGTGTCTCAGCACGGCAGATTATACTCCGGTCAAACCCACTGTTTGATGTTATATGTCAAAGAATCCCGTTGGCATTGTTTAAGAGAAGAGCGCTCCCCGCCGTATCACTCTCAGCCCCGGCCACTGGCAACTGTAGCGACTCTTGAGGTTGATAATTAGTTTGATCAGTTGCTACTGTCCCAGAAGGTGTCCGCCATGGCAACGAATATTTTCACTTCCCATCGATTAACCCACGGATGGACTTTCAAGCAGGTTGACGACCCCGAGGATGCCTGGATGCCGATTAAGTCAGTCCCTACAAATGTTCACCTGGACTTGATGGACCATGGCAAGTATGTTTGATATGAAGCAGGCTGGTCATATTCTGTAACAACTAACCGGACCCAGAATCCCGGATCCTTTTCTGGGCTTCAATGAGCTCCAAGCTGAGTGGGTGGCAGACAAGGCGTGGAGATACAGAGTCGAATTGCCCAGCGTGCCCGAAGCCCAGGATGGAACTACGCACGTGCTTGCATTCGATGGCCTGGACACTTTTGCAACGGTCAAGCTAAACGGCATGACGATCCTTGAGAGTGACAACATGTTCATCCCGCACCGTGTCGATGTCACCAAGAAGCTCGAATCCGGTAAGAAGAACGTTCTGGAAATCGACTTTGCATCGGCCCGCCTCGAAGCCATTAAGATCAAGGAAAAGCACCCAGAACACAAATGGGTAGGCTTCAATGGCGACATGGCACGCCTTGGGGTAAGAAAGGCTCAGTACCACTGGGGTTGGGACTGGGGCCCGATTCTCAACACCTGCGGGCCATGGCGTGAGGTGCGACTGGAGACTTATGCCGCCAGGATCAAAGACTTGAGGATTGACTACAAACTGGACGACAGCTTAAAGACAGTCCAAGGAACGATATCCGCATCCATTGAGGGTGCTGCCGCCAATAGCATCTGCTTCAACGTATTTGACGGTGAGACCAACGTCTTCCGAGAAGCCACCAAGATCAACAATGGCGTGGCAAAAGTAGACTTCCATGTTAACCATCCGAAACTGTGGTACCCTCACGGTTATGGTGCACAGCCTCTGTATACCGTCACTGCAGCGGCCTTGGCAGATGGGGCAGAAATACATCAAACATCACGCAGAACGGGCTTCCGCAAGGGTGAGCTCATTCAAGAGCCAGGTGAGATTGGCAAAAGCTTCTATTTTAGGGTCAACGGGGTGGATGTATTCTGCGGTGGCTCGGACTGGATCCCCGCCGACTCATTTACGCCTAGAGTGACTGAGGACAAGTACCGCAAATGGCTGGAGATGATGGTGGATGGCTATCAAGTCATGATCAGGATCTGGGGCGGTGGCATCTGGGAGGAGGACATCTTCTACGACATTTGCGACGAGATTGGTGTTCTGGTGTGGCAGGATTTCATGTTTGGCTGCGGAAACTATCCCGCCTTTCCGGAGATGCTGCGATCAATCAAGGAAGAGTGCAGCGCCAACGTCACCCGATTACGACACCATCCCTCGATCATCATCTATGCGGGTAACAATGAAGACTATCAGGTGCAGGAGACATATGGCTTGACCTACGATTACGAAGACAAAGACCCAGAGAGCTGGCTCAAGACGGATTTCCCTGCTCGCTACATTTACGAAAAGGTAAGTGCGTGACCGATGAGGGCTGAGCCGAGTCCGCTAACTCAGCCATGCGGCCAGCTGCTCCCTGACGTTGTTGCAGCGGAAAGCCCGCATGTACCGTATCACCCGGGCTCGCCCTGGGGTGACGGGCTGCGAACGTCCAACCCCACAGTGGGCGACATGCATCAGTGGAACGGTAAGGATGCCCCATATGAGACCATGACTCAATAGACTGACGGGGTGCATGGTAGTGTGGCATGGGACGCAGGAAAAATACCAAATCTTCGACACCCTGGGCGGGCGCTTCAACAGCGAGTTCGGCATGGAGGCGTTTCCCCATATCGATACTGTTCGATACTATTGCACGGATCCCACTCAACTATACCCACAGAGCCACATGATCGACTTCCACAACAAGGCCGACGGCCACGAGCGGCGAATTGCAACGTACCTGGTGGAAAATTTCCGCACCAAGACTGATTTGGAGGTATGCGCCGTGTTTTTTTTGTGTGTGTGTGTGTGTGTGTGTGTGTTTGCACGAATACCTGGTTCATGGTCGACAAGACGTGTGACCAAGTGGGCCCCCGCAATATAGGCTGTATGGAATGCTAACCAACAACGAATAGTCTTTTATCCATCTCACGCAGCTCTCGCAGGCCGAAGCGCTAATGTTTGGCTATCGAGGCTGGAGGCGGCAATGGGGCCAGAAGCGACATTGCGGCGGCGCTCTGGTTTGGCAGCTCAACGACTGCTGGCCAGTCACGTCGTGGTCGATTGTCGACTACTTCCAGCGGAAGAAGCCGGCCTACTACGCGATGCGCAGGGTGCTGGCGCCCATTGCGGTTGCAGTCAAACGAGCACACTTTGATTGGAGCGTGGTGCACGCCAGAGTGCCGAGCACGAGCGACTATGAAGTCTGGGTTGCTAGTCAGGAGCGGGAGGAAGTGAGGGCGACGGTCGAGCTGCGGTATATTAGTGTTAAGAGCGGGCACGAGATTAAGGACAAGGTGGTGAAGAAGGACTTGAGGCTTGTGCCCAACGGCACGACGGACGTCCTGTCGGGAACGATTGACAACCGGAACGAGGAACCGCATGTCCTAGCGGTCCGCATATGGGTCAACGGGGAGATTGTGTCTCGGGACGTCGACTGGCCGCAGCCGCTCAAGTACCTGGACTTTGAGGAGCGTGGTGTCGAGGTAATACCGCAGGGCGAGACGATTGTGGTCAGAGCCCAGAAGCCGACAAAGGGCCTTGTCTTTGAGGAGCGGTCCGGGGTGCTAGTGCACGACAGTGCCATAGACGTTGTCCCTGGCGATGAGCAGGTCATCAAAGTGAGGGGACTAGGTAAGCAGGACGCTCCGTTGAGGTGGACATATCTGGGCAAAGAGTAGCAGTAGCAGGCACGCCCTACGGATTGGGCATGGCGGCTGCGGGTAGCGACGGTGGCAAAACGGTGGCATTGCATTATGCAGTCTTGTGCGAAGTACCGCTGTACGGGGACTGCGGCTGCGTGAAGGCGGGAGTGGTTTGCATGCTGGGGCTAAGCCATGGCGGCCAGTCCTTGGTGATTTTAGCAGCACTACCAGACACTTGTAGCTGACGAGAGCTGTGCTAGCTTAGAGTTAGAGTCGCTATAGGCAAGGGCAGAAGGCGCGAGGAAATGAATACGCGAGCTGTGTGTGAGAAAACAGCGGCATTACAACGTTTGGTCGAGTAGAGTGGTCCAACGATATCGGTGGGGGTATATGTGCAGGCTCGTATAGGGCCCTGTCTGGAGTTTGCTATAGCCAGCCAGGCACACATGGCCAAGCGGGGCGCGCCCAATATGAAGGCTTGTCTATCAAGCACATGTTGAAAATTTCCAAGATTAATTAAACGACGAGCAGGCTGGGCTACTATTGTCTCTGTCGCTCTGGGGAAGGGCCGGGCCTGCAGCTCGCAGGATGGATGGGCAATCTAGCCAATCTAGCGGTGGCAGACGAGGGCCATGGCGAACGGCGGACGGTGTGTTGGCCGGCCCAGGCTCGATCTCGACCCGGCCTCTGGTACAGCATGTCGGCAGAAGGCGGCCTGGCGCTGGGGGTGGGTGGGAGCGTCCATCCACTCATCCATCGGCTGCTGCTATCCCGAGACATGTGTATGGGCACACTGTACGATTACGTTTGAGGCGTCGGACTGGGAGGGGCGACCCCTGGCATGTCTTTTGTCTTCCAAGCGGCCTTCTCTTTGCACGATGCAGAGCACCGCCGTTCGGGCTCCCAGAGGCGATACGAGCGAGGGCATTGCCGCCGCCTCCTGCTCGTCCTTGGATGCTGCGATCCACGGCGCCGTCTGCTTCAGCGTGGCGGGAAGGATGATGCGCACCTTGCTGAAACGGCGTGCAGTAGTGCCGTCGCCGCCGCCAGAGCAGTCGAGTCGAGTCGAGTAGAGTACCAGCGGATGGCGGGAGAGGCCGTGGTCGAGTCGAAGAGGTGGCTCTGGTGCGTCTGTCGCCGTCGAGTCGTCGGGCCCGTGAGAGCAGACAGGCCATACTCGCCTTCTGGACGCCTTCTCGAAGGCCCGCGAGGCGTGGCTGGTGGCGCGTCCCATGGCAATCTCGCTTGGCTGCGCAGACGCAATCGTTCCCGTCCGCCCCGTGTCCAACGTTCGCCTCTTTTTTCTCCTCCGCCAGCACAAAACCCTGCCGGCATGGGCGCAGGGATCCCAGGGGGCTATCAGGGTTCATGGGCTATAATGCGGGGATTATACCTCGCCCATGCGACCCTCTGCTCTGCCTCTTGATCATTTCCGGCCCTATGAGCTCCGCTACCTGCCGCAAACTACACCCAACCTCACGCGCCGCCCGCTCCATGATGACGGCGCACATCGAGCTGTAATCTTGCATCAGCCTCCGCTTGCTATGCGCCGTGCAAGGCTGCCGACACACGCTGCCCTCATCGTCTCTGGTATATCAACACCCCCGGCTCCAGCGCCCTCCTAGTCCCACAGGCCCTATATTGCTTCTCGGCATACCGACTGGTACTCATCCTTCGTACCATCCGCGGGCCTGCCCCTACTCGTATTCTCAGCCCCGACATACTATTTGACTGTCCCTACACCTCGACCTGGTGCCTGGCTCCTGGTTCCTGGCCTGACAGCCACACGACGCGTGCACTTCTTTTGCCACGCTCGTCGTCGTCGTCGTCTTCCTCCTCCTCTTCTTCTTCTTCTTCTTCTTCTTCTTCTTCTTGCTTGCCCCTGTAGTCCCTGGCGACCCAGCCCGCCAAGCTACTATCCACACTATCGCCAACATGTTTCATACCTTCCAATCGTCCGTGGGGGTCCGCTCGCCTGGTGCAGACAGCGATAGCCCAGGAAAACCAACCCGGCCCCCAGGATCTCGCCGAATCTCCACCAGCAACGCCTGTGTCGAATGTAGAAGACGCAAGATTCGCTGCGATGGTCTCCAGCCATGTGGCCAGTGCCAGTGGTACCAACACCCAGAAGCATGCGGCTACTCAAAACCTGCCCAGAGAGTCGTGCCCAGCAGAAAGTGAGTGCCCAGGGTCCCTTTTCCTTGCATATGTCGTACTGACTGGATTTGACAGGCTGGTTGACAAGCTCTCCAGCAACATTGAGCAGTACAAGAGTGTCCTGACCAAGCTCTATGGAGTAAAGAGCCTCGAGTCATTGAGTGACCTTCCGCGTGAAGAGCTGCTGCAACTGGCTCTGTCCTCTGGACCAACCAACTCAACAGCATCACCATCAGCAGCAACCACCTCTGCAACAGAATCACAGGCCTTGTCTGACGTCCCAGCTGGCTCGGACGAGCCTGAGAGTCTGGAGGCGCTTGAGCAAGCTCCCCCTGAAGATCCCTATTGGGACGAGGCACGCAAGCACCAGATTCGCGTCCAAGGCATTTCCGACGATGTAAACGGTCTGTCCATGTCGGTCGACCGCCTTTCGTCCTACGTTGGCATCTCCTCGATTACGGCAGCGCTCAAGGTCATTGTACGATGCGACCCCCAGACACGATCCCTCATCTCCTACAACCGACAGGAGACGGCACTCCCAAGCCGTGCAAGCTCTCCCAAGCCCGAAGTCACAGACAACCGGCCAGATGCCTTGCCGTCTGTTGAAGAGGGCCAGAAGCTAATCAAAATCTATTTTGACCGGGTGCACCCTTTCTTTCCCATGATCGACGAGGCCAAATTTTGGTCTTCCTTTCTGTATGGAAACCGCAAGGACTCGCCGTGGCTGGCACTTCTGAACATGGTCCTCGCACTCGGATCGCTTGCATCGTCTGGTGCAGACAACGAGGCACACTATGTGTATTTCAGCCGATCACGACGGCATTTGTCGCTAGAGTCATTTGGAAGCGGCAATCTGGAAGTCCTTCAGGCGTTGGCTATCATGGGCGGATACTATATGCACTATCTGAATCGACCGAACGAGGCACACTCGCTCATGGGAGCCACGCTTCGCATGGCTACGGCTCTAGGACTACACCGCGAGTATTCCGAAAGAAGCGGTGCAGCCATGCAGTCTGGGGCATCGGGCGAGGAAGACTCCATTTCTCCTGAGATGAGAAGGCGCATCTGGTGGAGTCTTTTCTGTCTCGACTCTTGGGCATCGACCACAACAGGTCGGCCATCGCTGGGAAGGATGGGTCCTTCGATTACTGTCCTGAGACCTGGGACAACTGCCAATACTGTAAGAGCCAGTCCCTGATCAAACTTGAAAATGCTAACTCTGCGTTCTAGGCACAGACGATGCCACCACCCAACAGCCCTCAGTATCTCGAGCAACTGAAGATTCTTCCGTTGGTCCACGCCTCTGCGTTTTGCCAGATCGCTACTAGAATACAGGATCGCCTTGTCGAGTCCCCAAACCTCCCTGCCGCAGAAACAGCAAGCTACGATGCCCAGTTGGTCAAGTGGCATGATGAGCTGCCTCTGATTCTCTCCAACCCCAACGAGCCGTGCCCGGAATTCTTGCGCCGAACACGACTGGTAATGAAGTGGCGCTTCCAAAACATCCGCATTATCCTCCATCGACCTTTTCTGCTCACCGCAGCACTTCGACGCGCACCATGGATTGCCTTGAGCACAGAGGAGAAGATCGCCGTCAGGAAATGCCGGCATATTGCTTTGAAAACGATCGAAGACATCAGCCGAGAGTGTATGCCCGATCTGATATGCTGCTGGAACGCAGTGTGGTTCTGCTTCCAGGCCTGTATGGTTCCGCTTGTATCACTCTTCAGCGACTCCAGCGTACCCGAGGAGACAGAAAAGTGGAAAGTCAGCATCGAGACTGCACTGGCCTTTTTCGAGCAGGTCAAAGACTGGAGCATCGCCGCCAAGCGGAGCGGAGATGTAGTTACACGGCTCTATGCGGCATACAAGACCCATGCTTCGACGGCATCTCATCAGCCGCAGGCCCAGATGCCGCGAATGGCATATACTCAGCAACAGGGTCATCCCCAGATGCACGCTCACTTTGGCGTGGCGGGAACGCAGGCACCCTCTATGCTCAACACCGATGCCGCTGCCTACACCCAACAACATGCCGCTGCCTTTAGCCACTTCAACCCTGCCACCCCGACCTGGTCCAATATGAGAAACGACCCCACCATCCTGAACAACTTTTGGGATGACATGATGTGGGACACGAATATCCCCGACATGCTCGAGACGCCATTTGGATTGGGTAACGAGTATGATTATGCAAGTGCCGTGCAGGAGCCTGGATCGGGTGCGCCCTGTTGGATGAATGGCAACTAGTTGTCTATTTTGAGATTCGTACTGGCTGACATCACTTTTGCTGGTCGGTCCGCCGAGGGCGCACATGGCTGTTGAGGCGTTGTCCCTTGCTCGGCAAGCAAGTGACTCTCACCGCAACCAAATCAGAGTCCAGCCCCTCTCGGCCAGACCAGCACAGTTACACTCATCAAACCAAACGGCTGTTATCGGGATGTCAGAGAAAAAAAAACAGAGTTTGTGCTCACCGGGAATGATTCCGCTCGCGCTTGGACAGGGGTACTTGGAACCCAACCCCCTTGCCAAACTTTACTTCAAACATAAACACACGGCACGCAGACTCCACGTGGTTCAACAGGGGGCACGTGGAACTACCCGGACAGTTGCTTAGCACTTTCATCTTTCACACTGCACCTTTTTTTTTGGCGGATTACGCGCGATCTGCATTTCGGCGATCGAAGCGAAGCTAGGTGTTTCTTTCGTAGCGGTTTGGACAGGCCTCCGAGATGGTTTGTTTGAGTATGCGGTTTTCTTCTTCTTCACTTTTTGCACCTTCGACAACTTCTTCTTCTCCTCCTCCTTCTTGTCGTTGCTGACATTTGATCTGCATCTTGATGTTCTCTTTTTTACTCTTCACGTCGCATTGAACGGCCTCTTCTTCATGTTGATGTTATCTTCTCTTCTACATTCACATGCCTAGCAGCATTCTTCTTCTTTTATGTCTTCTTCATTGTTATCAACATCATGTACGTTTATGTCCCCCAATGTTCTTCTTCCTTTCTTCACTTTTTTCCACCCTTTTTTCCCACTTTTTCTTCTTCGACACGGTCCCTATTCATACAGATAGAGACGATAGGGTTTGCTGCATTTGATACCCGAATGAACTGGTTCGAGATGAATTGATATGGAGTTTTCACATGAATCGCGACAGCCTTTCTGTCTAAGCTTGATTCTTCAATAACTATTTTCTCTATTGTCTCCTCAACTACTTGTTTCAACCCCCTGTCTCCACACTTACAGGATCACATATCGTAAAAAACTATATAGGATTACTCATTAGACTTGCGTCTGCTTCCTGCAGGTTGTCGATGTAGATTGAATTACTTTAGCGAGCTCTAAATATACATAAAGTTGAGGTTTTCCGTCTATACGAGATGCTCTGCGTATTAATAGTATCTTAGCATGATCATCACGTGACTACCTCTCGCACGTGGCTGTAGCTTAATTATAGCCGCAGCTGTCACCAAAGTACCGAACGAGGTATCCTGGGCCAATGCCCCTTGCATCGCTTGCAAGCCAGTGGCAACGCTGACACGAAACATTGCCTCCGTGTACGTCCCGCCACCGTCGTGCACTCTCATAGAACTAGAATCTAGAGTGTCAAATGTCTTAGTCGTCGGCCACACTACCTTACCTCAAATCACCGAACAAACTACCGGTCCCGCCACCTAGTCCACGGCAATTCACCGAATCAACTGCCGTCTTCCGAGACGATGTGGACTACTATAGAGTAGTTGCGGTCGGACCTCACTTCATCGTCAAACATGGACGGGGGGGGGGGGGGGCCC
>PELC01000063.1:0-186241 GCA_005212705.1 Curvularia lunata | reverse complement strand
GGGGGGGGGGGGGGGGGGTGGGGGGGGGGGGGGGGGGGGGGGGGGGGGGGGCGGTCGTTTCTCAAACGCTGTCTTGACGCTTGGCATCAAGCTTGACTTCTAGGGGAGATGAGCTCCAGGTTCCGGTTTCAGCATCAAATAGATAGACAGAAGTAGGCTCTTCGGCAGGTGGCATTGCCCATGCCATGCTAAGGAGAGCGGTGAAGGCAAGAATAGAAAGCTTCATGGTGTTTGAAAGAGTGATGAAAGAATCGAGTATTATGGTTGTAGTATACTGAAAAATACGTGCTGTGCAGATGGATACTCTTCTCAGGACCTAATAAAATCATATATATGTATTTCTGATGTAGCTATCTATTCTGTTTTCAGTCAAGATGCATTCTTCTAGTTAGTAATATTCCGGTCGGTCTTACTACTATACCAAGACGCCCTTCTGGCTATACGATACCTTCTGCTCCTTGCAGACAATCGTAATACTACGATCATAGTTCTCCGGGTCTTTTCCGACTATTTTGCCACCATTCTAACTCCATTCTAGTCTCTCTAACCCGTCTTACTACTAGACTAGGATACCTTCTACTTCCTCTAGACGCGCTTACCGCAATACTTGCAATACTTGGCATCTTCCACTCCCCTTTTCTGTCAACTACTTGTCTAATATTGTGGGGCTGGGGTACTGTTCTTCCACTCTTTACCCGTCCTTGTTATTGGTTGCTAATAGCGACCAAAGCATATTGGCTGCTTTTCTCTCCATGCCAACTAGCAGCCTCGGCTTGATCGTCTCTAGTTCCGTCCTCTATTTGACAAAGCACGCGCTTCTAATGCAGATAGCATGACCTGAGCTGACCTAACCTGGAGCTAGAACCAAATAGATCCTTAGGTAGCTACTGCTTGGCCTTATTTTACTACATGATGTAAGCTTATGTATATACTCATAGCGACTAACGCCAAACACTACCCCAGTTCTGGTCTAAGTAGTTTTCGGGAACTCTACCCATACCCCAGCCCAGGTCTTACGAAGTAGCAATCCTGCCCTACCCTACCCTGAACCCCTTTATCTAGGGCTTGTTTAGCTAGGGCGACGTATCCTAGTGCTAATGCCAGTGAAACCAAACCTCAGCCTCTCATACTCACACATGGGTACCCTCTAAACCAGACATTTTAGCAACAAACTCTCGAAGAAGAGACGTTTTCTTAAGTCGGACCGCCGGTCAATCCTACTAACGCTGAATATGGTCGAGCAAGCCTACGCTCACAGGAGGTTATGGCGAGCTTACATGAGTGCAACATATTCGTTCCTCGGCTCACCACAAGGTGACATAAATCGTTATCATGGTACCT
The DNA here is from genome assembly GCA_005212705.1 of Curvularia lunata. NCBI lineage: Eukaryota > Fungi > Ascomycota > Dothideomycetes > Pleosporales > Pleosporaceae > Curvularia > Curvularia lunata. The sequence goes on along the minus strand of PELC01000063.1, from coordinate 184,900 downwards.
GGGTTAAGTCAATTGAAGGAAAGTTTTGAATGCGTAGCATTATATTGACTTTGAGTTACAAGAAACCTTGTTCTAAGAGACTGTCGCCCGCGACCGATTAGAGTTAGCAGTAAGGATTTATGAAATTGATTGTAAGGTCTGTCTGTTCTGTAAACGATGTCTTGAGTTAAGCGAGGCAGGTTTGCCAACAATGGCAAAAAGCTCGACCGGGAAGCTACGCAGAGCAAAGCATCACTGAGTATCAGAGAAACGAGAGTGAGAAATCATTTCGTACTTTTAGAGATATAACAATCTATAGGAGCAAGCTGCTAGTTGTAATTCGTAACGAAGAAACATACGAATCTGGACGAGCAATCGCAACAAACAACCAAGTTCTCTTTTCAGAAATAACGATTTTTCAATTCAAGGATGAGAGTCAGAAAAAATTAAACACACTTTGGCCCACACGATGAATTCCCTTCTCAAAACCCAGAGTTGTCAACAATCAAGCTGATACCAAGCTTATCAAGCCAAGCCTGACTACTATATATGTTGTGTCCAAGTTAGTCTAACTTTTGCAGTGAATCTGTATCCGCATGATGAATGTAAACACCGACCTCAATAAAATTCCAGCACCTCTATCAAGCTTTCTATCCAATTGATTCGCAACAAAAAGGGATCGAAATTTCCGATCTCTGGCGATCAACTGAACAATCCTTGAGAACATTTGCTTGCCGTGTGTATTCGAGATGTCACTAAAACAAAGCTTCGACATTGTAGATACCACTTGAACTCTCAATCGTCTAAATAATACCCGTATCTAAATCGAAGAACCCAATCAAAACTTTAGAAAAGCGGAACCACATGTGAATGCAACTGACGGGTTGACCAAGTGTTACCCAGCTGGAATGACCAAAGTCGTATCGACAGGAGGGTGCTGAATAGACACAGCATAGACATGGCAAAGCTCACTGGCTTCTTCGCTAAGACTGAACAACAACCCCATTTTATAAAGGCATCCGTCTCTAGCAGTCCACCTCGGCTGTCATGTTCCCGCTCGGTCAAAAAAGTGGAGCAAGGGAAGTGGAGTCAAAAAATCAAAAACATACAACAGCGGGGATTCGCCGGTGGTCACCCACCCGACTACTAGTCCACCGGTCTTCAGCTTAAATCTGCTAGATCAGACGGGGTAGCTTGCTCCCTGAAGCCTATGGTCGTATGTGAAAGGATGGGGTGGTGGTGGTGGCTATATCCTGCTGGAACATGGTCATGTGACCCTGGAACATGAACAACTCGAAGTCAAGAAAACGAAGGCGGGATGGTTCGAGTATTGGGGTTATGCTGAAATGCTCTAGTGGAAGTGAACTAGGAGGGGGATGTCCAAGGGCAAGACTTGAGGCGAGTTCGATATCCTCAGCAAATCCGTCACTGAGCAACCACCAAAACAAACTGACAGGAGAAATGCCATCGGCTAATGTGTCACAAATACCTTCGGACTTCACCTTGGACTATTGTTTGATCAAAATGCGGTCCGGAGTCTGTGGACGCCACACTGCCTCACCACGCGAAGTCCGATAATCCAAGGCAACGACCGCGTAATGCCAAAACGTCCTCGTACTATGATCCTCTATAGACCACTGATCTTGACTGAAAAAGTTATGCGATGGTGTCAATATTACTTGATATAAATTAATTCTAAAAACTTGGCTGGGTCGAGCAGCCCAATCTCTGCTGCAATGGTCTGAACAAAACACAACACCAGGCTGCACTCCTCATCCCTATAGATCTTACACCCGAAATAAGCCACATGAACAGTGAAAGTAACAGATCAGCGTGTACACGTACATTGCTGACAATCCAAAAAGCCATTTCCGCCAACTGAGCCACTCAACTTGTCCAACACCCCAATCCCCAATACCACTGTTCTGACGCAGTCGAGCAACGGAGATTGCAGGACTCCAAAACGACTTGGCGAGCAAGTCGAAGATGTAATTGGAGAAAAGAATGATTGCAACCACAGTGAAGGATTCCGTACGCCCAACAGACACGACGCCCGTTGACGCGTTCTCATTGAAGGAACTGCAACGGCACTCAGCACTACGTACCTCTTACGCTTCTCTAATAAAAGGATTCAGATAGCAGAAACGAGCGGATATATAACTACATTCCCATCCATCCCACCCATCCCAAACTTCATCCTCAAGTCCATCTAACATTCTCATATCTACCCAACCATGCGCCTCACACTCCTCGCCCTCCTCCCCACCGCCCTGGCCGCGGCAATCCCCGAAAAACGCGCCTCACCACCCTTCCACCCACCCCCTTATGCCTTCTTCCCCCATTCTGCCGTCACAAAAACCATCACCGTGACTACCACCACAACCGTCACCGTCCCCGGTATCTTTCCCACTGCAAATGGCACTTTTCCCAACGCCACGACGACGACGAGTAGTATAGACCTGGCGCCAATTACGTTAATCACCTTGCCTACTAGCGAGACAGAGGCAGCAGCGACAGAAACGAGTGGTTTGGCCCCGATTACGTTGATTACGCTTCCCAGCGAGACGGAGGCAGTGGCGACGCCGACGGTGGATGAGGGGGCGGCCCCGACGCCGAATGATATTGCGCCCATTACGTTGATCGATGTTAGTGCTGTGACGCCGATCTAGGCGTGTGTTTGGGAGAAAGGAAAGAAGGGGGATTTGTGCTAGAGAAAGGAAGTGGGAAGAAGGAGTGTGGAGGGTTGATTAGACGGGGATTCTATGTACATACATGTAGATTTTGGGGCTTGGACTTGACGGAACGAAAGGACACTCGTTTGATTTGTTTGTTTGTTTGGAATGCATAAAATTTGAAAAGCTTGAGAGTGTGATCTTGGTGTGAGGTATGAGTAGTTGGCTGGTGCATAGCAGAATATATGTGGGTAAATCAATCCTGATTGCGTATTGCATGGTGTGTTTCCATCAACGGCAAGAAAGTGAAAACAGTGAGTCCAGCATCTAGAGGGAAAAGCACCAGCCATTTCTCCATGAACAGACTTCGGTTCCTTAAGCCCCATCACCGTAACGCCATATCAACGCACGTCTTCATTGACAACTCTCATACAGCGCCGCTGGATCCAGCCTCATGGATGTACTCACCCTGCTACTTCGTCGAACATGTTTCCTTCCCACTGGCCTGTCATAAAATTAGCTTTCATCCATTCTATCAATCTCCCCCTTTCTTGAAAATAAAAAAAAGACTTACGCATCCCCAATAACCTTCCTCATAACCAGACTATCTACCCACACCCCTTTCACCAACTCCTTCTCCTTCGTCAAACTATGCCGCTCAAACCCCAATCTCTCCGCCAATTTCCAGCTCGGCTCATTGCGCGGGTCACATTCAATCTCCATCTCTACCTTGCCCTGGTCCTGCAGTCTGTCTTTGATAGCGCCAATGAACGCCGCCATAGCTTCCGTCGCATAGCCCTTTCCCTGTGCGGACGGCAGAAAAGAAAACCACAGGTCAGCATGGGTAACAGGCTTAATGCTCGATTCCCCAGGCAGCTTATCAGAATTCGTCTGTGAAGTTTTTGCGCCTACGCGGCCGATGAATTTGCCGTCGAGCGTTTCGACAGCGAGCTCGTAGATGGTGCGTGGGACGTCGTTGTGGTTGCGGATGTTTTCCAGCACCAGTTCGCGGGCTTGCTGGCGGGTTCGCGGCGGCCAGTATTGGTACCGCGCGTTGGCCTCGTTGCCTTCGAGTTCAAAGTAGCCGTCGACGTCCTGTGTGACGAATTCGCGGAGGAGTAAGCGCGGCGTTTTAATGGCGCCGAAGCGTTCGCCTTTGACATTTGCGCGTGCAATAGCGGCGAGCTCGTCCTTGGTGAGGGCGCTGGAGCTTGCGAGAATCTTTTGGATCACAGTCCCCTTTGCTTCGACGTAGTCGACAATGTTTGTGGATTTGGCGGCGAGCTCGATCTTCACGCGCGCGTACTCGTCTCTGAGCTCAGCATTTGTGCGCAGAGTGTCCCTCAGGCTGAGATGGTTGCGTGTCTGAACAGCCCCTTCTACACAAACGTAGATGTTATGAGGTACAGACTGATTCGGGTCCTTGAAAGCATGGCGATCGATGATGCCGAGTTCTCCTAGGTAGTCAAACTTTCCATTCGTGATAAGGGCATCGATCGCGGACTGCAGATTGTCGCGGGACACAATGACATCAATATCGATGATTGGTTTGGCAGCCAGTCCAGGCACTGATGTGCTACCCACGTGCTCGATGGAGAGATATCTGACGTGTCGCAAATGATCCTCCAACTCTGACTTGATGCCTTCAAACTGCTTGGGCCATTCCGGGTTGTACTGCTCAACATCGACAGACATGGTTCGGGTTTGGAGGACAGGTAAGAGGGCTGAGGAGAGAAGCCAGGCGCTAGATATCTTCATCTAGGCTGCAGAGTTGAATGCATAAGCTAGGCCGCGCTATTGGTTGACCCTGCGCAATCCATCCGGGTGCGCCCGAGATGCACAGGCTGGGTAGCGGTGTAAGGGCGCATACGAAAAAGACAGGCAGCAGCTATGCGTCGCGTACCATGGTGCAAATGCAGTGTTGGTGGTGTACATGGAACCAAGCGGGCGGTTGCACAGATTCGATGCGTGTCGGAGATAGCGGCAAGAGTTCCGAACCAGTGGATTAGATTGCGCTCCCCTACTTTTGCCTTTTCAACACTAATCACAAAGCTCAATTTTGATCACTGGGAGATCTGGGTATGGTGGGGACGCATGGCAGCCCAACAGCGAAGTCTCGGCTGCTGAAACCCCGCCAACTCTGCTTTGCTGCCTGGGCTGGCAACGTGCTACCACGAAGATGCCAACTGCAATCAGCAGCGTTAGCGGAAGCAGGACGTCGATGCATTGTACACAGCCGAACCAAAAGGCGGCTAGGTTGTCAGCAATCAACTTCTGGGCCCTTGCCCATGTGCCAAATCTACCGTGTTCGTCCCACTCGTTTGGGTCGAAGGTGGTTTGCATCATGGCCAATCTGCCGCACTTCATCCTGGGGGGCTGGACTCGGTCTTTTTCTCCAATAACCTGTACATCGGCAATGAAGAGCATGTGTGCGCTGTCGCTCTGGCTCTCAGCCTCTCGGTGCATGTGGCTTTCACGCAATAGAATCTGTAAGACCTTGTGGCCCATCTTGAATGGTGCAGGACCCTCTGCCCAAGCCAGACCAGTCACATTGAACTGAAGCCATAGCCCCTCCTCTCCCTCGGCTCGGAATAAAGTATGTTCGTACTGTAGTGGGAATTTGATTCGTTCGGATATGGCCTTGTCAGCTTGCCAAGCAGCTTCCTCATTACCGAGATTTGCAGGTACTTGCACAGCAGCAATGTGTGGAGGCGACGGATCCAGAGGAAATATACGCTCGTCGTTGAGAAGTATGGCAGACCCAGATTTGTCAATATTAAGCATCAACGTCTGCGTTCTCGTCAGCGTTGCCTGTTATGCACCACCCAGGGGCTCTCACCAAAAAGCTGGCAGGAGGCGGATGTTGCCATTCCACAGCACCAGGGCCCTTTGATATCCCAAAGGGACACCCAAGACATTCAAGCTTGATGGCGTATGTCCTGTTCAGGTTGACTACGGTTATAATTGGGGCCGCCTCCTTGGCGGCCGGGATGTGGATCGTCTCGACTGTGTGTTCTTGGCCTGAGAGAGGTGAAGACACCGCGGCAGCCACAGCCGCAAAACTAAAAAGACCAAATGAGTGCATGATGAAATCAAACGAATGTGAAAAAGCAACGAAAGACTATGGGTCAACCAGAATATGTGTATTGTTAAGGAGAAGGAGCGCCCAAGCTGGCGGAAAGATGACGCGGGCGGAAGCCTCGGTCGACGGCTACTATTAAACTAGCGCAGTAACCGTGAACCTCAGGAATCCTGGTTCTAGATTCCTGGCGATCTCCTAGACTCGTGGAAAAAGGTGGGCAGATATACGATAGATAGCATAGCACTGCCACCGTCTTGCAAAAGAGCCCACATAGGCCTTGTGTGGTTGGCAAAGCACACCAAATGGTGGATATCTGGGTGAGTGGTTGGCGGGCGCGTATATTTTCGATGTGCTGACACGATGGACGCGTGGACCTGCTTAATGCGTTATTTTTGGCTGAACCTTTTTTCGATACTATCCGCACTCGAGCCCTTTTCCGTACCGTGTCAATACGACAAGACTGTTATCGGTAATAGTTCAAGCGTAACACAGAATTGTGCAGTTCTCGAATTCCTCCTCTATAGTTCATGAAAGCTCGCCTTGGGGACTGCATATGCCTTGAGTACATCAAAATTTGTCAGTAAGCCAACAAACAAAAGAGCATGTATGTCTAGTCATGCTGCAACCTTCGAGTGCGCAGCCATTGTCTGTAGATTGCTCTTCGCCAGGATAACCAAGCAGCTGGAAAGGATGAACAGGACCACAGAGAAGTTTGCCTCGCAGACCGAAGAAGTGGGAAAACGGAAAACCATCGCATCCACTCGCATCACTTCAGTCCAACAATGTAGCGTAGGCGGACTGTAAGGTTTCCAACGCACACAGGGCTTGTTCAGGTGGCGGGGTGGAGATGCGCTATGCAGGTAGTGTTGATCCTCTAGTGTAGCCTCACTCCTCTTCGCTCTCTTCACTGCTATCTCCGCCCTCCAGTCCTCTCCGCATCAACTCTTCTAGATCATCTTCGTCATCATCTGCGGGGACTTCAGCGGGTGCGATGGGTTTTCGATCGTGACCGGCCGTGTCTGGTTGTACAGAAGGGGCTATGTCCATGGGTTCAACGTCCCTGTCATGATACTCGTCCTCTTCCGCGTCTTCATCTTCCTCGTCATCATCATCGCCTTCAGCGTCATCGCCACCCAAGTCACCAAAGTCAATCTCATCCTGTGTGTTGCGGTTGCGCGTATGTGGATTTGGAGAGCCTTCTACGTCGCTGTTTGCTGCACTAGCAAGGGATATAGGGCCATTGGATGGTGAGCGCATATAGCCAGTACCAAGCGTCGACCCTAGACCAAGGGCTGCCAGCGCACCGTTCTTGCGTCGTGGTGGGCGTGCATCAGGTACCTCAATTTCAAGATCGCCATCATCCTCATCCGATGGAGCTTCGGATTCTTCTTCGTCCTCGTCGTGATGGTGATGCGATTGTTGTTGATTTGATTTGGACGGAGGCGATGGAGCTGCCGGTGAGGACACAATCTCGCCATCGGACTCGTCTGATGAGTGTATGATCTCTGCAGATTTGATCTTGGAAGCTGGGGGCGCAGTAGACTTGGCCTTAGCCTTGGGTGCAGTGTCTGTTGCAGTGCGTTGAAGACGAACAGCAGGCGTTGGCTGAGTCTTTTTGGGCTTGACCATCGGACTCGCTGTTGTGGTCTTGCGCTTCTTGGGTGCAGCTGCCGCAGCAGGCTTACGCGCCTGACCACTGACGGCGGGCGCGCGAGTACTGGCCTGTGGCGTATGAGCAGCACTGCTGGTGCCTGCTCGGTGTTCTGGTGAGGATGCATAGCGGTAGTCAGACTCGTCGCCTCGCTTGTTCTTCTCCTTCGCTAGGAAGTGCCTGAAGTCATAGGGGTTGTCAGGATCCGGGTCGCCCGCCTCGTCGTCCCCTGCCGCCTCCCCAAACAGATCATCATCGTCATCTTTGTCCTGAGTACTGTCCTTGGACTTCTTAGGGTATATCTTGGCGTGCTGTGAAGAGACGTCTTCGCCGTTTCTGGTGGCAAGGTTGAACGTGTAGCTGCTCGAGAGCGGTTCTAGAGTGGCCTGCTGGGTCGCAGGATCAAATATGAGCACATACGACTTCTTTGGCTGTGACTTCTGCCCTGTGAAGGTGAAAACATCCTGGTGACCCGAGTCGCTCGTATCGTCGATTCGGAGATTGCAGAAGTTTGTCGACGAGGGCGACGAGAGGGTTGTCGAACGGCTGCCAGACGTCTGGGTAGGCTTGTGGTTGTCTGCACTCTGCATCAGCACGCTGCAGGCGGCAAGTCGTGTTCCTGCTGGGCTAGGACTCACACTTCACGCTGCTGTATTCGCCTGCAGCATCGTCGTGGTTCTGTATCCGGTCGCTCAGGTGGAGGGTGAAGTGCGCCTTCTTGTGAGGTTCGATGCGGTTTTCTACCACAGGCGACGCCATTCCTGTACGTGTTACGATATGGCGACAGTAAAAAGCAAGACGGAATCGTCGAGGGCGATGGCACACAGCCGCGGAGCAAGTATCATGCGAAGAGTGCTGTTTGCTGAGTCTGGCGCGCCATGTTGCATGTCCGAAGCCCGGCCGGCAGGCGGAGCGTCTCAACCCAGACCGGCCTCCCGCCGCTAGCCAGGCACCGATTCACCACTCCACTCCACTCCACTCCGCACACGACTAGAGTAGTCCAAGCCTGCCGACGTCTCCGCTTTGCCAGATCCTCGAGCCGTCAGGCATCCAGCTGCTTTCATCTTTATCGCCATGTGTTTACACTGCTCCTCTGCATAGCTGGCTTTAACTTGGTGGTTCGACCAGCATGCCCCTGGACACGACGAACAAAGCAATCCGCCAAAACATGCAAAATGCCCAAGGATGTACAATGCCACGCTGTGCACTGCTGTTTCTCTGCAGAGTAATTTCGTCGTTGCATCGGAACTTGACTATCATTAGCAACTGTACTCTCCTCTTGAACATGATTTCACTGGCCCAGGGTTTGAACAGTACGAAACCTTCCAGTAGGTAGATTACAATCAAGAGATGGCCATCACGAGAAAGAACGATTGTGTTTGCTGTGCTTCGTTTCCAAAAACACTTGCACAAAGTGGTTCATAGAATCGCTCTCGGATGGCGGCCGCAGCCACCGCTGTTGGTGTCGCCAACAAGTTTCCGGCACCAACACATGTCTAGTCAGTTGGTCCTTGCCGTGACATAAAAGCTGTTCGAGATCAACATCAAGATCATGCATGCTTCTTTCCCAGCGTAACGACGCTAGCAGATATCTACCAAGGGGAAATGTGTCGTGGTGATAAGACAAGGGGGCTTTGCCATTAGTGGGTCAGCATTTGCGTACGGCTTGAACGGTAGTACGGTCTGTTACGATCCAGCACCACGTTCTGTGACCCTTTCGTTGGTTGTCGTCTCCAAATCACGGGCGACAGTGAAGGCTCCATTTCGCGGGCCAATGGAACTCATCTCAGTCAGCTGGAGAACGAACTGAGCGAGAGAAACTTCGTCTTCTTCTATCTTGCTGCTTGACTGGAGTGAATCAGACTCGGCAGTGGCTGTTGTGGGTGTTATCACTAGTTACTGCTTTACAAACCGGAAAACGCCCGAAAGCTTTCGTCGTCATCCCGCACCATGTTGCTTCGAGTCATGCCATCTTATCTTATGATACTAGAAGACTGACGGTACAAAATGCCATACTAGTTGGACCGCCAGCCGCCGACAGGGCGGCAGATCACTGCTTGACTGGGTGCACCAACCGACAAGACACGTGGAATTCGGTGCTTCTTCCCAGAATTAGTATCCACCCAGAAGACCCAACATGGCGGTAAGAGGGCGCGTGGGCGAACCATGGGCGAGGCTGGGCATGGAAAACATGGGGTAAATGCATGCTCTGCTGGTCGGCCTGGATTTCGGAGCCCGCTTGTGCGCGCTGCCATCTCACGTAAGTCGATTCACTCGCCCTGAATCCAGTATTTTTGACCAATTGCCGTCGCTCAAATTTCTTTTTAATAAAGAATAAGCTTCAGCTGTTCGCAGGCCACCTCTCTATCACTGGCATGTGTTGTTTTGGGTGCCTGATCTCCGCTGCTCCGAGTCAGGTTACCCAACCACACATGCACACACCGAGTTGCTTTTACGCTGCTCGTCACTTATGCCGCAATTTGACTTTATGTCCAGCGAGAGAACAGTGAGCCCGCGAGTCAAGATGGCGTCTCGCATTGCTTGTGTTGCCGATACCGAGCAAACGGCGACATCCTATCTCTAGCTCGCCCTCTTCTGGGTTGTCGCCGCCCGTCACGCTGCATGCTGCTACTGTGTGATTGCAACTGCAGGCGACATTGAGCCATGGACATTGGCTGACGCGGCACGGAGCCGAGTCGAGATGGTGGTCTTTTTTTCTGCGCAACCTCGACTTCGGAAATTGTCCAACAGCAGATAGCAGATGGTATTGGAATAATGCATGCGGCGCATAGTCACCAACATTGCCCTTCATGTCGTTTAGCCGCAATCCGGTGGCGCTGACGCGCGCGCACACGACCGAGCTCAGTTGCTGTCAGACCCAAATGGCCCCACCGCGCTCCCGGCCTCTCCGCAAAAATCATTGGCATTACTGGGCCGTATCGGTTCCCTGCATCTTCTATTCGCTAGAGCCGGGCCTTGTACATGGCCTTATCAACCGTCCACCTGGAACACCCTGGCTACCAATTCACATGGCGGCCGTCTTCGGGCGCCGCTGAGACCCTTCAGGGCAAAAGGCCCTTTCTCGCCCTCTGCCGCCCATGCTGGGCCTTGCGCCGTCATCGGCTGCGCTGGAGCTGATTCGTCTTTAAGCGGGCCACCCGATGCCATGCACCCGTTGGCATGCCGCTTGCCACGACGAGATGCCTTCCGAGAGGCTGATCAGCTTCTGTACTACAGCTAGCAGCCGACGGCCATGATCCCCCCCGCGGATGCCTAATAACAGTCCTCCCTCACCTGCTCACGCTTGCAAGACCATTCCTCTGCTTAACCCACCGCTATTCGACCTACCGCTCACTGGAAATGATACCTAGCCTACGAATTTGGCTGGACACGCGACACAAGAGCCTGTGCAGACGCCATTGACCCCACCGTTTCAAGAGTCCGATTACCGAGCTCTAAATCCCCACAATGAGTGCCAGGACACTAACGAATGTCGTAAACGACCAAACGGTTGCCCTGAACGCTCTCATCTATGGATATGCCGGACACAGCCTAGTCACTCCTCAGCATGCTCTGCAGCACATTTGGTGGACTGAGGAAAGAATCAATGACAAAGTCACCAACGAATTCGTGTCTTCCCGGCTGCAGCCCCAGGAAAGGGACCGCCTTCACCATCCTGTAGGCTTTGGTGATCTGAGCGATGATACTTATATCGAATGGATCATGGAGAAAGCACGACGGCTATTCCTAATACTGGTTGAAATCGGCGAGGCAGATCGCATATTTGCTGTTGTCGACAAATCCTGGGACGATGACGACCTCCCTCTTGAAATGGAAGACATTGAGCAGCTGTCCTTGTCGAATCGGCGTGACAATCATGCCGATGCTCGCTTCTACCACACCCAGTTCACTTTTCTGTTACGAGAGCTCCGGCAAGGCGTGCACATCGACTATGCCCAAAACGAAGAGGTGCCAATTGAGAATGTCATGGCCCTTCCGGTTGCGGTAAGCTTGCAAGCTTGGTCTCGGATACACTTGCCAAAAAAACCAAACGAAATCTACATGCGGCGAAAGTTTCCACTCGGGAATGCGGAGGACCCAGAGGCATTTCATCAAGACTTCATACTCGATGTTGAGAGCGCGAGGATGGTAGAGCATGAGCACATTGCCCCGGTTTGGGCCTCGTACACCGCAAAAGGCTCTGGTTACATTGTCAGCAGCTTCGTTGGTCACCACACTCTGCGCACCTTCATCGACCATCGCAGTCCGGCACAATATCAGAAGTTACCAAAGCCTGAGAGACGGTGGTTGGTGCTCAACTGGCTTCACTGCTTGGCCGACGCCATTGCAACACTGCACCAAAATGGGTTTTGTCATTCCGCTATCCGGCCATCTAGAATACTCCTTGATGAACAGAATTCGATTGCGTTTAGTGACATTGGCAGCTTAGAGACATTCCAGAAGGACAAGAAGCCAGATGCGATGGAGGAATACATATACAGCGCCCCCGAGACCCATGAAAGCCTAGAGTCGCTAGATTTGGTTTCTCCTGTACCGGCATCTAGTCTTCCAAATGGCCGACACGCCTCTACCATCAGCAAAAGTTCATCAGGATCCTCAAACAGCAGCGGTTCGCATCGCCAGAAGCTAACCAAATCCTCACCTTCGGACTTCTCAGGATTCAACTTTGGGTTCAAGAAATCGGAACCGGTTTCCACTCGTCAATCTCGAGGGCAAGAAAGTGAGAAGGCAGACGTCTTTGCATTGGGTTGTGTGTTTGTGGAAATTGTAACGTTTTTGCTAAAGAAGAAACCCCATGATTTCACCAAGCATCGGACGTCGAAGCAGAGAATCAACACGGGTGGCAAGAACTCGCGTACCGATTCCTCGTATCATAGGAATCTCGACAAGGTTGAATCCTGGATGTCCACGCTAGAGATAGCGGCTCGCGGAAGCGATGACGAGGCACTCCGCACAATTCCCGATATTCTAAATGTTGTTCGCAATATGCTCAGCAAAGACCCCATGCTCCGTCCAACAGCGCGCGACGTGCGTGATGAACTGTTTGAAATCCTTCGTTGCACTTCGATTCCTAGCGTACATTGTGGCGCGCACCGGCACGATATTGGTATCGCATCGTCTTCACATTCAAGTCGAGACCGAGCATCCAGTATAGTGTCGCTTCAAACAGTGTCAACAACAAGCTCGAGGTATTCTGATACGGATACAATACGCTCAGGTACGACGCAAGTGCACTCCATATTGAACTACTATTCCGACCGATCTACGCTGTCTGGAATCCAAGAGGACGACAGTGCTTCCCTGGAGACGATCGAAGCACCACCTGTGCCGCACAACACAGATAAGATGAATGAGTCGTTGGGCGGAGTGGCTGTCATACCAGAATCACCTACCTTATCTGAGTTGCCACGCTCACCTACTTCGCCGATTTCTCCCATGTCACCCATGTTTGAACGTTCCTCTAGTCCGTCAAGGTTAAATCCGTCAACAACAAAGGTAAAGCCTTGGAACAAGCCATTTCTTTTGCTTCCATGAGCTCTGCACATGCTATGCAGAGCCATGGCAACTAAACCATTTGAAGTACCTTGGCAGCAATCAATGGCTGCCAAGAGACGAACACGCGCCTCCAAGACGCGGTGCTGCGGGGGATCCTTTGGGGTGAGCCTGGTAGTACTCTGCCACGGGCTGTGGTAACGATGCTGCAGTAGATTCGGAACAGGAAGGTATCCATAGATCCTGGATATGTATGGTCGTGCGCTTGACCCTGATTCGTCGCGCGCAGGACAACTGATCAGATAGTCATCAGGCGGGCATGAAAGACTACGTGGAGAAGTAAAGTGGAGCAGCATTATACGATCAGACATCCGCCTACCTTGCGCGGTGTTGACAGTTGAGGGGACAAGATACAGTGCGAGCATCAGCTGCTACAGCACAATAATCGAAACCATCACTACGTGAAAGCCAAACTCCATATGCATGGTTGTTATCGTGAGCCGTCTTGCACAGGCTGTACACATGTGACCTGGCTGTCGTCTGCTGCCACTTGATCCAATTTCAAAATGCGGGGTTGGTTGCCATCCGAGTGTCCAACTTCGCGCACGAAGCTCCACCACCTAGGACGTGGAACGCACGCCACATTGCTTAGCTTCCAGTTTCCGGTATTCCCTCAGCTCGCGCATTGACGTCAGCTATCTTGCTGCTTCTGCATACATGGTGGGGTAGACTTGGCACAGTCTTTTCGCCATGCATCGGTCGCGTACCCCATTCACGAGGAGCCAACGTGTCTCGGAATACACTCAGCGTTACACAAACACCCTACCTTTGTGGTAAATTGGCAATACAACAGCGAGCGAGCGTGATGTCCCTTGCTAAGTGTGAACGGGCGATCTGGGAACTCAACAAAGTGCTAGCCAAGACGATGATCACAGCCTTTTAAGGCATGTACTTCTGCATCTGACATGATGCATTCAGGACCAGGGTGCATACACATCATCGTACCATTAGCAAATGTTCATCCATCCTTGGATTAACCTCTCCAAGCTCCTTTGCCCTTGCACCGCCGGCTCTTGGCAGCCTGGAACAGCCCAGCAGGTACATGTTCGCTCACATGTTGTGTGGTCAGCCGGTGTTGCCATATGACGACCACAACCTGTAAGGGCATCCCGCCAGCCGACGCGGTACTGCCATGGCCGCCCGGGGCATGCAGCCATCAGGATCATCCCGCCGCTATCCCCAGAGCTAAGGCCATGGCATGCAGCTGCGCAGCCATTACAGGTACCGCCGAACCATGCTGTTGTAAGCCCGCAGACCGCTTAAATACTGCGGGCTTCCCTCTAAACTTTGACTCTCCTTGTGCTTTCTTGGGTACGTGTTTAGGCGCTGTACCTCAGTGTCTTTGACTTCCAAGATGCGGCTCTCCATCGGCTTCGTGGCGAGCCTGCTAACCCTGACGATCTCTGCTTCGAGCGACAGTAAGCTTCTGTCGCGTCAAAACAACAATAACACGGACTACAAGCTTGGATTCACTCCGCTCAAAACGCAATGGACTGATACTGTGGGAACCAACCCGTGGCCTGAGTACCCACGGCCACGCCTCCAGCGATCTGACTGGAAGAATCTCAATGGTGTTTGGCGATACCAGAATACCACTAGTGGCTCGGACGCCTCACCACCGTTTGGACAGCAGCTCCAAGATCCAGTCTTGGTTCCATTCTGCTTGGAAAGCGCGCTATCAGGTGAGCAATGTTGGTGTGCACTTATGGAAGCTTGCTAAAACCATCACAGGTGTGACTGGCAAGGGCCGCATCTGGAGCTGGTACCAAACATCGTTCGATATCCCGTCGTCATGGCCAAGCGGAAATAGTGTCATTCTGAATTTTGGCGCCGTCGACTATGAAGCTACTATCTTTGTGAATGGCCAAAAAGCTGGATTCCATAGAGGTGGCTATTTCGAGTTCAGTGTTGATGTGACTCCATATCTGAATTCTAACGGAACTAACGAGCTGTGAGTGTGTTGGGCGCAAAGAAAGACGAGAAACAAAAAGTGCTAACAGCCACGCAGCTTGGTATACACTTATGACCCGACGGATATGGACCGCGTTCAGATTCCAATCGGAAAGCAGACCTTGAACCGCGGCGGAATGATCTGGTATACGCCCTGCAGTGGCATATGGCAGACGGTGTGGCTCGAGTCCACACCAAAGGAACACATTTCGAAACTCGATCTAACGGCGGATATGAATGGCAAAGGTCAGTTACGCATTCTTATTTCTACCGTCGGAGTGCTTACATGCTTTAGTTACTGTCACTGTGCACAGCAGCACTAACTCGACAAGCACCTCATATGATATCACAATCCATGAACTCGATTCAACTGATGCCAAAGCAAAGGCTACAGGTACTAGTGGTAGCCAATTCACCTTTGATGTCGATTCACCTCGACTGTGGACACCGGATAGCCCGACCTTATACAACATCACCATCAAGATGGGTGATGATGTGGTACAGAGCTATACTGGATTCAGAACTATCTCAAGAGGTGTCATTGATGGTGTACAGCGCCCCCTTCTTAACGGAAAGTTTGTTTTCCCATTTGGAACCCTGGACCAAGGCTATTGGCCAGATGGTATATATACACCCCCAAGCGTAGAGGCCATGGTATACGACCTCAAAGTGCTAAAGAACGTCGGCTACAACATGGTTCGTAAGCACATCAAAGTCGAACCAGCATTGTTTTACAGGGCCTGTGACGAAATGGGTATGATGGTCATTCAGGACATGCCTTCACTACGCCCTGATCTGCCTGATCCTGGAAGCTGTGGAATCATCCGACTGGAGCCAGGCGCGCAGGCCGAGTTCGACCGGCAACTCCAGGTCATGGTTGAGCAGTTGAAGTCGCACCCCAGTATCATTGCTTGGACTATCTACAACGAGGAGTGGGGCCAAGCAACTCAGCCGCCATGGCCTGAATTTGGGTTGACTGACATGATACGAAGGGTCGACCCCACTCGTCTCGTCAATGCTGTAAGCGGTTGGACCGACCACATGGCTGGCGACTTTGACGACAACCACCACTACTCGACGCCCCAATGTGGAGCAACCTTCTGGTCAACCCAAGGTGGTGGCTACGACTCAGCCTACGATCCTGGCCGCATCGGCCTGCAGGGTGAATTTGGCGGCATCGGCACCCAGCTGCCAGAAAACAACTTTGAGCACGCGTGGTACAAGGACTTGGGTCGGCAAACCGCCTACGAGCTCACCAACGGTACTTTTTACTGGAATTACCGCTGCCATGATCTGCTTGTTCAGCTACGCGAGCAAATTGACTTGTTCGCTTGCTCTGGCGGCGTATGGACACAAACGACAGATGTGGAGGGCGAGGTCAATGGAATGATGACATATGATCGCAAAGTGATTAGGATGAACGAGACAATGTGGAAACAGGATATCCAGGCCCTGTACGATGCTGCAGCGAAGCGGGGAAACAACTCTTCCATGGTCATTAGGAATGCCGAAATGGAAGTCATGCAGCATGGAATATTCTAAGATTTTTGATATGTACAACCAAACAGTTGGTTAGACGTCACAAATCAAGCCAAACTATTTCTGTCCGCTCGCTGCTTGTCTCGCTCTCCACTCATCCTCCAACATGCCCATAGTAACTGTATCGTACCACTGTCCCTCATACCACACCGCGTCCCTCTCTCTCCCCTCCATCACAAACCCCAGTCGTTCATACAAGCGTATCGCGCCTGTGTTCCACCCAAAGGCCTTTAACCGAATACTATGCAGACCCGCGCGCCTGAACCCCAAATCCAGCGCCCAATTGATCGCCTCACTACCATACCCCCTTCCCTGATACTCTGGCAGAATATCCACTGCAAAATCCATGGTGCGATGGCACTGCTGGTGAATAGTCGTCGGCGCAGAATTGATTTGTCCCACGGGGATTCCCAGCTCGTCTTCTTCATCCGCACTGGCATCCTCACCGTCAGCTATCCTGGCTTTCTTGCGCTCAATGATTTCGGCTTTCTTTTCTGCAGAATGCGGCAAAAGGATGATTGCGGCGAGCAGGGATTCGCCTTCGCCGCCGTTGTGCTTCATGTGCTCTTCTGCATCCCGCGCGTCTGGTAGCTTGGTGGTGTCGTGCGAGCTGCCAAAGTATGTGGCGGGGTTGGTGGTGAGGGCCCGGAAGAGAGATATGTCGGATGGGCGCTGGGCGCGGTAGTGTAGGCGTGCGCTTTGCCAAGGCGAGTAGGAAGGAGGAAGGGGATTGTTGGGAGGCATCTTCGGGGATTTTTGGAAGATTTTCTAAGTAGATTTTAAGAGGGAATGTATGTTAGGAGGTAAAGAGCTTGTTGCGGGAAAATTTAAAGGACGTGTGTGGTTTTTGGGTATGACAGTACTATTCATGTTGAATTTATATACCAATCGTGGAGCAGCCTGCGTATAGATAAAATATGGGGCCGCGGTAGCGCCGGTGTTGTGTCGCATCGTGTTGCGCCCCAGTGCGCCCTTTCCATACCCGCCCTTTCTCGACGTGAAACAACATGATACATTGTGGGCGAAAATCAGCGTTGACAATTGTTAGATAAAGAATGGAGCGGACTGGCGCCGCTCACCTAGTATATGCACAAGAAGGGCTGAGTAGACACGTTTGTATACGAAGATCGTCATATTCGTGTATCACAAAATGCCTAGAATTGTAGTATACAGGGGCTACAGTAGCCCTTGGAATCGCATGCAGCCATGGAGTAGAATTCGACATTCGCTGATGGAGGAGCGTATAAGCAGCAGTGAGAGCCCCACTATCCAGTCCTCGTTCCATACTCTTACAGCGAAATCTCACCCCTCCATGTACCCTCCGTCAAGCCTAGCGTCTCGATGCAATGTTGCCATCTTGGGCCGCCCCTCTCCTTCCTCCTCAAGTACTGTAGCAACTTTTGTCTCCTGTGCACCAGCAATCGCAGATTGCGCTTGTTGTGCTTGTCACCCTTTCCTCGTGTCTGCAAGAAATCCGCTAGCGTCTTGATCTTGGCCGTCAGAATAGCAATCTGAACTTCAGAAGATCCCGTGTCTGGTCCTACTCGCTTGGCTGCTGCGGCGATATTTGTTTCTGGGCGGACTGCGCGAGTCTCGTCTGCGCCTGAGCGGCTGAGTGATGGTGCCTTTGGCGGGAAGATCTTGTCTGTGTTGTGGCGTCCAAAAGTCTCGACACATCGTGCAATGTTGACACGCATGCGGTCTTTGCTAGAACCATTTTCGAGAGCTGTGATTCGCCTGATTGCCTCCACTGCACGTGCGTGGTCCTTCTCGTTCTGCTCCTGAATTTCTTCGACTGACTTCTCAATGGCCTTTGTTTGGTCGTACCGCGATCCATCGTTCCAAGGATATGGGCCAGGCGCTGCTTGCTTTGCGATTTCACTCAGTGGGACGGCCAGCTTTTGACTCCTCCTCAGTTGTTCCTCAACAGTGGCCGGATCGAATGCGTAGTTGAGATGCGTTCGGTCTTGAGGAATCTTCTTGCCCTCTTCATGGGTAATAGGCTTGCCAGTGTCAAAAGACTCTACGAATGGGGTTGATACACCGCGGACAGGGTTTCCAAGACTGGCCACTCGGGCTTGCTCGAGTTCAGCTCGCCGAGACAGGTTGGCTGCCTTCTTGCGATTGCGCTGTGCAACTATGTAGGGGTCGCTGGCGAGGCGCTTCTTCTGTCGCTCAATTGATTCGGCTTGGAACCGCGATGTCGAAACAAAAGTCCGGATCGGGAGAGTGAATTGAGCGGAAATAGAGGGTGCTGTGGCATCGTCAGCACTATATATCAAACTTAGAGAAGACGAACTCACCCGTCGATGCCCGTAGGCACGACAAAGCTGGTATTCGCGGCGGCATGGCTGGCTGAACACACTCTCACTGCCCTCACACGCCGCGAATCTTTTGCGGATCTCCAGCATCGGAGCATAGGTTTTGCCGCGCCGACGGATTCCCGTTCGGCGCGATACCGTTTGCGGCCGCTAGCTCGCACTCAATATTCGCATCGTCAGGTCCCCTCCAAAATTTCTCCCGCACGCATCACGACAACTTCTCATAGCCACCAGCTTGTACAGCGCCAAACCGTCAAAATGGCCCCTTCCAACCTCCCCGCCATCTTCAACCCCACCCAGCAGGACATTGAGATGCTCCTCGCTGCTCAATGCCACCTCGGTAGCAAGAACCTCCAGGTGCACATGGAGCCTTACCTGTGGAAGACCAGGCCCGACGGTGTCAACGTCCTGAACATTGGCAAGACCTGGGAGAAGATTGTCCTGGCCGCCCGCATCATTGTTGCCATCGACAACCCGGCTGATGGTACGTTTGGGCGCGCAAGTTCGAGATATCTGGACTTGAACTTTGCGCAAATATAGCCCAGTGCTTTTTCGCTGACACAAGACAGTCTGTGTCATCTCCGCCCGTCCCTACGGACAGCGTGCCGTCCTCAAGTTCGCCTCGCACACTGGCGCCACTGCCATCGCTGGTCGTTTCACCCCCGGTAACTTCACCAACTACATCACTCGCTCTTTCAGGGAGCCCCGCCTGATTATCGTCACCGACCCCCGCACCGACGCCCAGGCTATCAAGGAGGCCTCCTACGTCAACATCCCCGTCATCGTGAGTAGAGCATACAGAAAGAGAGATATAGCAATTTGGAGCTAACCTGGAATAGGCCCTTTGCGACGGTGACTCTCCCACCGAGTACGTCGATGTTGCCATCCCCACCAACAACAAGGGTCGCCACGCCATTGGTCTCATCTGGTGGATGCTTGCCCGTGAGGTCCTCCGCCTCCGCGGTACTCTCGCCAACCGCGAGACTGAGTGGGACGTCATGACTGACTTGTACTTCTACCGCGACCCTGAGGCTGAGGAGAACAAGGACAGCGCTGGCGTTGAGGAGGCCAAGGTCCCCGGCGCTGACGAGGTCGGCCCTGCCGCCGTCGCCGATGGCTTCACCAGCGAGTGGGAGGTCTCTGGCGCTTCCGCCGGTGCTTTCACTGCTCAGGCTGCCGCCCCTGGCACCAGCTGGGACGCTGATGCTGCCGACTGGGCTGCCTCTGGCGATGCCCAGACTGGCAACGAGGGCTGGGGTGCCGAGGGCGCTGCCCCCGCTACCACTACCCAGTGGTAAATGTCGTTATGAGCATCTTCGTCAATTCTTCTCTTACATACCCTGTCTTTGAAAAACAACGGCATGTCGGCGTAGGAGTAGGCAATGGGAAAAGGAAAATATGAGACCATTTGACAACGACTCAACAAGAAATGCATGATTGATGGGACAGGGGCGTGTTGAGGGATATGATCAATGCTGTGCGCTTATGAGGGAAAGATATCCATACTTGTCTGCAGGTATGGGGGAAAGCCCTGTGCTGGCGATCGGGTTGTACTTAATTGGCGCCCAATCCTTCAATGCGAACCTTGATTCTACATCCTGTTTGAATGCTTCTTTGTGGCTTGATGTGTTTGTGACATGCATGACCTGTTGTTATTGCGACGACATGTGTAAGTGAGAACTTGAGCCATTTAATCGGAATTTTGATTTGTTTTGTGCCCGACTACCAGCGGGATATCTATGCGAACTGAAACTTCCGTCATACCATCATTACAATATGCGTTCATGTCCCATCCACCACACCATACCAAGTAAGTAAAGTTGAAACTATATACACGAAGACATGTGTCTGTGACAATGGCTCAAGCTCAATCTCTCGATAAAGAGACATGGAAAGGGGGTGCCGAGGGCAAGGAATTTACAACCAAGCAAAGACTGCCAACACACCAACGAGCAAGGCGGCTGTGCTCTTCAACTCCTTGCCCAGGCCATCTGCCGCCGCCCCAGTAGAGTTAGTAGCAGCCGGATCGGCAGCCCCGGTTCCAGAAGCCGAGCCCTTTCCTCCTGAAGTAGGGGTTTGTTTGGCGCCAGAGGATGCAGACGTGGGGTTGTTGTCGTAGACGTGCTTCTGGCCTAGGGACGGCAGAGCGGAAGTAGGGACTACCTCCCAAGCTCCCTGGGTGAAGGCGGGGCACGAGATCGAAGTGTGCGTAGGATGGTAGTCTGAGGCCTTGATGCCGGTGGGGTTGAGGGTTTTCCAGACTGCGGAGAGGTTGGGGAAATCTGGCTCGACGGGCGTGGGTTTGCCTGGTGGGATTAGCAGATGCTTTAATCTTCTTTTTTTCAAACATACCTGAGCGAGGGAATCCATCCGGAGGGGCATTGGGGCTGGAAGGATCAACCTTGGGACCATAGCTGATGAGACCGTAATTGTTCTGCTCTTCGATCCATTCGTAGATGATGCTGCCGGACCAGACGTCTGCCATTTCACCAAAAAGCGCTTCCTGATCCTTGAAATCGCGCGGTCGGACAGTGTTGCAACCTGTTTCAGACATGAAGATGGGGACGGGAAGGTCTTTGGCGTTCTTCTCCAGATTGTCGTATCCAGCCTGCTGGTAGGAGCTGTCGCCGCACCAGGAATACGCGTTCAGAGCGAAGAAATCGATGCGCTCGGAGGCATTACTACCGCAAGCAAGGTAGTCTTGCAACATGGGACGGAGAGAAGCAATATCGGCGGCCGAATATCCGATAGGGATGTTTCGGTAGCCTTTCTTGTCGCGGTAGGCCTTCATGTCGCGTGCAGCGGCCTTGATGTAGGGAGATGTGACTGAACCGTTTCCGGTTGTGATGGCTTCATTTCCGACGAAGAAGCCGGCGACATTGTCGTACTGTTGGAATTCGTCCATGACCTGGGCGTAGGCATCATATTGGTCTGACTCCCATCGAGGCGAGATTTGCTCGACATATGTATCAAAAGTATCGAGATCGACCCAGATGTAAACTATTCACCTAGTTAGTATTTTTATCGTCATTTCTGAGACACAGAAGGCTACTCATGTAGCATCTGGGCTTTAGGTAATTCAAGAGTGTTGCGAAATGCGTCAAACGCCTGAATCCATGAAGTTGCTGTTAATACGTACTTCCAGCATCCGCGAAAGCCTTCATGCAGTCTTTGTGATCCGCAGTAGGATCGACATGATAGACACGGATTGAATTTGCGCCAATGGTTTTCATAAGCGCAGAGTCGAGACCGCATTGTGTTGCGTCGACGAGAGGGTCGTCTGGGACTAGTTGGTACGCGATACCTGGTGAACATTGTTAAAATATTTCTTTGACTGTACTTTCCGGGAACTTATGTGTACCTTTGACATAAAACTGATTGCCCTCGCTGGTGAAAAACTTGGAGCCTTTGACCTCGATTGTTGGAATGGCTGAAACGACAGCGCTCAAGCCGGCCAGTAGAGCCAGCGATAGAGATTGAACCATAGCAAAGGTGATCAATCGGAATGTTTCCAAGTATGTTTTGTTTACAATTATGAATCAGGCGAACAGAAGCTTGACTCGTCGCTCAATCGGAAATATCCAGCAAAGGCACCAGACGCTACTTGTGCGACACCGGACCACAGGTAGTGAAGGTACAAACGAAGGTTCAAAAAACACCAAACGACTGTGGTTCAGGAACGAGGGTGCGCGAGCAAAAGCGCGCACAATGGGGCGGACAGCGAATGTTTATCAAGTCAATGGGAGGAAACAAGGAAGACGCGCCCCCCACACGCCTACCCAAAACCCAGGCCGTCGATCCTTCCAATCTCCATGACATTCTGGCTAAGATGCCCATGGTGCGGCACCATAAATCCCGCTTGTCGCTGGTGCTAAACGGGCTCCTCCAGTTGAAGGCGCCGAACGGGCAAACGAAGCGGATCAATGAAGTTGACAAGAGGACAAGCGCAGTGGAGACGTGCGTGGGCACTGCGACAAGCACACGCCGTGGTCATTGGCTGTGGCCGACTTAAGCCCATGCGGAGCGCATTGCTTGATGCACCTAAGCGGGACACGGCAAGGCCCTGGGGATTGCTTGGTCGTGGAAGTTATGCACATTGGTGGCTGACAAGAGTTGGTCGGAGAGCCGATGCGTTCACAAATACAAGTTTCTTCGGAGCTAGCAATATGCATTAAATTTTCTCTTCTGTGCTTACTGCGCGCCGAAGAACAATCCACACGCGCAATGCGTGGCCAGCTCTTTGAGTCTGGCATTATCAATTGCCAAACACGGGGTGGCTACGCTGGCAGCCCGTGCAATCTTGTTCGCAATCTCCGCCCAATACCTGTCACAGCGACGTAAGATAACCATGGGTTCCGGATGCCTGTCAGGGCTCTGATTGCGCTAAGAATAGCCCCGTGCCAAACACTAGCTAGTTGGCTGTTAGCCCCCCAATGTCTTGCCCAGATACACCACATCGTGCTTTTTCTAACCAAGGAACTTGTATATTAGTTTGCTGGCTAGGTATCCCCTCAGGTAATTCCCGTGACCAGATAGTCCTGTATGGCCTTTTTACTCGTTTACCCAAAGAATACCAAGCTGTTGCATTCCCGTACTAGGACTGAACGAGCCATAAAGTCCCCGCAGAGTCCATCCCCCTCGTGTAGGATGGTGTTCCAGTATTCTGCGCATATAACTCTCGTGTGCTTTGGGTGCAGTAACCGTTACGAGGTTGGCCTTGGATAAAAGGCCGAAAGAGTCAATGTACGTGGTTCCGTTGGTTTCAGCGTCGCTGTGGCTCTAGATCCTTACGCTCTAAGCTTTCTCGTCTGTAGATGAATCCCAGGTGTCAGATTACAGGCGATTCTGGTACGATATTTTGAGTATCAGGCTTCGTCGCAGCTGCACACTTCCTGGCGTAGTCCAGAAGCTCCTAGTTGGGCTCCGATTTGACCAGAGCAGTAGTTCCAGACTCAAATTCCCAGATTATAATCTAAACATGTTTCCAAATGGACTCGCAATCTATGTGAGCATCTAGAAGAGCACCCCTATAGATTCCAGCGTGTTCATAGTCTGCCAGATCAATTAGCTCATCGGACCGCAGCCCAGAATGATCATTCAATGCACATGCACCGAGGAGAAAAGAACCCCATTTCCTTAGGGGAACTTTTCGAATCAGTGTACTTTGTTATATAATAGAAAACCCCAGAGGTAACAACATCGCTAGTTCGTTATAATCATAAAGGAAGAGGTTACACTCTGTGCCCAAAAGACAGTCTTCACTGATATTTTCCCAATCCATCCTCAACCCTTTCACATTTCCCCCACACCATCCCCAGCGCTAGCAACAACATCCCTCATGCGAACCAATAACTCCGCAACCCGGAACGGTTTCCCAACAACATGATCCATACCTGCCTCTACTGCCCTCTCAATCTGCTGCTCTCTCACATTCGCGGTAACACCAATCACTGGCACCCTGCCCATCAATAATCCCTCCTTCTCCAACCTACGAATCTCGCTCACTGCCTCGAGGCCATTCATAATGGGCATTTCCCAGTCCATGAGAATGAGGTCGAGGAGGATGGGAGGGACTTCGTCGTAGCCAAAAGGCATGGGTTCTGTCGACGGGACGTGGTACTTTTGTTTACGAGATAGGGAGAGGGAGAGGGGGTGTGCGTGATTCCAGAGTGATGTTTTGGGTAGGAAGTCCAGGGCTTCTTGGCCGTGGTTTGCGACGCTGATAGTGCAGCCGAGGTTGCGTAATTGTTTTGCCAGGACGCGCTGGTTGACGAGGTTGTCTTCGACGATGAGGACGTGGAGGGTTTCGGGGACGCTCTTCTTGGTGGAGTTGGACTCTTGAGAGTTAGTCTTTTGGCCATTACTAGCCACAGGAGAATCGGGGTAGAAGTTGTTCGATGGAGACTGGATAGTGTGGGCGGATGGCCGTCGAATAGTTGGATCAGGAGCTTTGAATATCCGGGCGTCTTCGGTGGTGAAGGAGCGTAAGGGAGGTGAGGGCCTTGCCATACTCACCAAAGGCCTGTGTTTAACATCCTCAGGAAACACGTGTGGCAAGCTACCATTTCGTGTCGTGGTAGGTTTTGTTTTTCTTGTTTTGATGTAGAAGGAAAAGGTACTCCCCTTTCCGGGTTGGCTTGAAAGACCAATGGCACCGCCTTGCAATTCAGTCAAGCGTCGTGATATAAACAGGCCTAAACCGGAGCCTCCATAGTGTATGTGTGTACGGGGCGAAGCTTGTGAGAAACGAGTAAATAAAGTGCCCCTCTCCTCTTCCGAAAGGCCCCGACCGGTGTCGGTAACAGAAAATTGCAGGTAGAATAAATCTTGGGCATGCTTCCAATCCTCTGCAAGATGTCTATCGTGCTCTACTAGCCTCTCCTCGTTGAATTGGATGCCTCCTGGACTCGATGTGGGCTCGGTTGCGCTAGCGGCAAGGGTTATTCTGACCATTTTCGTCTTCTCAAGGCGTGTAAATTTGATGGCGTTGGTAAGGAGATTGATTAGAATTTGTAACACCCTCGTTGGATCCAGGGATGTCCAGTCGATTTCCATATCGCGATAAGATTGATCAATAACCAACGAGATATCAATTCCCGCAGCTTTTGCTTCGGCTTCGAACATCCTCACAGCGTGCCTTGCTACATTTTCAGGCTGCGCAACCACAGGTGTCATGTCTAGAAGGCCGGAGTCAAGTTTAGAGATGGTAAGAATATCGTCAACAATGTGTCTCATGTGTTGAGCACATTGAGCAATAGTCTGCGCAGCATCCAAAGTGGACTCCAAGAATGTCGACCATCCGTTTGTCGTTATATTATGACATTCGTCATGGCCATACGCAGATATAATCGAGTCAGCGCACTGCATGATGGCACTCAAAGGATTGCGCATCTCATGGGAAGTCGTGTCGATGAAGTGTTCGAGATGTTGTTTTCCCTGCAGCGCGCTGTCGGTGCGAAACTTTTGCATGCCTTCGGCCCATTTCTGTTTCGAGATGTCGATGACGTTGCCAACTATCTCGACCAATTCACCACTAGGTCCTAATTCAGGATACGCAGAGCACCAGACCCATCTAAAGTGCTCTGCATCTTCAGGCTGTGATTGACTAAGCTCTGAAGGTGGTAGCCATGGCATCCTCGTTCGCAACTCGAAGCACACGCTTTCGTGGTTCATCACGAGCCTCGCAAAGACGGATTCGCAGAAGGGGATATCCTCTTCAAAAGCAATCTTGTCCCATGCTTCTGTGGCACTGGTGGCGAACTTGGCGATATCAAACATATCGTACCAGCGTTGGTTACGGTATGTGTATTCGCCGGTGGGATTCGCTGTGAAGATAGCAACGTCGGAGCGCTCTGCAAAGCGCTGAAACTTGCCTTCTTCTAGTTTTATCTCTGCTAACAACTGCTCCTGAATTTGTGCAGCCTGGGCTACAGCATTTTCGTGTTGTCGAACCTCTTCCTCAAAGAGAACAAGGGAAGCCAGTGAAGTGGCGAGCAAGCGCACCATGACCTGAATATATTTTTGGTAATCTTCATCGAAAGGTCTTCGTGGGTTGAGGCCAACAATTAGAAAGCCTTCGACTTGATTTCCGGTGGTCGGAATGATCGGACACACGACAACGGTATGGCATGGGTCCCCGTAGCCTCTCCATTTGATCCCTTTCAAAGCAGCCTCGGAAGCGGGGAGCTGATCCAGATGTACAACAGCAGCCTTTCTAGATTTTGCGGCGCGACGCAAGAACGGATGAAGCAAATAGGAGTTTTCATTGATGTTGATGGTAGCGGGGGCGATGGGATGATTAGCCTCAACACCAAGAGCGCCCTTGAGCACGCATCCATCGAGGGGTGGAGTGCTCCCTGGCGAAGACACTGATGTCATTTCGGCGCTTACATGACGCTCAGCCGCATACAGTAGAGCAAGCGGGACATCTTTGTCGTTTAAACTCAGAGAGCTCAGGGTTGTGTCCCAGAAAGAGGGAAAGTCTCGGACATTGGCGCTCTGCGTACCCAGGGCTTCCAGGCTAGAGACGCGGCGTTCGAGGAGACGGTGCCCGGTGACTTCGAAGAAAGTTTGGTGGTAGGCTTTTACGTTGCGATGGCGATCCAATATTGGCACAAACTGGAAGGACCAATGCGTCTCTTCAAGACACCCGTCTCTGTCAATAAAGAAAAGTATGTCTGATTCGGCCAGGAACTCGCCCACATCGTTGATGTGACGGATCATGGTTTGAAACGCGGGCCAATGCTCTGGTATGTGACTGCGAAAGCTCTTACCCATACAGGGATGACGATGGCCGAGTAGCTGAATGTATGCCTCATTGTATAACATGCTGGCATCTTCGCCCCAGAACAAGACAGTTGGGGCGCGGTTACCAAGAACCATGTTGGCCATACATCGCAAATCAGGTGACCAAGACTTGATCGGCCCCAGCGATGTGTTGGCCCAGTCTGTAGCATGGAAGTAATCAACATGGGACCCAGGCACGAGATCCGGTGGAAGGGCAGCTGAGGTGTAGTCAAAAGGTTCCTGCCCATAGGGTTTGGAATCAGCGGAAGAGTATGCACTATTCTCTGGAGTTTCAGGTAGCTTCACTGGCAATGCAGGTGGCGTAGTAGGCGGCGACGTGTTTCTGGGGTGCTTGTTCTGTGCCGTGTTGCCCTCACGACTCCTCTTTCGAGCATTTTGGTTTGATGGACCTGTGTTCAGCCACACCAGAAACGTGGGTACTCCGCTGATAATCCGGTAATGTCCGAGATTAAGGGCGCTCCATAAGTGGCCTTCAAAGGTGTAGACATGGTCCCGCCATCGCATGCCATTCTCTTGTGGTGCGCCGCAGACCCAATTCCTGAAGGCAAGCTGGGCTGCAGTGCTTTCTTCCAACACACCTGTGTCATGGTGCCCTGTTATCTTCGCACATAGTCCAGTGGCGGCATTGAGGGCCGCGTTGGAGTATGCCAGGTCTAATGGTTCGTCGTGGGCGGAGCGACAGGGTAATCTGAGGGCGAAAGAAGGACGTTGGTCGACATCCAGAGCTTTGAGGAGCGTGAGGGCTGCCAGGTCCGTCGGTATGGGTTGCTCGGGCTGCCCTTCGTAGTCCATTGTGTTTGACACCCCCTCACTCACTCTCTCAGTATACGACTGTCTTATCACATGGGCGCTGGATGGAAGAGGTGGTGTGCGCGCTCAATGTCCGTCTCGAGAAGCGCATCGTGCTCCGTTGCTGCGGGTGCCCAGAAGACTAACGCGTCCGTAGGCCTGGCCAACTCATCCATTGTCGCCCATCTCCACGGTACAGTACCTAGCGTCGCGGCCCACTAGCCCTGCCCGATCTTCTCCACTCCATCGTCGCCTACTGCCAACTTTTGCTGCATCGACATGGCTTTGACCACTAAGACGGCGGTGAGTCAACCCTAGTGTCTTCATCAGGGCGAGTGCTGTCGCGTTATCGCCACATTTTGCCTGCGCTTGGGTGTTGACGGGTGCTCCCAGCTGTGTATGGTACATAAGGTTTGGGCCCTGTGCCGATCAGCCTCACCACCGTGGATCTGCACAAGGATCACACATGTAAAAAGAAACCTCTACCCTATCCAGATCGGCCACGGTAACTAGACAAATTCTTTGTATTGTTGGGCAAGTGCAGAACCAGCTCACCCACTCGATCACGTGTAAACTTAATTCCTATGGATGCAGCGGACTCGATGACCTAGATACAAAGTAAAAGCAAGTTTTGAAACATTATCATAGTTATATGAAAATCATAAAAACTAGGCACTCCCAGCCTCTCCCTCTCCCTCTAGCTGGCATGATTGCACATGGGCTCAACAGGCGCCTTACTGCCCCCAAAGTACACCTTGCCATATACATTATTCCCCGTCCACTTATCCGACGGCACCTTCGGCGGGTTCACCGGGCCTCCCTCTCGCTGCGACTGCGGAAACAACAAGTTGGGTGAGATGACGCTATCCGGGCATCCCAGCGCCGTCTTGCTGAGTACGGGATCCAGAACCGAAAGAGCCCAAGAAACCGCCTTCGACACGTTCTCTTCTGTGCCACCAAGCACGAGCGGAGTGACAGAGTTGAGGCCCTGGTACACGTCGCATAGAAGCGTCTGCACGCTCAGATTGGGGGTGCCAACTTGCGCTGCGCCAGGCACGATGATGTTGCGTGGGTAGATGGCGAGGAAGCCGTCAGTGAGAGCCTGCACCGCGCCATACGGCGTGTCGCGACGGTACCAGTTTTCTGGCCAGCGCTCAGGAACATACTTGAATTCTTTGGTGCGCTCGTCGTACTCGGCGCCGATGATGCTCATGATGCTCTTGTAGTTGGCAACGCCGCCGGCGCCGTAGGTGCCATTGGAGAAGAACTGAGGGTAGAAGGCGAAGGCGCCCAGAGAGACGATCTGGGGAAAGGGGAAGTAGTACAGGAAGGGGTTGTTGTTCTTGCTGAAGCCGGCAGATGCTCCGTAGTGCTCGGCCATGACGTTCATGCTGAACTCTTTCTTGGGGTCGTTGGCGGCGAACCCGACCATTTGCTTTACCAGACGAGACGAGAGGTGGTGGTTGTCGCCGCAGCCGTTGTAGTAATCTGGTAGAATGTGTTAGTCAGAAGCGCTTCTCGTGTTCAGCAACACTGCGACATACCTTCGCGGTTTGGAGATACATCCGCCTCAACGACAGAGTGACGGTTCAAACCACCGATACCGTTCTTCCCCGAGCCGAGATAGAACGACAGTCCATCGAGATCTCCGCTGCCCAAGACAGCAAACGTGGCAAGTACCGTAGCAAGATCCGTACCCATGTTAAACCCCCTCGACGTAGCCTCCAAAACCTGTCCAAAATTGACATATCCATCGCGTGGCAGATATCCGTAGTTGGCAAGTAAATTGAGACCAGGACAAGGGCCGCGAGAGTCATTCGGTCCAGGAGCTTTGAACTCGTAGCCAGGCTCGGGACGCTTGTTGTCCTTCTTGACGATAGCCTGGCCGACCGAAGTCAAGAGGCCGTCAACCAGATCACCCAGCGAGCCGAGGAGGTTACCAACGGGTTTGAGGAGTTGGGGTCCAGCCGCTCGTTTGGCAAGTTGATCGCGCTCGATCTCTGCTCGAAGATGCTGTTCCATCTCTGCTCGAGAGTTTGCGCCCAGCATACCTGGGTAAGCGACTGCCACGGCTGGCAGAGCCAGTGCAACAGTATGTCTGAACTTCATGATTGCACGCACCAAGATAAAAGGTGTAATTAACAGTGGAAAAGAAGAAAAAGAAACTGGTGGTGTGGCAGAATATGTCGGTGAATACAGTTGATTGCCCTTTATACACACTTTTTTTCCTCCTCTCCTGAACCATGCACTCCAGTACGTCCTCGGCCTACTCATCTATGACATAGCGATAAATACCTACGTCTTGCTGCTATCCACGTCAAGAGTGATCTTCACCAACAGTCGCCGAAGACGGTAGCCGTAGACAACATGCCTGCAAGGCTGTGGTGGAACCAATCGACCCAATCACACCTTGCGTAATCACCCAAGTTGCTTTCCAGTTTCAGAGTTTCGAGTCCAGAATAGTGATTACCGGACTCCTTCGATCTGTCCAAGACTGGATATAACTGGGGCACTTGGCCCAATGGCGCGTTTCTTAGCACGACGTTAAACTCACTAGAAAGGAGAGAAGCGGAAGTTTTTTGTCTCGGCGATCTCGATGACAAAGGGGGGATATGGCAAGCAGAGATGGTGGAGTGTATTTGCTCTGTACATATACTAGAAGGACATTGTGTTCTGTGAAGCAAAACAACGATGTTCGTGTCTCCGCGGAAAGTACCCAAGTACCTGACTCAGTTCAAGTCTATCTCCCGCTTGCGGCTCGTCAATCCGGACACCTTCCGGGAATGCCTTCCGGACGGTTGAGCGAAGGTGAATGTGGTCTCTGCACACAAGGCTCTACTATGATGTGTACGAGTTCAATGGCGAGAACATTTCTCCAACGACTGCCCTTGCACCATCCCTGTCCTAGACCTCAACGCATCAACCTGCCCGTCGCTGATCAGCCTCCAAGAGCAAAACCCCAGCTTCAGCACTGACCAACGGGTAATTGACTTCAATGAAGATCCGTTCCTTGCATCAAAGGCTAGCTAGTTTCGAGCAGCAATGCATCGCCAACACACTCGGTCGAGTTCAGATCTTGCTCGCGATAACGACCTTTTTCCCAAAAGTCACTGCTGTCGCCAGGCCACCAACACGCTCAGCCTCTTCGTTTCAAGCACAACAAACAACGCTCACAGCACAGTCACGCACCCCCTTCGCACTCCCGAGCTAGCCATGCCCATCCTGCGCAAACGCAGTGACCGAAAATAGCGTAGCCCCACCGACGTCAGCACACTGCATGCGCCAATATCGAAATTGGGCTCGCAGCTAGCAGAGAAGATGGGAATCCCGGGGGTTTGGAAACCATTTTCCCCATCGCACATATTACTCCCTTCATACGGAACTAGCGAGGTATAGTTCCTTCTCGGGATAGGTATACACGTCGATCTCAGCTGCCCCAGCCACATGGAAAGATCTGCGCTGGGCTGGAGCGTCGCCGAACAGTAAGTGTAGTATGGGCTGAGGAAATGCACTCGCGTTATGATGGATTGCCGAAAGCGATGCATTTTGCTTGTTGCGGCTGAGGCAAGGCCAGGCTGCGATGTGCACAACGTCATATGGGGCCGCGGAAGGGCAGGTAAGGACGGACGGGTGGACGATCAGGGTGGTTAGCGTGAACTTTAATCCGAATGCGAGTGGAGGAGACTGAGTCGTGCTGGACGATGTGTGCACCAAGGGTAGGCAGTGACAGCGTAGTACGACGGGAAGGGTGGTTGTGTGCTGGCCTACTTCTGCGTTCACGCGAGAATTGTTACACAGATAGGTGTGGAGGAGTGCGCTCATTGCGATGGCTTCGGAGCAAGAGAAGCCTTTGTGGCTAGATTGAACTTGTTTTCTTTGTGGACATGTGTTTTTCAGATTATAGTCTTGCTCATTGCAACGGTCGGACATGTTCTTGGGATCGAGGTTGGCCGTTTTGGGGATAACGGTGGGATCAGCGTCGAGACTAGGAGTGAGTTTGTTCTACGTGTGCAGCGAACAGTATACATTTTCGAGGCCCAATCGAGCTCTGGGTAACGCATGTTACGACTAGTTGAGCGAAGGTGTGAATTGCTGAAGCGAGAAGACACTTGCTTTTATTTTCGCTCTCAACGTTCAAATCCATATATTGGGAATAGAGGTTCTTCATAATGGAAATGGGAATGCTACTGTAAAGGCCGGACGGAAGATACACACGCTGTTGCAAAACTGTAAGAGGCGATAGCATGTTTGTAGCTGTGTGATGTTACTGAAATGCTTATAACGTGAAGAATTCGAAATCAAGTGAAGCTCGAAGAGCGATGTTGGTGTGTTTTGAGGTCGCAAAATACAAGACGGCCTTTACAATTGACGTCCATATTTCGTAAAGGCACTTTGGGTAGCACGAGTACACAATGTTGCCTACGCTTTTTGATCAGTGTACAAACGAACAGCAAACTCGATGAGTCGCTCCGTGGATCAGTACGTATGATAACACATGACCCAACGACACTTACATGTAGGTTTCTATAGCCATCCCTCGGAAGATTCGGTGTACCAGGCGATATGGCAGCCTGGACTCGTCTCATCGAGTCTCGAGTAAGACGTTCCGCCGAAAGGTGGAGTAAGTCGTCACACGGCCCATCATGAAACCAGCAGCACAAGCGCGACGGTATGCTCTGCAACAAAATCGACCATCAGTGTGGCACAGCAGTATGGCATGGCGGAGCTCGTATATGCCATGGAGTGGTGCATTGATATGAGGTTAGTAAGAGCGCAGTCGATTTCTCAGCGCCGCACATGGGGCGTAAGTGTTCACATGAGGCACAGCAACATGGCTTGGAGGGCAACGCCTCACTGCGCGGATAGTCCCGCGATGACATTCCTGCAGCACTTTGACATACGCCACGATGGAGTGCTTGGGACGGTACGATACTGGACTCGAATGAGGCTTCGTGATCACTGTGCCTTGCCACGCTGGGGCAGGCATGCGCTCTCTATGCCGCATGGGCGCATTCCACTACCAGCGTATTGAAGCAGCGACTGGCTCTTCTGTGGTCATGTGAAGGAACTTGAGCAGAATTTCGTCATGTTGAACTTTGTATGAAACGCTGTCATATGTTGGTAAGTGGCACGCAAAGGCTGGAACCAAAGACCCCGCGTTAGTGTTATCATCTTTTGCCACTGTGAGCCGTTTCTGCAGCCCCTATACTTGTAGCACATGATGTCTCAGAATGTCTTACTGTTGTTGCTTTTTGTCTCGAGTCAGGCCGGCCGGGTAGTGCAGACGTCCGCCACTTCTCAACGACCGTCGCTGCAGCCGTTGAGCTGTTGGTAGAAGTCCGAAATGTCTTACTTTGCAACAAGGAGTGGGTTTTGTATGTTTGGTGCGAGCCTAAGCGCCCGACTACTACGAGACGGTCCCCGAGAAAGCCACGCTATAGACAGTGTGCAGAATAAGAAGCCGAAGCTGTTGGTCTGCTTGGGTTGTTGCGGCAGTTGGCACAATTGGGCACCTGGTGAATTTGTAGGCTAGAATAGATAATTCTGTCCTGCAGTAGTTTGGCGGCTATAGGACGAGTCAAAGCGCTGCAGAGACGTTTGAGGGCGTAAGCCAGCTGGTGTTGTGGGTTAGTTAGTGAGCTGACACTGACGGGTGTGAAGCAGCACGGTGCCGACGCCAAGCTTTGGGAATAGAAACAGTTGACGGGGTGACGAATCAGGGAATAGAAGGCGAATATTAGAGAAAAGAAAAAGGTTAAGGTGCTGAGGTTAGTTGGAAGCGGCGTGGCTTGCTCGAGCGGCGCTTACAAGAGCGCACAGGTCGGCGTTAGGGAACAGGCGAGAGATTACTCAGATGACATTACTCATGGGCAACACGGATGACCACACCAGACGTCACGGCAAGGCTGCTCCGGTGGGGTAGAGGGTGAAAAGCAAGGTATTCTGGGCGAGGCTGAAGGCGCGACGGGCGACAGCAGAGCCAAGGCAGCGGGCCTTGGTCGGGCAGCGAAGGTAGATTGCAGGGTGTGCAATGCCGTCATGAGGAGGGCAGGACGTGGTTAGATGCTGTGATAACGGCGTGGGTGTGGTGACAGTTTTGGCGAGGCAGATTTGGTGGTGATGGAGGACTGGGGTGCGGTGCAGGTCCAAGAATAGAACGGGAGGACCTTATGGCGCTAGTCCGCTTTGGGCGCCACTAGGGTGTGGCTGCGGGTGTGCAGATGGATAGATGAGATGGCATCAAGATAGCGACAGCGACAGCATGGCGGTGAGGCTGTGGATGCGGGAGGGTGGGCGAGTGGGCGGGTGGGCAGGCCCAAGTCCAAGGCAGTATCTCGAGGGAGAGCGCGCACGTCGGAATATTGGCCGATGCAGACCAAAGGGCAAGGTATGTAGTGTAAGCGACGTGGTGCAGCGGTGGAGATGGCCATGGGTGATGGGTGATGGGTGTGCTTGCTTGCTTGCTTGCGTGCTGTGCACGTGCCCCGCCGCGAGAGCGGATTGCGTCTGAACTGATCCCATCGGGACAATCACGTGCGCTATGCGAGATTGTGCTCCCCTCCCCTCCCACGCCCATTCCTCCTCCTGCTGCCTCCTCCCAGCGACCTGTCTACGGGGACGCCGACTCCGAACGTCCCCTCCCCAGGCCGAGTGCAGCACCAGAGATTGTTTCACGTCATGTCGGCAGACGCGATGGTTTGCGGCGTCGGCCTCCCCATACTGCTACCGCGGCGCGCCGTTTGCCCTGATGCCGTCGTGCGTGCCGCGCGCACGCACACGCACACCCATCGACGCCTATGGAGAAGCTGGAGGCGGAAATAACACGCTCTGCCAATTTCCCGCCCAGTGTGTCCAGGTCGACGCCCGGAGCCACTTCGGCTTGCAGACGAGTCTGGCCATGGCAGATACCTGAATCGTACCATGTGCGGGACGGCAACACCCATACCGACCTCGCTCTCTGTCTCTCTTTCTCTCTCTTCTTCTCCATGTCCGTGACTTGGCCATGGCTTGCCGCGCCCGGGTCTCAACATGTCCCGCGCTTGGAGCCTCGTTGTGCCGGCAAACGGCAATCGTTTCCACACTGTCGCAAGCGTGAACCCATGGATTGGTCAAGTCTCAGCGCACGGCTGTCTCTCGGTTAGAGTACACGCTCTACACTGCTGGCCTCATGGCTATCACGTCTTCACGGCTTCAAATTCCTTGCCTGCCCTGCCTAGAACTCCGCCAGCTAATCCCCCAAGTGGAGTCGTCTGGCAGGGGAGGCGCTATCCATCTCAGATGCATGCGTCAACCGAATGCTACCCAAGAGACGGGTCCTGTCCAGCTCTGCAACTACACGCGCAGCCACCTGTCTGTGGCTTGCTTGTGTGTACCAGCGGAGCACACCAAGCCTGTATGCCCGTCTCACTTGTGCAGGGAGCCAATTCCGCTCCTCGTCCTCGTCCTGCATCCTTCAAAGCCATGTTACCCTTTGGGAACGCAATGGGCCGCTATCCGCCATGCCGGCACATGAAGTCGCCAGGCGGGCGGGGACGCCCTCAAGACGTTCTGTTTCGTCCGCTTGAGCGATCCTTTCCGCCAGCCTCGTGCGCCATGAGTTTTTCCTCCAAGGATTCTGGTCGTCGACTACGCTTGAGCCAAAACAGCAAATGCAATGGCTTCCGCTATGCCCTAACCGTCCGACGGGCCTGTCCTTTCGCATCGCGAGAGCCGCCGCCGCTGGCCCGTTGCACTGTTTTAGGGTGCAGCCAAGTCGCCTTCGTGGCATGGTCCAGCACTCTGCAATGCCACTGGGATCCTGAATTACGCGCCGGCCTTCCAGCTAACAGCTCCTGGTCACTCAACCTCACCCACGGGTCACGTCTCGCTTGCCCTTGTCCCCAGCTTGCAGCTTGCTTACGGGGATCATCGCAATCACCCATCGTCTCGGTTACGAAGGAGCTCAGCCCATCATGAAACAGACAACGGCCCTGGCCCGACAGTCAGGCTCGCAAGTGCCCGAATATTGCAACAAGGTGCGAAGTTCCCATGTGTAACCAAAGAAACCCATGTCCATCGACCTTCCACGCACGCGCAGTGCATTCCCCATGTGCCCAAATGCAGGAGCTTGAGCCATGCAAACCGGTGAAGCCTGTGACGTGCGTCCTGCAGTTCGTCCTGCTATGCCGAGCAAAAATGTGCGTCGACCCTCATCAAAATCCTATGCCCATTTCATCTCTGGCCAAACCAGTGACGATCGGGCCAAAAGTGGGATATCCATCTGCTCTCATTTGCCCTGACCAGCCCCGCCCTGAAAGGCTGACAAGCTTGGGAACACAACGACCAAGCTTTGCACGAGCCTACACACTAAGTATGTCAGGCCTCCCGCCTCGGGCGCCCTACCTGTGTGGAGATTGGGCCAGGGCCAGGGACTGCGGCATTCTCTTTTGAAGCCGCTCCATGTGTGTGTGTGTGTGTGTGTGTGTGGGTGTGGGTGTGTATGTGCGCGGAGGTACTGCTTACCGTGCTTATGCTCTGGCTATTTGCACATGGACGAATAGACGCTTCGAGCGCGCTCAACTCGACAGCACACGCCTCAGGGAGCATGTGTTGCAAGTTTGACCCCAAACTCCCGTCATGGCCTGCTATTCGGCCATGCGCTGTTCGCGCGGCGCTCGCAACGAGAGACATGCCCGTGGTCCTGCCGGGTGTGAACGCATGTACTGGTTGTGTATGGCGATGCATGATTACATGGGGGGTAGGGGGGTCCCCTGGCAGCAAGGCTACACGTGAGGCTACACTACTGTACTCACATATGCCGCTCACGCACCTGACAGTCCCCACCTCCGCCAATGACTACCCATCCCAGCGCGAAACTCTCGGGCATATCTGGTCCTCTGCAGGGGCGATAATCGCAATTCCGCGACAAATCCTGCGCCTGCGCCTGCGCTCGCAAGCCGTCATATCCAACATCGTTTCATGGCCTCCTCTACAAGGGCCTGTTGGCTTCTTCTTTGCGAGGACAGTGTCGTGCACTCTCTTTTGCCTCTGCAATGTATGTAAGCGGGAGCGGGATGGTGTACCGTTGCAGGAGGGAGGGCTGAGCACTCGTCATGCTCCACGCGAGTCTCTATTTTGGGGTCCTCCATGGCTCTCAAGCCACGCTCCTCTGAGGAACCGACGCAAAGACCGAGACGGGAACGGTCCGTAGCCTGGCCACTCACTACCCCAGTCATGTCCCAATTATGGCGCGCGGACGCCTCTTCGCCCAATGTCCACGACGGAACCGTTCGATGGCTAGCCCGCCGCCATGCTCGCGGGCTCAAGCGTATGGTTTTGCTATGGACCTGGCCAATGCACCGCCTATGGCGGGTCTCCTGGTAAGCCCCATGCCTACCTGTTGTGCATGCAGGCTTGCAGCGTCTATCTCTCTTTTGCACTCGGCGCCCCCCCTGCCTCGAGTAGGCTCCTTGTTCGGGGTTGGCTCAGGCACAGCCCGCAGATATTTACAGTCTTCTCCATACACCTACCCAGGCGCAGCCTTTGTTCACCACAATTGTCCCAAATACCTTGATTTGGAGCGGCAATCTATCCCATTCTGGTCTTGTACACACCACGTTAAATTACCACCCCTGGCAAGTGTTTCTTAATTCATCCCTCACATTCCCGGTTGCCTGTCATAGTCCTGGGGAACTTGGCCGACACGTCCAAGACATGACCACTAGCCCATAGCCATCTCCCGCACAACCAGATCTGGGTCTTTTTGGCTCCCTTTGCCTACACCCCCACTTGAGCCTCCGATATCTGCTAGCCCCGTCACCTCCACTTTAGATATATACCACCCGTCGCCACCTTCGTCAAACATGTCTGAACCCAGCGAGACCGGAGGCCTCCCATTGGATCCAACTACCAACCAACTCCAAGGCAACATCACTACTAGTACTCCTCCATCACCACCACCACCAACATCTATCCACGCTCAAACTTTTAAAACATCGTCGTCACCTAAGCAAATCAAGGGACCTAGGAAGAACAGCCCTCGTCGTCGCCCGGAAATCATCCTACAGGAACCGCCAGTCCCCCGCACCAGTTCCGCTCGCTCGGAGAAACTGTCCACCGCGAGTCCTGTAGACATGACGTCTCAAATGTCGCCCGTTCATTACACCAAAACTGGTCGCATCAGTAAAGCAAAGAAAGGTTTGAAGGTGCACAAATGCGAGATCTGTAGCAAAGTAAGTCAAGACTTGTCACCCAGTATCACAATCATGTCCGCTGGAACCATCTAACCATAACTAGTCTTACACACGCGCGGAGCACTTGAGGTTCGTCCAAACTTGCTTCTTCGTTGGATCAGTCTAACAATTCTCTGATATAGGCGGCACAAGAAGAACCACACGCCGGATGACGCACTGGTGTGTGAAGTTCCTGGATGCGGCAAGGTGTTCCATCGCATGGACCTCCTCGTTCGACACCAGGAACGACAGTACGTAGGAACGAGACCACCCTTCATAGCTCTACATTAACATATTTGAACAGCAATGAGGTCGGAAACGACTCGCGGCGGCCGAGCATCGACGAGCCTCCAGTCTCTCTGCCCGTATCCACACCCGCCCCTGAGCCCTCAGTTATAAGCGCTACACCCACTATGCCCACCATTCCTTATTTTCAGCCCGTCTCTCCCATGAATGAGTCGGCACCACCTCCAAGGTATAATCACGTTCAGTTTCGTACTCCTCGAACGCCTCAGGCTTTCCCCTCAAGTTTCAGTCATTTTCCTCGTTCTTCTCCTCAGTCTATTTTCAGCCCCAAGTGAGTTTCATTGTACATCTGCACCAAGTTTCCTTTCTTTCAATATTTTTCAACACTCATTTTCATGAACAGGTGCTGACATGTAAAAAGCCAATCCAAAAGCCAATCCTTCCAACTCGGCCGTCCACTGGGATCAAATTTGGCACTAGTTGAAGGTGGCGCGCCGGGTCTATGGCACGAGCCGTACAGCCCCCTAGGATATTCTTCTTCTAGCGGTTATGTATCACCAATTGCACCGACCGACTATCAGGTCTACAGCAACACACCTTATCACCGTACACGTACGCCTTCAAACGCGTCGTGCATCGACCAACCCGGATGGTCTTTTGCATCACGCTCTCCCGCTTCCACCACATCAACTATGGCCTATACCTGGCCATCTGCAGAGAAGGGGCACACTGCACCGGGCCTCGCTTACATGCACACTTCTTGCCCGATGACCACCATGTCCATTGCTACCAGCTTTGAGGCAATGTCCGAATTCGGACACTATGGGCCAAAGAGCATGGCGCAGAGAGATGAGGAGGAGAGAGCGATCCTCTTTGGAGATCAACAATACGGTATGCCTTCGATCGACAACACCTATCCGTTTGAGCAATGTCTTGACTATTACTGGAGGCTTTTCCATCCCACTTTCCCCGTCGTCCATCGATCTACCTCTGTGAGCTCATCACCGATGCTGCACGCCGCCATGGCCGCCATGGGA
Organism: Curvularia lunata; assembly: GCA_005212705.1. Taxonomy (NCBI): domain Eukaryota; kingdom Fungi; phylum Ascomycota; class Dothideomycetes; order Pleosporales; family Pleosporaceae; genus Curvularia; species Curvularia lunata. The sequence goes on along the minus strand of PELC01000063.1, from coordinate 145,542 downwards.
GGCCAGTACTCGCCCAACACGAATGTAAAAAAGCAGTCTCGAGACCTTCACGACCGGTGTGTTAAGTTACTTCAAGTGGTAGGTTGACCGCATGGCCTACCAACCAGGAACTAAACGAGTAGCAGAGGGATCATGAAGCGATGACCGAACCCGACCGCCTATGTGACTTCCAAGCAATCTTCCTTATCGAAGTCCTGTCTCAATATAGGGCTCGCAGAGCTGGCAGAGTCTTGTCGTCGCGCTTCGACAAGGTGTACCACAAGGTAGGCTTAGTAACAGTGTATATGTTCGAAGCATGTTAACGACTTTAGGCTGTCGAAGACTGCAGACGCATTACCCAAAGAGTGAGCGACATTGTATCGAGCCCTGACCAACTCGGAGACTCAAGCTCGGATCTCTGGCATGAATGGATCGAGCTGGCATCGTGGCAACGCTTGCTCTTGTCTTGCTACGTTCTCGAGTCTCAGCAACCTCTCCTACTGGCTCGCAAACCTCTGCCTTCTCTTCTCCAAGATAATACCTTCGATCTCCCCTTCCCTATGCACACCTCGCTATGGGACGCTACAGATTTAGCATCATGGGTAGCGGCAGCTCGACAATATAACTACTCACCCAGATACGTATATGAGGTGACGCCCGAGTCGGCCTCAGTCTGCTTCGACACGTTCCAGTCAGCAGTACTGGTTGCCGCCCATTACAAGTGTCCTGAACCCCCTTCGTCGTATATATCGTCGCCAACTGTATCGGGTATCGAGCACCTTCTTTGTACCTCGCCCATCGTCATGCGAATGCTCTCTACAGCCAAGCTTGTACAGGTTACGCCTCTTCGTGCGCTACTTGCAGTGTCGGGTGAGTCGTGGATTCTCTCAGAGAAGGTTGAGACATCACAACTCCTCGCCACGTTCAAGACGACCCTTCGGACGTGGGTGACTCAGTTTTGGTCTACCCCTGCTTCCGAAGATGTACCAGTCAAATCAGCCATGCGTCTTTCGGTTGAGATACTGCAACAAGCACTGCAGGAGCAAAGACTGGGTGTCCTACCAGAAATGGGTACCGATATGGGTATCTATTTCGCGGCTTTGGTCTTATGGGTTATCACAGTGGCTGCTACGACTCGATTCAAGGGTCTCGTAGTAGAAAACACAGCAACGCAAGGCCGAACTCGGGGCCAATCCCTTTCCCACCCTATACCCAACTCTATCAACATGGTTGCTGCTCAGGCCCCTCACCAATCTTCGAGGAGCCTTCTCCCGCCTAACCCCCCTCACTCTCCCATCATCGAAGCGACACTAGAAAACCCCATCCTATCACACGCCCAAATCACCATCAACACCATCTCCTTTCTCAGCAATGCGCCCTTGGTCTTTTCTGACGCCACGGCATCAGTAGCAGACCTCTCGCGCTACCAAATGGGTTGTGTGAGCCTTCTTCTCTGGGTCAAACTGCGACTCCACGGTGTGTCGCTCAACACACAGAGCAGTGCTGTTGATAGCCTGGAAGTCAGTTCGGGACTTGGCGAGCTGCTTGATGGCGTTACGGGATCGCTTGAACGCATTTTGAGGAATGGATGGAGTGGGTGGGGGATTTGATTCACCCCATCTGCTTCACTCACTCCCGCTGCGTTCTTCATACCTTTCTTCTTCATCTTTCTCTTCTTTCTACTCGAAATGCCTCGTCGCTTCATCCTCCTTTCTTCTTACAATCGCGTCTTCTTGACGCATTATTGGTTGTTCGCATAGCATTGCATTCGGAGAGGCGTTTATGCTCTGTTTTTTTTCTTTCTTCTTCGCTCGCTTGCTCACGTAGCCGCAACAGGCTTTACGACTTTGACGATGTCATTATTTTCTACGGTGGATACCCCTGATGTTTTTTTTGAACCTTTTTTTCTGCATACTTGCATGCATGTACGTATAACGCATGGTCTTGTTTTGTTTAAGCATAGTCTTTGTTGTTGGGAAAGCGACAGAGACGAACTGTGTAGCATATGTACCGTATACTGAGTTGACTAGGCAAATTGACATTGCTTGATTGTACACATCTTGTTCTGTGAAATATTTGGTATTTGTGGCAATGTATGTGAAAAGATGGGTAAGGAGATGCCCAGATAGGGCAATGAATAAGTACCATGGTACAGGTATCAAGTCAAGTGATAAGTTTGGGCATGCCGTACAGCATTCTAGTCCTCCTCCGAAAAGACGTCTGCTTCTTCCTAGACAAACGAAAAGTGACCAAGTCACACCACTACGTATACACGACTTATTCCGTCCTAGGAGACGATTCAACAAGTCCAGTATCTACAACTTCGACTTACGCTGCAGATACATCTTAACCGCAAAAGCAGCTAGGGGGAAATTGTTAGCAAGTCCCTCGCCAGTGGCGAAAAGATCAGTCTACTCACCAACGACAGCAGCCAGGCTCTTCACACCCAGCATGCTCATGAACCACGCGCCCCATCCCAGTGGACGTCCCTGACGATCAAAGTTGGGCTTCATGTCGTTCATATCCATCATCTTCTTCTGCTTGCTAGGCGTGTAAGGCGGGTACCTGACCGACATGAGGCCCTCGATCCACGCCGGGGTCGTAGTAACGCTTCTGCGGTGTGTAAACGTATCGAAGCTAGCTTTACCTCTGTAAGCGCCCTGGCCGCTAGTTCCGACGCCGCCAAAAGGAAGGGTAGGGATGGAGCCGTGGAAGTAGCCGTCGTTGAGGGAAGCGCCGCCACTGCGTGTTTGGGCAATGATTTTCTCCATTTCGGCTTTTGAGCCAAAGGCGTAGGTGCCGAGGGGGGTGTCGTGGATCTCGTTTGCGATTCTGATGGCTTCGTCGAGGTTTTCGACGGGGAGGATGGGGAGGAGTGGGCCGAAGGATTCGGAGGTCACCATGCTGTCGTTCATGTCGTTGATTTGGACCACGGTGGGCTCGATGAAGAGGTCTAATTCGTCCATGGTACCGCCGATGACGATCTTGCCGTTGCTGTCGTCGACCATCTTCTTGATGCGCTTGAATTGGCGCTCGTTGACGATACGGCCGTAGTCTGGAGACTTGCGGGGGCCGTCCGGGTAGAACTCCTGGAGCTGCTTCTTCATTTCCTCAATGAAGGCTGGTAGGATCTCGCGATCGACAAAGGTGCAATTGTGACTGAGGCAGACTTGGCCGGCGTTCAACGTCTTGGCCCATAGCAGACGCCTGGCGGCCAGCCGGGGGTCAGCATGCTTTGTGACAATGGCAGGGTTTCTGCCACCCAGTTCGAGAGTCAGTGGCGTGAGAGTCTCAGCAGCCTTCTTCGCAATGATCTTGGCAACGGCCTCGCCACCCGTATAGAAGATCTTGTCCCACTTCTGGTCGAGGAGAGCGGTGGTCTCGGGAATGGCACCCTGAATGCACGTGTAGCACTCTGGGTCAAGGGAGTCGCGCAGAATCTTTTGGATCACGACGGCGGCATTGGGCGAAGACTCGGAGGGCTTGACAACGGCGGTACATCCAGCGGCAATGGCACCAATGAGGGGGCCAAGTGTCAGTTGGATGGGAAAGTTGTAGGCTCTGTTTTCTGGTTAGTGTCCGTCGTGTTTACCATTGCATTGCGCAGCATACCCAATGATCAAGACAGCGCCCAGTGGATCCTTCTTGATGCGCGGACGAAGCGGCTTGTTGGTCCAGGAGATATCAGAGGCAGCCTCGTCCTTTGCAAAGCGCTTGACGTTGTTGGCCATCCAGATGCAGTCGTTCATGCACCACGAGATCTCGGTCAGGTACGTCTCAAAGTCGGACTTTCCAAGATCGCGCTTGCAGGCCTCCTTGATGAGCTCGGCATTGTCCTTGAAGCCCCAGTACAGCTTACGCAGCTGCTGGATGCGGTACTCAAGGGGTTTGGTCTTGTGGGAGAGGAAGCTGGCGCGCACCTTGGTGCACGTAGGCGCAATGTCGTCCAGGGGCGTGTGCTCAAAGGGAGCTATTTGTGCCATTGTGTCGTAGATGGAGAGGGGATGGGAGTTTCAGCCAAAGGGTAGAGCGGCACAGATGGCCGCCTATAAGCTGTTGAGCACTCGCGTGGACGGCGGCTCACAAGCATGCCGTCAACATGCCTCGGTCCCAGACGCTAGTCCGAAGCCCCGCTTCAGTCAGGCCCCATTCGTCTTAGTCCACGAACCCTTTACATCTGATCCATCGGCGCCCCGTCCCGTCCTGTTCTAATGCTATAGCTGGTACAAAGTATTAATATAGATGTCGGGTATATGATAGGAGATTCAAGCCATGTCTGGAGGTATTCAATGGTGGTGCGCGATTATAGCGCAGCAACACCAGGCCAAATAACAGCCAAACCCAATGCTATCTTTGAGAGATGATACATTCTCTCTTTTGTCCACTTATTTTCAATCATGTTGCCAAGACTTCATCATCTTCTCTTGAGCTGCATTGGCGGTCTTGACAACTCCAGACAGACTCGGTACCAGCAAATATGCTCGTCTCAGCCAAATGCCAGCGATCTTGGCCAGAGCGACTTGTCCTGGGCACAGTATGACAAGGATTATCCATCCAATCCTGGATCTCCTTCTCATTCAGATGTTTCTTTTCTGCTTTCTCATATATCATCCCTCATTCAGCTGCTTCCTATACCCATCTCAGCATACCAGTCTTCCCATGGCCCCTCTCACATGCAGGGACCAAAGCTCGACAGCTATCATCCCTGTTACCTAGCCGAGTCGGAACTCGGAAGCCGAGCACTTTCCGAGCGGTACACTTGGCACACTTTACTCAAGATAAACCCTGCACTTCAGTCGACAGTGTGTTGGTACACGTATATTCGCAACGTATGCTGACTTTGCTTCCCTTGTCTTTGTTACTGCGGTCTCGGACTCGGAATGCCTCCATAACTCGTTTCGGCTCCCTTGATCCGAACGCTGATACGTGGTGTAGTTGAGTATACAGGGCCACCTGGGAAGAATAAATGGTAGTATGAGCTTTAGGAATGTCTCATAACTTAATGAGTTACAAGACATTGTATACCTGGGTCATAGTTCCCTTTCGCATATTGCGCGGCCAATGGACCCCGCACCTAGTATAACAAAGAACTCCTGGGTAACAATCACACGAAGAAGTACAACTAAAATGCTCAGCCAATCATGGGTACGCATATCCGATATCCTACTCAGCCGCACACTATCATCTCGCCCCCGCTTTAGCAACCTTCTCTTTTCTTTCAAAATGTTCGTCTTCAAAATATATTTTGTGGTTGTCTTCTACAACTCCCCTGGCCATAGCAATACTGTTGTATTCGCCTCTATCGCGTCATCTTCACTCTCTACTCAGTTGTATATTTGTTTTCCCACTCAAAGATCCGAACTACGATGAAGAATGTCCCAAAATCACCAAAGTTCTTTCCAAGAAGCTCTTACGCTGCCAAGGTAGGACTAAGTCACGATTAACTCCGGACTACTACGTCATTTGTAATCCTATGGAGCGCAAGGTAAGGCGCCCTTCGACTACTTCTGTAGCTTGATTTCAGCTTGCAGTTCTACTCGCTTACGATCCTAATGGCTGACTGTGCTCCTCGTTAGCTTACCAATCTCATGAGCTTACAAATCTCACAGCTGAGACCGCACGCATCACTACCGTGGCTTGTGGTAGAATCGAGAGCACGTGACTTAGCTGAGATATAAGTTAACAGGGCCTCATAGCTAGGAAGTACCGTCTTCTTTCCACTCCGTCAGGGATTGGTCTCGAAAACGATCTCTTTGATTTCTAGTTCAAGTTCGGAAACGCTTCTGCCCTCTGCTTGACTCAGGAATCATACCTCAACACTCAGATATACTATAAATATACCAATATCACTGCCAAAGCAAAATGTCACCTAACCTACCCTTACGTGCGGCGCTAATCGGGCTCTCTTCTTCAGCCGCGACATCATGGGCTGCCACTGCTCATCTCCCTGGACTTCTCACACCTGCTGGCCGCTCAAAAATCACCATTGCTGCTTTACTCAACAGCAGTGTTGACGCTGCAAAGTCCGCCATTCGCGACTATAAACTACCCGCTGAGACCAAAGCTTACGGCAATCCTGAAGATCTCGCAGCAGACTCAGAGATTGATCTCGTGATATGCAACACGAGGGTTGACAAACACTATGAAACCATCCTTCCAAGTGTAAAAGCGGGCAAAGATGTGTTCGTCGAGTGGCCGATTGCTGCAAATCTGGACCAGATCCGGGAGCTGGTTGAAGCCGCAGAGAAGAGCGGGTCTAGACTTGCAGTTGGCTTACAGAGGCGATGGGCTCCGCCCATAGTCAAAGTTAAAGAGATTTTAGAAGGAGGGGAGCTGGGCAAAGTCCTAAGTTCAACTGTTCAGGCATATGGAGGAATCAATAATAGAGACATCCTGCCCCCACAATTGACCTATTTCACCCAGAGAGAAGTAGGCGGGAATTTCATCAGTATTGCCGTTGCGCATGGTGAGTATCTCCGCGAACCAATACTACGACACGACTAATTGTCCCACAGTCCTTGACTTTGTGCAAGCAGCCGTCGGCCGCCTCGAAACATCTACTATCCGATCCAAATCCCAGCTCCAACGCCCGAACATCCGCATCCAAGATCCCTCAACCAAGGAATTCGTCGGCCAAACAGTCTCAAACGTCCCTGACTTTCTTTCCCTCCACGGGGCGCTGGCAGAATCACCCAAAACAGCACCGAACGCCACCCTTGCTTTCCAGTTTCGCGCTGGGCCAGCCTTCCGCGACACACCTATGCTGACCTGGTCCATCAACTGTGAGCGCGGTGAGATCAAAGTCGTGTCCGTGACGAGCCCTTTCCTCCGCTTCCACGAAGGCGATGGACCAGTAACAATTCAGGTCCACAATTTTGACAGTGATGAAGTCAGGGACGTGGCATGGGATTGGAGTGATGAGCAGAAACAAGTACCGATCATTGCAAGAGATGTCATGAAGAGTCTGCTTGATTTTGCAGAGGGAAAGAAAGAAGGTGATGGGTGGGTAGGATTGAAAGATGCGGCAGAATATGCAAAGATTATTGACTCGTTCTTGGAAGTGTGAGGTTGAAGACTGATTGGCTTAGTTATCATTCGGATCATGTTCTTTAGAGAAGATCGATTGCGGGCTTATCGCCTTCGTGAAATATTAGCAGCGACTATAACAAATAAATGTAATGTGACTTAAACGCAAATTGAGAGCGAAGACAGAAGGGCGAAGCATTCCTTGAAATGATATATGCAAGAAGTAGACTGGGTCTTTATTCTATACAGACTGTCGCCAAACTTGTGAAGTCAACAAACGTAGCCAAGCGCCAAAAGATACTATAAACCCATTCAGAGTCATGGACCCCTGCCAAGGCACTTACTCATTTACGACAGACCTAATGAAGCTTCTACGTTACAAACGCATATACTCGTGTTGTTCGTGAGAAGGCTGGTGTGGGGCCAAAACGTTGTGCTTTCTAAGATGCTCTGTTGAAAGGTAAGATGATCCAGCACTGATGATTACTGTGAGCAGTCAGTCTCATCTGGTTGAACACAATGCCTCACCTCGTACTCACTGAAAGCCAGAATCCTGGGTCTCATCTCCTTTACCGTGGTTGAGTTCCTTCGCGACTTCCTCTTTCCCTTCGAAGCCGCACGTGCGCACTGGAATAAACACACACCTCCCCCTCATCTATCCTCCACTTCTCACCTTCTACTACCATCTCAATTCCACTACCACTCTTACTTCTCCACAAGAACTGAGACAAAACTCGACCAACATGGATGAACAGGGCCCTAAGTGGCGTCTGGGTACGCAAGAACTTCACCACTGATACCTGTAGCCTCGACTAATGCTGCATAGAACATGCCGGCAATGACAACGCAGTTTGCCACCAAGCGGCCTGCAAGCGGAGCAACGCAAAGATCGCAAAAGGCGAGCTACGCATCGGTACCCACACGCTGTTTGACAGGGACGGCGAGCGTCGATGGTATATGGCTTGGCGTCATTGGTGAGTGCTTCTCCTATTGTAGCGCTACCCGCATGAAGATCTTCATCAAAACACCATGGAAGGCTGACACAATCTTAGGGGATGCGCGACGAAGCATCAGATTGCCGGCTTGAAAGAAATCACGGGCGACGATCCCACCAAAGCCCCCGGATATGACAAACTAAGCCCCGAAAGCCAGGAGCAAGTCCGCCTAGCATTCGAGAACGGCATGCCTACCGACAAAACATTCAAGGGCATCAGTGAGGAGCGAGCAAAGGATGCCCCCAAGTACGCAAGGGAGTATACGGATGCGACGGGCTACAAGGCTGACGTTGCCACACGCTCTGCTGCTTGCCGCGGACACGATTGCTTGCCAAAGAGCATAAAGATCATGAAGGGTGAGTTGCGACTTGGCATCTACGTCGACTTTGACGGCGAACACGTCACAACTTACTATAAACATTGGGTGATTCATCCCCTCCCATCCCAAGCTACCGTCTTGTTCTGACAATGGCGTAGACGTGTATGTCTGACTATGACCTCGAACGTGCTAAGGTTTTCTTTCAAAACGGAGACTTTGATGGAGTTGACCAGCTCCCCGAAGAACTTCAAGAAGTGGTAGTCAAAACGTTTGAGACTGGCCAGGTGGTCAAACCGCCGGAGATTGAGCCTGAACTACCGAAGATAAAGCCCAAGAAATCCCGCAGCAAGAATTCCGAGGCAAATAACGCTCGCCCAAAACCCAGTGTAAAGTCCGAGCACGAAGGCCACTCTGATGCTGACTTCGAAGAAGCACTTTCGCCTCCACCCCCGGTGAAGACCAAGGCCAGAAGAGCGAGAGCAAGGAAGCGTCGCACATCGAGCATAGATGACGACAGCGAAGCCGAGCAGGAGTACCTGCCAAAGAAGTCCAAGAGCAGGTCTGTTCCATTCACGGATTCGACCATGTCAAGCGATAATCCTGAATCGCCGTCGATCATGCCGAGCCATGACGATGCTGACGAGAGGCTGGTCATGCCGGGTGATGTTGATCATGAGGATCGTGTGAATGGTGACGCATAGGTTAGGGGATAAATTGACCTAGTCATGGAGACGAGTGATAATGATGGAGAGACGTCGGTGTGAGGGACATGTACGGGCAGTATACACGTATCAGCGCCGGGCCGTAGCCAGCTATCTCGCTTCACAGCATGTAATTTAGTAGCGCATGTGCAAGCTTCGAGCTTGAACAGCCTCGTAGTGAATACAATATGAAGTATGCACGTAGTGGAGAGAATGCGACGTGCCTCTGCGGACTAGGTGATCAGTGCACGTCCCACCAGAGCTCCAAAGTGGCGCATCCTGGCCGCAAGCTGTCCTCCCCGCAAATCACGTCTACTCGACCACCAATCCACTGCACCACCAACCAGGACAGTGCGCTACTCATCGACAGTGCGATATCAGGACAGAGCATATTCACCACCATGTCGGGCAAGATCATCGCCGTTACCTCATCCTCGCACTTCTCCCAACTTCTGTCGCAATCTACATACACCATCGTCGACTTCTATGCCGATTGGTGCGGACCATGTAAAGCCATTGCGCCCGTCTTTCAGAGCTTAGCAGAGAAGGAGACAAAGCCGGGAAAGATGCAGTTTGTGAAGGTGAACGTGGACAGCCAGCAGGACGTTGCAAGGAAGTACGGTGTCAGCGCGTACGTGTATCTCCATCGAAGAGTGTTCAACTCTAACCGCTCGAACCATGATCTGGCATGTGGAGCACTAACATGTTTATCCACAGCATGCCAACTTTCCTGGTCATCAAGTCTAATTCGGTAGTCGAAACCATCCGTGGCGCAAACCCTTCCGCTCTTACAGCCGCTGTTCGCAAAGCCGCCAGCGACACATCTGGCCCAGGTGCTGGCTCCGCTGTCTTCCAAACCAAAGGACGCACACTTGGATCAACCACAGAACCTAGTAGGCCCGTTGGAGATAGCCCGTTCGCAGGATTACAACGTTTGTTGGTCGGCAACGGCGGCTTCACTGATTTGGTGATCAGATTCGCGGCCCTCTACTTCATCAGTCTGTTCGCTTTTGACTCGTACAAGGCTGCGGAAGAGAGCCCGTTCAATGTCAAGGCGAGACGGTAAAGATACAATGGTATGGGACGTAGAAGACAATTGAAGACCGTTTGGCGTTGGGAATAGGAGCAAGGCGTTAGGAGATATACCACTTCGAATCACATTGTTATGCACTCAGGCATCGTTCGATACAAATGCAGTGATGCTAGCATAACCATGCGTTTTTCAAGTACACCCCCTTGCGACGCTCAGATAGCTATAGGATGACTCCTGTTGAGTAATCCTCCAGCAATTCGGATTTCCCATTGCTTATTTCCTCACTAGGGCGTATTGTGGTTATAGTCCGAGCACACGGTAAATATGTGGCTGACGTGAGACGATCGTCCAGAGGAATTCTACGACGCCGGCATTAGTGCTGTGAATGCCCGTCTGAACTCCGCAAAACCGTTGCACTACCAACCCAACTGCAGTTTGCCAAGCTACTTTTTATCAAATACACTTTGCGGTTTTACGCATAATTATTCATTGTCACTTACGAAGCACTTCATACAACATCACCAATCGTTTAAACATGCATAACTACCCCATGCCAGTCAGCTATTTCTCATAACCTGGGAGCACACCTGACATCATCCAAACAAAGTTCAGATAATCTTAACCGCTTACTTCTCCCATGCACAATACATCCCTAGAGCAGTATCTCGGAAGTAAACACGCTCACTATTTCCGGTCACTCAGATCTTCACAAGAGCTATAAAACCCATTTCCTCTCCTACCGTCCCCGGCCTTTCCCCAATTCTGTTGTTTCGAACCAAGCTAATATCACCCAATTTACACACAATGTACGCGTTCTACCTCGCCCTCCTGCCCCTCTGGCTCGCAGCCGCAACACCCCTTGCCGAACGCAGGGACACCCCTTCCTGCGCGTATGAATCCGACGGCTGTGCCGGTGTAAGTCTTTCCCCCTTTATAAGAAAAAACAATACGCAAATTTCAGTGTTAACGACTCCACAGGTATGCATTCGGAGCGACGCTGGCGATAAGTGTCAGGTCGTAGTGGACAACTATTGTTATGATTTCCCCTGTGGATACGACGGACAGTATTATACTGGTGTGAGTACTGACCACGAGATACGGAAGGCGACTTGGTACTGAGTACATGTGCAAACAGTGTAATAGGAGGGACGACAAGCCGGCTTGTATAGCGCATGCGGATGGAAGTAAATGTCTTCGCCCGACGTTTTAGATCGTGAACGGGATTTTCAGGGGTTGACAATGGGAGCGAGTGGCGCGTAGAGGGGAGGGTTGGGACCACGGTTTAGTTGAGACTGTGCATGAAGGAATCTGGTTGAAGCACCATCTGCAGAGAGATGGGTGAGGTTGTCGGTTACCTATAGACCTAATGTAATTAGAGGGTTTCACCGTTGGCCAGTTATGACTTTTTGTCTAGAAGTATTCAGCACTCGATATCAGTGCAACAAGTCGTAAAATTATGTACAAGCATATGGAGAATGCACAAACCAGCAAAGATAACCTTGCTAGTATCTATATGATGGTTTCGACACGCTAGAGGTCGTCGAGTTTGACCTATTGGAGGTGGGCCGGACGCCAGCGATTTCCTCCTTGTCTTTCTTCCCAAGAACAACGCGGTCACACCATGAGCACCAGCTCCTAAGCTCACCTTTGACTTCGCGCTCGAGGTACTGTATGGATTTTTCTTTCTCATCTTCATACAGCTTCACGCATTCGCCAACACGGACCTGCTTCTTGTGCTTCACTTTCAGCACTCCGCCAATTCCCTCAATCTCTTGCGTGAGATAGCACGTTCCCCGCCAGCGTTCAGGCGACTCCGATGACGGAGTATGAGACCTCTCGATTGTATCCAAGAGATCTTGCTCGCACGTCTCGTGCTCGACAACTCGTGCGCCAAGACAAGTACAGCCTCGTCCACATTCGACACCTTCGTTACCTTCGCCAGCTCCTGTGCCGACTCCGCCTAGGTAGTGGCTATATCGTGTGCGCCAACTCCATCCCCGGACGTACATTGTGTCCGCGTTTCGCAGGTCCTTTCCGCATGGCCCGCAAAGCCATATCACATTGTCGCAGTTGCATGGGGTGCGTTCAAATGCGGGTGCTGTAAAGGCCCTTGGCTTGTCGCTCTCAAATAGCACTGGGTGCTCGTCCGGCGACCCAGGTGGCGAAGAGTCAGATGACGAGCGCTGCTTCGGAACAGCCATAAGCAAAGGAAGCGGTGCCTTTGCGCAAGTCCGACAGAGTCGACGATGGCGAGCTCGAAGTGCAGGAGTCGGCGGTGGCTTCATAGTGCAGTTCTGAGATATCATTAGCCCCTGCCTCTACACTCATTCAGACGTCATACTCGGCAAACAACAGTCCCGCAGCGCTGGCATTCTCCCACCATATCGCGAGCACATATTCCAACGCGCCCAGTAGTCAATCTTCCTTCATGCGCCGTAGCATGTCGGCCTGCTTGAGATGACGAATTTGGCTGTTCACCAAGTTCGGCATCTTCGTTGACACAGTGTAGTGTGTGCTTCACAAGTTGACTACGGTATTCAAGCAGGTTCGCACGAAACTGCCTACAAGTGCGTGAAAGATCATGGAGCGTATTGAGGTCGAGCTGAGCGGCGAGTTGGCTTACTATTCTGTGTGGTTAACATGGTTAGCATACATCAATGCGTGGAGTCAAGTCCATGCTATGGCTAAAGCTCACGGATAGCAGCTCAGGGCAGCGCTGAATCCATTCTTGTTTGGGTTCGGTCTTTCGTCTGCCAAGCTTACCCTCTGCTCACTCTCCGCCGTCGAACCGTTAAGAGAGTGGTGCAGCGGCTTTACGTTCGGTAGGCCAGACGCGTGAGGGGCTTGCAATGAAGGCGGTTCATCGTCTTCTAGATCAACTAGGACAACCATTATTGGTAGCTACAAAGATAATGTGTAGCATCCAAACTAGGTAAGGCAAGAAACGCAAGAATGGGAGTGTCTTTGGCAGCCGGACGATGTCGGGCTTGTGACGATGCACGCTTGATCGCGTTGGCGGGGCGCTTGGCGCTACGCGGCTTTGGTTGCATCTTCTACTTTACGCGTCTTCAAGACTCCTAGTCACGTGCATGATTAAACGTCAGCAGCGTGGATGCGCCGCATAGCGTAGCTTTTGATAGATCAGGTTGGCGTTTTAGTACACTAAAACCTATCCAATTGCTCTTGATCGAGAACTGGAACTGCGCATGCCTAATGTCATGTGACCGTTAAAATCGCCATGGACATTCCATGGATACACAATCACTAGGCCATGGCTTCTTCAGACAGCATAGTTGAAAAACAGATCCTTCAACTCATGACCTGACTCTGTGGCGTCTCGCTTGGGCACTTTTTTGTCTTTCTCTGACCACCATACCACCACGGTCTTCCGATTCTAGCATCTTTATGCCTTGCATCCAGCCGGATACTAGGCGTATCACGACGCGATGATGTGAATGAATAATCTAATCTTACGGCAAACTTTACATAAGCGAATCTAAGACGGGACAATATTCTGGCCATGGATTCATGCTTTCTGAGTTCCTAGTGGAGGAGAAAGTAGGCCTCGCTCGTTGTCCAACATGCAGTCACGATCCAGTCTGGGAACGATAGCTCATGAGCTATTGATTCATTCTCACCACTAATTGGTTGAGGAAGCTTATTGCACATGTTTCCATTCGCCTTGCTCTACAAGAGGGAATGAGTAGACCCACAACTCACGTCAGATTTGGTGTGGCTGAACGATGATAAGGTCGGCTGGTAGATGAGGGGCCAGAATCTCAATGTGCGAACATAAGGACTGGCATATTCAAGTCGAGAGCGTGGCTTAGCCATCATGGGAGATCTTAGTGTGTGGAGATAGTGATCCAACTAGTATCTGCCTGTGGGTCGGCGCCAGTATGTGCCTCACTGTACGTACATGCAGCCGGCATGGGACATTCCTACATCACATACATTAGGCACTTTTCCATTGTGGGAAGACTTCAGCGGCTAAGGGAGCAAGCGATACCTCTCTGTGCAAAAGAGCCGTCTTCACGTTGCATACTTACTGAGTCCATAGATCTCAGCTACGGCTCTCCGCGGCGCGGGCCGAATTAGCTAGGACTTGCAGCCGTTATCGATAACCGCAGGAAGAAGCAATACCAAAGCTAAGACATGTTCCCCACTGCTTGACCACTTACGAATAGCTGCTTAGCATGCCAGCATACGCCCTGGTTTGCACATCCCCCATGTGTCTGATATGCAGGTGCCACCAGACACTAATGCCGCAATCCCGGGACCAATACTCCACTAAAGCAATGCTCAGCGGCAAGAAAGTGCTCAGCATTAATAGAAATGATTCATTTATAAAAGCTGATGTTCTGACCTCCCTAAAATTGATTTTCACCTGTTGTCCCTCGTTGGAGCCTTCTAAAGCACTCGCCTCTGTACACCCATTGTCTTACAGCAATATCCCGGAACATACGAAGTTCCATACTGCATATCATTCACACCATGGCTACTTTTCTGATCCGCGATGTCCGGATTTTCGATGGTGAAAAGATTATCGAAGAAGGATACGCTCATATCCAGGATGGTAAAATCAAGTCGGTGGGGCCAATGAGCAGTATGCCACAAGATCCACTGAAGACATATTCGAAACCGGGACACACGCTTCTGCCTGGACTGATCGATTGCCATATTCACGCTGATAGAGCTGATCCAGAGGCGCTCCCTCAGGCTCTAAGATTTGGTGTTACTACTGTGTGCGACATGCAGAACGAGATTGAGAACGTGCAAAAACTCAAAAAGCAAACTCTGGAGCCAGACACAGCATCTTACAAGACTGCAGGCCAAGCCGCGACCATCGAGAACGGATGGCCCATCCCTGTGATTGTGGCTCACGACAAGAGTGAAGAGACGGCCGCTGCCATCGCAAAGTGGCCAAAGTTGACGGACCGCCAAAGCGTCATCGAGTACCTGGAATGGACAAAGAAGGAGATGCAACCAGACTACATCAAGCTGATGCACGAGAGTGGAACAATCATGGGCTACAATCTCAGCTACCCCTCTGTTGAGCTGCAGAGTATCATTATCGAAGAGGCGAAGAAGCGCGGATACCTTACCGTCGCACATGCCACATGTCTCAAAGACACATTGGATGTTCTTAAAGCAGGCGTGAATGGCCTGACACATACATTCTGTGACCAGCCGCCGACACAGGAGCTCATCGATGCATACAAGAAGAACAATGCATGGGTAAATCCGACGCTTGTTGCTATGGGCAGCTTGACGACGGAGGGAAAGGAGCTACAGCACAAGTTTGCGCACGACCCAAGGGTCAAGGGACTGATCAATGAAGACCGTGTGGGAAACATGTGCGAGTGCATGGGCTTTGCTGCTGGCAAGGGGAAAGTCGAGTACGCCTATCAGGGAGTGAAGGCGCTGAAGGATGCAGGCATTGACATCTTGTGGTGAGTGAAATTTGTTGCTCAAATGACTACTTTGGGATATGCAGATCGCTGATGATGCGCAGTGGAAGTGATTCTGCCGGCCCCGCAGTCGGTACAGCCTTCGGTCTCTCCATGCACCATGAACTCCACCTATACGTACACAAGGTGGGCATGACGCCCGCGGAAGCACTTCGCTCTGCCACTAGCTTGGTTTCAAAGCGCTTCAAGTTTGAAGACCGCGGCCGGCTAGCAGAGGGACTGAATGCTGATTTGCTGCTTGTCGAGGGTAATCCGCTGGAGGACATTGATGCGACACTAAACATTCGTGGTGTTTGGCGCGATGGAAAGGTTTGCAGTGTGTATGCTGAGAAACTGGAACAGTGAATATCTCTGAACTGTGGCATGGCGGTGTAGGTAAATGTGAAAGTTTACTGTTTAATGCAGTGACTCCGCGTACCCAATAGCATTTTCGGTAGTGGGATTCCTTACAAGAAGGCGTCCAAGACAAAGAGAGCAGAGCCGTTGGCACGCTTTGCAGTCCTGAACTCGCACTGTTTCACACATACTTACCTGCATACTTGATTCCTCCTTTGCTACCTCAGTCACCATGACTGAACACACTAATTTTTTAAAATCCGAATAAACCCAGGAATTTATGCGCAAATTCTATTTCGGTCAAGTCGTTATCCAGAAAATAAGCGCGAGCCGTGTCCCTAGATGCACGATGACGTATGATTTCTCAGCAACCTCATTATTCATCTATCGCAGTGCCAACGACGCTTACGAGCCAACACCGAAAGCAGCGACCTTATTTCCACAATCCAAGTTAACATTTGTAACCAACAGATGATGGAGAAAGTGACATATAAACCAAGTATCATCATGGATTCAAGATGTATCAACAGCATATCCACAGATTTCTACAGGACGTCCGCAATAATACCAATTGACCGGACCTCCGTGTCTACAATTTTGAAAGCCTACTTTTTAATCTCGTAATCTAATACTATTCGTATTGAAGGACCACACCTCTACGATCAAGCAAGATCGATCAAACCCTTCACCATGCCTCACGCCATCGTCGACACATCATCACATCTCCCACACACTAAACCGCGCACCAAACCACAACCCAAAAAATCCTCCACACATCGCACCACATCTATCCTGCTAGATCAACTCCTTTCCCACCAAGCTCTCTACCACACCTCCGCCATCTCCCAAACCCTCACCGCGCGCCTCCGCACAGTCCAGAAAACCAGCCCTGTACCACTCACTGGGATTCTCTCGCTCGGACTGGGCAGCCTCTACGAGACCAAAGGACAAACACGGCGGCTGAAACAACTCGCCATTTTCCTCGGTTTGCGCGACACACTACAGCGTCTCTCCGGCTCAACGATACAACTCTTCGCGCAGGACCCTTCTTTCTCGCGGCACGACGAGGCGCTGCTGACTAGTCTCGACATCCAAATTGTGCGGACGCCCGAGGCATCGCGGCTAGGCGAGGCGGAAGCAGTACTCGGTCCACAGACGATAGTGTACGCACCGTTTCTGACGCTGGATGCGTACGCGAGCTTGCTTGTTCGGGCTAAGAAGCCCGTGCCGTACTTACTTGGAGATGATTTCGAGGCGCTCGAGGCAAAGTGGCCGAGATATAGTGCTGAGAGGGCCCAGGTAGAGGAGGTGATGCATAGGGGGTTGGCGAGATATCGGAGGAGAAGAGTAGAAGGGGAGGGCTTTTGGGAAGAGGAGGATAGGAGTTTTCCTATGGCGTGGTATGAGCTAGCGGGAAAGAAGGGGGTGGAGATTCGGGGGAAGCTGTGAGGATAGCAGAAAATGAAGACTTTGACGTTTTTGATTGTCTGAAATACTTGATTTGCACAACTTGGATATTGGTGTGCTCGTGATTGGTTCGTTTCGAGCTGATATGTTTTAACATGGTAACGGAAACTCATCCTTCCGCTCGGTGTTTCTCTTAAAAAGGATGTGCCGAAAAATGGCATACAGTTTCTAGAAGGATTCGTCGCGCGGGACGCAATTTGACAGCGGATATGAAACACATGTGAGAGACATGGATGCCAGCGCTAGTCCAAACTTACTGAAAATAAGCTCACTACAACGTCGTCAACAACGATAATGCGAAGTAATTTTTTGGTTCATCGGTAGGTAATCTTATCCGGTAGTCCAGCAGTCGGTACTTGCGACCTCTGTGTACTCACGGCATCTGCCTCGACAGGCACCGGGTCAATCTTATGCGCGCGCCCGAACCCTAGGGGCTGCGGTCTCTCGTAATGTTCACGCGTCTCCTGCGCAAATCCCGTATTAATGTTCTCGTGGTCATCCGCCGTGCTATCCTTTCTGTTGACCACACTGACCACCTCTGGCCCCTCTGCCTCCCTTCTCAGCGCAGCAGAGGCCTTCTTCTTTTGTTCCACTTTCTCAATCACCTTGCGACACACATCCCTGTGCGCTTCCTCCATCTTGCCCTTGACAAACGGCATAAGCCACCACGAACACGAAACTTCTACGTCCTCAACAAGCACCCACTTTGCGTCTCCCACGCCCATACCCTCGCCCTCAATCTCGCTCCCCACCTCGCCATTCTCTACAACCCTGAACTCAGCGCGCACAGTGACGCCCGCCGCAGCATCCGCTCGTGACTTGATCCCCTGCCTCGTGTCCTGAAAACAGGCGGGAAAGGTAATGTATTTCTTGCCCAGTTCGCCGATACCAGGGCACCATGTGATACATTCTGTGACGTGATAGGTGGAGATTGGGTATTGGTCCGGCGGGAACCAGTATGTGTCTTTCAGGGTTGAAGGCGAGGTAGAGGGTGCTTTTGTGTGGCCGCAAGTAAGGGCTTGCAGCGTGAGTGCTGTTTCGTGATCGTGGAGGGCAGCGACGACTTCGGAGGGGTGGATGTGAGGCGGTACTTGGTGAGCGACGTGCAGGTAGTGTTTTGAGCTCATGCTGGTGCTGGATCGTCGAGGCGTCCGTACGGGTGTATTTGGTTCCGGGTACTGCGTATCGCTCAGCGCGCGTATGCGGACATGTATATTTATGTACAAAGAGGCGCAGGGCTAGATCTCGAACTAAGAGGGCTGGCAGTGGCTACGATTATCGACTACGATTAGTATACTAGGTTCAGCTCAAAAGTGTACAAAGGAAGTTTGGTTGGCAAGACGTGGTGTAAAAGCACCAGAAAGAAGCAATTAAGCCTCCGGCGGGGCTGCAGGAAAGCAAGCTGATGCATATCGTGTTGCTGACTGAGGCGCTGCTATTACAAGGCTGAGACAAGGAGTCATGGGTCCAACTTGCGACACCGCGACACGTATTGGAGGGGCTGGACATGGCATAGCGCCGCGCTTGGCCGTGAACGAGATAGCGTAAGTCGTGGTATACGCCAATGATGATGTATGAATGCATACTACCGTGGTACATGTAGGCACAGCAGATATTGGAAAAACCTCCAGTCTGGTATTTCTTGTGCTCAACAAACTCTCAACACCTATTACACAATCTAAATGGTATACTTGAAGCCCGCTAATCCCTCCCTCTCATCCATAGGCTCCCCACTCAACCTCTGCTTCTCCACGACAGCATTCTTCTTCCTGAAATAAATCGTGAAGCAAGCCAACACCGCCAAAATGTAAAATTGCAGTCCGGCCGTCACCCAAAGGCCAGTAATGTACCTCGGCGCTTCTTTCTGTGTGAAGGTTGTTGACGCCAGAATACCGCCGATAGCACCGAAGCCAATCTGTAGCGCGCTGCCAACCGACCTCTTGCTCTGGCCGCGGATGTTGTTGCTCTGGTAGGCTAGGATAGCTGGAACATTACCCTGGCATCCACAGACACCAAGGAATGTGCCAAAGTATCTTGCGCCGTTGTTCTTGGCGTAAGCGACAATCATAAGGCCGATGATGGTAATGACCGACTGGGCTGCGATAACGGGGGCGCGGACACGGTACTTGTCGCCTACCCAGGCGAAGGAGAAGGCTGCTATCATGGCTACGAGACTGGGCGGCGCGGAGAGGGCATTGGCCTGGCCTGCGTTGTAGCCCATACCGACCAGGATGACGGGCAGGAAGTAGGCGAAGGCATACGCAGGCATCGTGGTGCTCATGAATAGAGTGGCGTAGCCCCATAGTTTGATGTCTCTGAGGTGCAGCCAGAATTTCTCCCAGGTAAGCGGGTCGTCGACAGAGTCACCTCGGTCGTCCTCGATACGCTGCATGATAACTGCTGCTTCGGCGCGGGTGAGGAAGCCTTTCTTCTCCGCCTTGTCTGGGAAATCGAGGATGATGAACCAAGCAGCAACAGCGACGATGACAGTGATGATTCCCTCAATAATGAAGATCCAGGACCACCTAAGTGAAAATTAGACCTTCATTCTCAGGGGTGGATATGGTGCTGGACTACTTACCCCCGGACGCCTCCAACGCCCTCCATCTGCATCAAGCCATAAGCCAGGATATTTGCAAGACCACCGATGCCGACCGAGATGAGGTAGAAGCCGCCGAGTCTATTTATTTGTCAGTCTTTCATTCACTAAAATTTGTATTGCAATGCTTGCCTTACCTCTTCTGCGTCTCATAGCGGCGATACCAACACGTAATGAGATAGACACAGCCAGGAAAGAAGCCGGCCTCGAACGCTCCAAGCAGAACACGGCATATGGCCAGAGAAATCCAGCTCTTTACAAAGCCCTGCCCAATCATCACTGCACCCCATGACACAGCGATAAAGGCAAGCCAGTTCGCGCTGCCCACCTTGCGCAGCACAATGTTTGACGGAAGCTCGAGAAGGAAGTATGTGGGGAAGAACAGAACCAAGACGATTGTATATCTGTCGCCAATGTCGAGACGGAGGTCCTTTGCCATTCCTGCGACTCGTGCGTTGGAGATCTGAGGAGAGTTGCTTAGCAAACGTTTTGCACAATGCGCGTCACGCCTGAGAGAAGCTCAATACTTACATTGGTACGATCGATGAGTGCGATGGAGTACAGTGCTCCTAAAATGGGTAGCAGCCTCCAGTCCACCTTGCGGACCAGCCGTTTCTCTTCGATTTCATCAAAAGCATAGTCGGCGCTGTGGCTACCGCTCGCAGGCGGGCTCAAGTCCTCTTTGACCTCTTGAACAGCTTTGAAATCTGCGTCGTTACTCATTGCGGATGAAAAGTGGTGGGTCACTCCAGAAGAGATGAGCGACCAAAGGGCTAAAGTCAATTAGAAGAACGATCTGCAAGGGGAGAATCCTGGGTAGCCGGTCCCCTTGCACTTATACCGTCATGGACAGATTCTCAGCCGAGGTGATTTGCGTAGCTTGATCAAACTATTGTTTTCCAAGCCTTTCTCCATGTCTTGTCTTTAGCCCTTCAAGCACCTTGTTCAACTAGTCATCCAATAAGGCGGGTGTGCAGTTGCAGGCATCCCATCACGGACGAAAGACACGTGCATTACATTCGACCATCTGGGACCTATTAGATGCATACCAAGAGGACCAAAACGAGAATACCGGCGCGAAGTGTCTGGGTGAAGGAGATTTACCCTAGATAGGGAGTTGGTCCTGGAGCCACTAACTTCAACTACGTCCCCAACGAGCTGCTCGGCGCGAATACGCAAGATCTCGCCGAGAAGAAAGTGTCCGCCGAGAGGAAGAAACTCTCAGGGTGAAAGGAGGTCAAGGGGAGGTAGACCAATCATAGCACGCTAGGTTGAGATGCCGAGCATTTCTGGGCGGACTACGGCGGACTGGCCAAATTGCGGGGTTTTTCTTGGAAGATCTGGGGTCAGCGCCATGTGTCAGACTTCCAGGTGTATGGTTGACTTTAGGGTCTGTAGGCCGGAGGAAGAGCTATGATCTGACAAGGCCGTTATGCTTTCACGAAACGATCATGTTTGTGGAAGGGAACCCGTGGTTGTCTACCAATTGCTTTTGGTAGAAGAACTGAGATGTTGCGTAGTGCTGATCTCACGTTGTAGCCTATAGCCTCGAGTGAGGGGAGCGGTACATACGTACGTACATTCGTCTTTGCCGTGCGTCTCGATCATAGTGTCAAGATCGTGTGGCCATACGATGGTCGTAGCGTGTAGAGAGGGCGTGGAGGCGGAGCAGCACTAGCGCCTCGGCATGGAAGTGTCGGATACGACCCTCCCGGGCTTAGGGCCTGTTTAGTTGCGGATTTCAGTTTCAATTTCAGTCCCAATAGTGGCGATTTTTGTCAGTTTTAGTGGCCAGTTTGACTATGTCAAATTTCATCACGAAGCTGGAGGCTGGTATTCAGTTCTACTTCTAGTTCCGCATTGGTCACGTGGTTGATCACATGATAAATGACATTCACTACCTCCACTAGCCAGCTTCGACGAGAGTAGATTACGTGATAGACTAAACTAGAACTGGACGTCGTGAGCTCCAGTTTGAAACCGGAGTTCTTGAAATCTACTTTAGGTAGGAGACAGATACTGCACTAGACAAGGTTTAAATTTACTATATCAGCGCCGACAAACTGGGATCTACCAAAGAACTCGCCAGTTGCAACTTCGGCTTCAGTGACTAACTATTTGCAGTAACTGAAACTGGAACTGAAGCTCTACCAAACAGGCCCTTAGACCAGTTAGTGGCAATTGGCCCTGCGACAAGACTTTCACTATTCTTTTGCGTGGCTATGCCGACGGGAGCGATAAAGGATAATGGGACATAAAAACTTGAGAGCGTCCTAGATATACAGTCATTACAGCACTATTTTCACCTATACTTGAACTCATTGCTGAATTGGTAAGACTGTGTGACATTGCTTGAACTTTGTCTCCGCGGGTGCCTCGAAAAGCAAAAGCCACAAAAATTGTAAGAATCACAGTGTAGACGTAAGGGCTTAGTTCTAAGTTGTGCGCTTATTGAGTATCGAGCAGAGTACTGAATGACCGCGCGACATAGAGGGGGGCTTTTGGTGGAGGGCGGCAGTTGCCCTCGCTCAATCGTCCCTTTCTATCTTCCCTCCCTCTACCTCCCCTCTCTCCCTTCTGCGCAGCCCCAACAATCATACAAGTCCTCAGGCTAGGTCTGCATATTATGGAATTGACGGACCATAGGGCAATTTCGGCTCATACATGGTAGATTCCAATCCGTTTCCTATTCTAGTAGCCATCATGTGCTCTAAATGCACATGCAATTTTACAAGAGACGAGCGAAACAAGACCAAAAGACAACACAAGAACTCCACAACGCCATGAAAGGTTCTCATGCAGCACGAGTGTTACCGTCTGTTCCGACAAACACTACCTGAACGGCAGCAAATCTACAATGATCAGCACCCTCCGAGGAATACTGTGGGAAATGCACTCACGCAGCGGTAATGGCAAAGGCCTCCGACCTCTTCGCATCTGTGAGTGTTCTCAAGCATATGCTCATCAACACGTTGAATGCAGCAATAACCCAAAGTTTAGTCTTGAGCGACTGCACGTTCAACAGGACCAGGATGGAGGCGATGGGAAGGAGGGAAGCCAGAATGCACGTTATCCAAGATGTCACCGTAAGCACCGTCGAATCATAATAGACTTTAGGACCCAAATTACGGTCACCTCTCGTGCAACGGTCGAGCCCACAACGGAACAGATGTATGGCCTTTTCTGCAATCAAACGAGAGAAGCCATCCGCCTTGAGGCGGGGGTGTACTGCAATCAAATCTGGCGCATGATTATCGGGAGAGCTACAAGAGCCCCAGGTCCATCGATCAACGCCTTCGAGGAAATTTTCCCCCATGACCTCGGCTTCTAGGAGGTGTTGCATGTCGGTAAGATCAAACTCCTGAGGTGCCTTGATTTGGGACAGGGTTGAGACTTGTATGAGTGCTTCGTCTAGATTGAGAAAATTGTTGGTATTGCCAGTCAATCTCATCTTCTGTGACCCATCCACTCACTGTATTCATTCAGTTTCTTGTGCATCGTCTTGACCAGGCCTAGTTGTATATTGCCTCTGCCATCATGTCCTTCCAGGAGGCGCTGGTAGTTGACTGCATATCCCAGGCTTTTGACGTTATCGTTCTCTTCAACCTCATGCAGCTTCTTTTCCAGAATAGAAAGTTCGGCTTGAAGATAGAGTAAATGCCGTGCATTGAGGGCGTCAAAGCGACGATAGATAGCCATCTGCGGTTTCAAAGCAATACGCTCAGCTATCATAGGATAGCCACCTGGGTATTCGCTCCATGTACGTGTAAAGGGGCTGGTAGTTTGATGTGCCTTTTTTGTGTTTGAACCATTTCCGAGCCCCGCCTCTAAATCACCTAATTCGGCCATAATGAGCATATTGCTGTTCAAAAGAGATATCCCAGGAGTCGGCTCACCTTGGTACTTGAGCAAATCTTCCGAGGTGCACAGGCACAAGGCTGTGCCAACTCCGCAGGAGTTGTGGCACATGTGGATATGGTCTGATAGGGTTCGCTTCAGCAACAGTTACGCCATAGTTCGGGTAGCCGCATCTTTTTCTGAAACCACTGCTATGCTTACTCTCACATGATTGTAATTGAAGCCTAAGCAGGTACCAGTGGTCTCGTGAAGGTATACTACAGGCCAACACAACCTGCCGGCTGACTCAGGAGTTTCTGCGCACAGGGAATGTGCGAAGAGGTAGGGGAGGAGGGCGCAAACAGGCGCAAGCTAGCTAGCATGTTCGATGCCTGATTGAAATTGCTTCTATAATGCGTGTTTCTTCGCTGGCTCGCGAATGGACATGTCGTGGCTTGGGCTTGGACGTCCTACTAGTACAGAAGAAGTAGCTAGACCACTTCATGCTTGGTGATTTGGGATAATGACCAAATCTACTTAAGACCAAAACGCTTATGACAACACGAAAGAAACTGTGGTGCATGTATGACATTTGAGTACGTTACGCTGGCTATGTGATAACCTTTCGAGCAATTGGCAGCATGATAGGTGCAAACCGTGTTCAAATGGTGAAGGTGAAAAGTGAAGATGGAAAACTCCATCCAAGGTGAAGGTGAAGATCGGCACCCGAAGTGAATATGGAAAATTCCACTCAAAGAGAAGGATCGAAAGGAGCAAAGTAGCTTAACAGTATCATCAAGAATGATCGATCAAGCAATCATTGCCACTGAAGCAAGCACATCCAAGAAGCAGATATTGCACAAATTGGTAACCTGTTAGCCTGGTACGTGGTTGAAATTGTACATCGGCTCTTCAACATGGGATCTTGTGTGTCCTCAGCTCGAGAAGGACCACGCGAGCCTCACTTGAAACGCGCCAGCCCCGAAGTTCTTGCAGCAGCTCGCGACGCAGCAGAACGAGCGGATGCTGTAACCAGAAGCCATGATGACACACATGCGGAATGGACATGTGTAGGTTGCGGTCAACGCGATATCGGAAAGCAGCCCGAAGGCATGAAGTGTCATCGTTGTCAAGATGTCACCGGATCTTCCTAGGACATCAATATGTTCGACAAAAAAACATGGCTGAACACCGTTTATCCACCAGCATTCCCTTTGAGTCTTCCATCGAAGAATCTGCCGTAGGCACTGGGAGCACGTGAATGAGGACCGGGAGTGCTCTCGTCCTAGAAGTACTCAGGATTGGTGGACAGAAGCAAATGGAGGCAGATCTTGGGCATAAACTAGGGAAGACCGGGTAGTTTGGATTACAGAGACAATGAATGAAGCATGCTTGTATAGGAAAGACTCTGCCGTGCATATGATCGATCGTGGTGCAAGCCGTGTGTCGTGTACTCCGAGCATTTGGAATCTGACCAGTCAATACGTTAGACCAGCTTACAAAATGTCAGAGCGGTTGTGAGGCGCCTGCCGCTTCTGACAACCATGTAGAGATTCTGCCCAGTGGTAGCGTACTTGAACGAGCAGCAAATTGTCATTTGCTCACAAGTGACTCGGTGTGGGTCTCACGATAATATATAGACACATGGGTCAGGGACCAGGTTTTGGAGGAGTGGCTTGTTCGGCAAAGCCCAGGGATTCTGAGCGAAACACGATCAAGTGGAGCTGGCTCAGCGTTTGACGCAGAGGTCGCTTCTGATGACCCATTTTTCTCCGTCGACGACTTCACGACCTTCATGCAGCATACAATCTGCGCCATGGCGGTGCAGTAGTGCGAGTCCGACCTGGAGACCAATTTGCAGTGGCTCAGGTGGGGGGTCCTGGCTCTTCTTTTTAGGTGGGTCTGGGTAAAAGACAGTTTCTCCACCGATGCAACCAGTTGCCGGCGAGGTGAGATAAAGTAGCAAGGTCCAGGTGGTACGTGCTTGTACTGGCGGCGAGCCAGGAATTGTGACATTGTTGGAGTCATCGTCTGCATGTGTTAGCGCCATGTAAAGGGCTACTGCGGCGGCAGCGCGACAAGCGAGCATGGGCGGTGGACATACAATGCTGGTCGAAAAACTGGCCTTTGGAGTAGCGGTAGATGCGGATGTTGGGATTGAGACCGACGACCTGGCCGCCCCATAATTCGTTCCGCTGCTTTTCGTCCAATGGCAGCCCTCCTTGGTCTGCAGCACCCGTGACCAGATTCTTCAACGCCGTCTGGTTCCACAGCCTCTCAGCAAAGGCAGGGTCATCAATCTGAAAGCGGTCATTGACTCGCACGGCATCGCCCTTCTTGGGCTTTCCAGGTGTAGTAGTCAGCGGCAGGGTAGACAGGAATGAGACATAGGTCCTGCACAGCGACGCCGTCCAGAAATTGGGGATGGTGACAATCTGGTTTGGGAGCACCTGTTGCAGTGCAAGGTCTGCTTCTGGGATCAGAGGACTAAAGGCGGGCCAATTGGGTGGTTGCTGTGCCGACTGCGAGGCTGAAGCAGAGGACGGTTTGGCGGA
Source organism: Curvularia lunata (assembly GCA_005212705.1). Classification (NCBI taxonomy): domain Eukaryota; kingdom Fungi; phylum Ascomycota; class Dothideomycetes; order Pleosporales; family Pleosporaceae; genus Curvularia; species Curvularia lunata. The sequence continues at coordinate 119,224 of PELC01000063.1, read as the reverse complement.
TGTGCCTGGTTGGGCCTTCTTCTTGGGAGCCATGGCGGAGCCGGGTTTGGTAAACTATGGTTTTCCTTCTGTTGGCGATGGGAAGAAAGCTTGTGTGGTTGGGCTCTCTGGGCCCGAGTATGTAAGTAGAGGCGTGTATAGACGGGCAGTTGATAGGTGGGTGAGTATCTTTGCATGTGGACAAGGGCAGCCCGATGGCACGTGCAGCAGTGTTAGGCCCGGCGCAAGGCTCTCACGGCCAGCCTCTACCGACATCCTCCGACTTCACCATCCTGCTGCGACAGCTCGACAAAGCCTCTCCGCTCTATACGACGCCTTCTCGACACGCCTCACTGCCCGCTGCGATCGCTGCTGCACTTGTATGTATTGCGCGACGCCCGCCCGCTGCCCGCCGTCCCCAAAACAAGCGCGCCGCTAACCCAGCCGTCTGCAGAGGGCCCAAAACCTCACCTTTGCCATCGCTCCCACCGTTTTCACTCGCACCGAACATGGCGGCGGCAGCATGGCCGTAGCCACTTCCAGCCAACACCAACACCATGTCATCCCCCAAGATGACCCTCCCGCTCCTCGGTCCCCGTCTCCCGACCACCAGCGCGTTCCCGACATGGCTTCCGCGACCAGCGATGCGCCGCCGGCCCTGCCTGCCTCCAGCGGCGACGTCGCACCTGCCGACCCCAATCCCAACGCCACCGAAAACACCGTCGCCAGCCAGATGCCCCTGCTCGGCGATTCTGTCCCCCTCCCCCAGCCTGGCGACATGAACGGCGACCTGAATGGCGACCTCAATGGCACCATGAATGGCCAGATGCCTGCCGCTGACATGGCGGCCGCTCCCATGCCCATGGACATGTCCACCTCTGCCTTTCCAGCCATGGATCCCTTCATGCCCCCAACCACCAACGAGCGCCTCACGGCTTTTGCGCGACTGCGCTTCGACGATGGCTCCTACTACATGCACACATACCAAATCACGCTCGGGCGCAACATCCACCTTGCACACTTGGATATGAAGCGCCTTATTAAGGCTGAGGCGCTGCACGCACAGGGGCATACCAAGGCTGCCGAAGAGTATCTGAAAGGCAAAAAGGATAAGAAGAAAAAGAAACGCGAGCGCCGCGGAGCCCGCAGTGTTATCTCTGAGAAGGGTGGCATCGTTAACGTGCCAATCGAGTCCATGCCCATGGAGTTCCAGCAGCGCCGTCAAAGCAATGCCTCGCACTCTCTTAGCTCAAACTCTCATCAACCTGGCGAGGCGGCTGAAGGCAAGCCTGCCGAACGCGCGCCGCAGGACATGCTCATGCAAGCATTTCCCGAAGTCCCTGCCCAGTTCGACGGCCATGTGCCTGAAGACCCTAATGACTGCCCATTTGTCCCCATACATCCCCAACAAATCATGGCGAAAACGGGCTCTTTAGGACCCAAGGGCATTTCACGCGAGCATGCCAAGATCTTTTTCGACTTTGACGCTGGCCATTTTTGCATACACGTCTTGGGCAACAACGGCCTGCATCACGAAGGCGAGTTTTACCCAAAAGGCGAAACAATCCCCTTAGACCATGGCGATCACTTGCTCATTGGCGCTGTCAATATCCACTTTTACCTACCCGATGTTGCCCTTACTGAGCAGCAAAGAAATCGCCAAGAGTCGGGCTCACGTCCCATGAGTTTCTCGTTTGAGAACGGCAATGGCCAGTTGGAGAGTGACGAGCACATCAGCTCTGAGAGCGAAGACCAACAGAGCGTCAATCCACGTCACGTATACTACCACCATCCCGTCAGCGACAGCGAAGACGACGATGGATTGGCAGATGAGGAGATGGATGACTACGAGGAGCCACTTCCAAAACCTCGACAGAAGACTAATCTCAAACTCAAGATCAAGAACCTCCCACCAGCACCGAGTGCCAAAGACAATAAGAAGGCGCACAAGCGGAAGCCCCAGCACCGGGAACTCACCCCTGAAGAACCTCCTTCCAAGAAGGTCAAGATCAAAGTCAAGGATTCAGGCAAGAGCAAGGAGCAAGCTCGTGAGTCCGCCAAGGAGCCAAAGGCACATAAAGAACGCAAGGAATCGAAGGAGCAGAAAGAGCAGAAAGAAAAGGAGCCGGCTCCAGCCAAGGAACCCAAGGAGTCGAAGGAATCCAAGGAGCCAAAGGAGCCTAAAGAGAAGGGCAAAGCGCCAGCCAAGGCTCCCGCAAAGACTACTGTCAAGGATGAGGCACCGGCTGAACAGTCTGTCAAGGACATCCCGGCAGCCACGAAGCCTGAACAGCCGAGCAAGCCTCCGCCAAATGACAGCCCGCCTCTATTGCGTAAACCACACGAAGGTGAACTTGAGGCCGGAGACATTGACGGACTCATCACAGAAGAGATGGCCATACAGCATAACCTGCCCCGGAATCTCATCGGCCACGTCGTCGAAAAGCGCAAAGGCCCCGGCAGACCACCAAAGGATGGTATCATGTCAAAACGCCAGCGATCCCAGCTCATCAAACAAGCCAAAGACATCGAGAGGGCGAGGGCTGCCGGCATTGATCCTGCCGACATACCCATACCGACTATCAAACCAAAGGCGCCCAAGCGTAAGGAGTCAAACGCAGGCGACGGAGATGATGATGGCGTCATGGAATCGACAGAGCATGGTGATGGAACGTTGTCTGGTCTTCAGAAACAAGCCAAGCCGATGCGGCCTCCTCGAACTCCTTCACCTGAGATGCGTATCGAAGACTACACTGAGGAGCAGTTACAGCGTCCTACTGCAAATTACGTCGTTCTCATCCACGAAGCCATTTCATCTTCTCCTACTGGTCAGATGAATCTGCAGTCCATCTACACCTACATCGAGCGTAAGTATCCTTGGTACAAGTTCAAGACAACCACGAGCGGCTGGCAGTCCAGTGTGCGTCACAATCTTGGTCAGCATGATGCTTTCATGAAGGGCGACAAGGAGGGCAAGGGATACCTTTGGCGAATCAACCCTGAGGTCTCGATTGAAAAAGAGCGCAGGAAGAGACAAGCGAGTCCCCCAATGAACCACGCTCCGCGACCTCAGTATTACCAGCCACCAAATGGCTATCAGCCGTATCCCCAGCCTGGATATCCATATCATCCGGGCATGCCTCACGGGATGCCGCAAGCCCCACCAAGACTGCCACCAAGTCTTGCGCAGCCCCGTCTTCCTCCAAGCATGGCTCGTGGCGAAGGCAATGCTGCTGCGCCTAACGGGGCACAAAATGCGCCACACCCTTCGCCTTATGCATCTCCTTGGGCCGGTGGCAACACAAGTGGTAGTCCATCAGCTCCAAATCCTCCACGACCCTATCCGCAACCCAATTCGCAAGCACCACCCGTCAATTCAGCCCCTGGATCCAGTGGACAGTATGGCGTGCTGTTTCCTACAGCTGCACCGCAGCAATCACCCTACAGTGGACCTGCGGCACCGAGTCCTTATGGTGGGCCATACGCTGCTACTGGCGCAAGCCCATACGGTCCAGCGCCGCCTCGTCCATATCCGACATATCCTCCGGCTGGCCAACAGCCGAATGCGCCTGCTGCGTCACCTGCGCAGCGCAATGCGTCGCCCTATGGTCCGCCACAAACCCAAGCTCCGTCACACCAGGGTTCGTCAAATGAGAACTCAACGCCACACCCTTCCGGACGATATCCGATTGGCGTGCATCCAGACCTCATTCGCCAGCTCGAAGCGTATCGTCTTGTGTACCTGGAAAAGAGGCCAGGACCTGATGAGCAAAAGAAGGTGGACAATGCTATTCGAGCCTGCGTGGACAGGACAGTGCCTGAGGCGTCATTGACGGAACCTGAAAGGAAGTTGCTTGAATCGATTTGCGGTGTGGAGAGCATCAACAAGCACGTTAAGAGAAATGTTGGTGTCAAGCCGGAAAGTGCGCCAGTTACTGTACCAGCTACTGCGGCTGGTACTGCTGCAGCAATCGCTGCTGATGCTGCTGCTAATACCTTGACTCAAAACCCGCAGCAGGCACAATCACAGCAACAACCAGCTGGACAAGCTCCATCTGGGGCCACATCAGCGTCACCCGCACCTGCACGCGAGAACAGCGAGCCACAAAAGTTCACACCCAACATGACTGGTGCATCGCCAGCACCAACTTCCACAGCGCCGCCTTCGACCACAGCGCCGGCGCCTTCAGCAGTCCCTTCACATCGCCCGAGCGTCGAGCCAATCACTCCTGTCCCTGGCTCCCCAGCCGTGCAGAACGGTACTCCATTGCGACGTCCGATGAATGAATCGACTACAAATAGCCCAGCTCGTGCCGAAGAGTCGACCAAGGCACAGGAAACCGAGATGTCCAAAACTGATTAGATGACTTGTTTTGTGAATTCTTGGCTCCATTGAGCGCTGTCTTTATTGTTTTCTCCACTCCCAGTCAGTTCAACTTTGCGCTATCATACACTTGGCGTTGTATCAAGTTTTCTTCCCGAAGGATAGGAGCATGTGTCACAAAAGCACTTTTGGGAGGGACCCTGGGCGTTCATCACTCATCCGACATCAAGGAGAAAGAGAAAGTGTACTCGATACCCATCAGGAGTATAGTTTGGTTAGGGGAGGGGGAAGAGGGTATACGAGGATACAGTATCTTTCCCTTCTTGTTGCTGTCTTTGCATTCTGTTGTGCACCCACAAGAGGGAGGCTGGAGGGAGTATTCACTTCTTTTTCTTTTTTGGGGCTCCATTCCCATTTCTACGACATGAAACGACGACCCTAGCCCAAACGGCTACAAAAGTGAGGTTTTTTTTCCCCAGCCTGGAGCAAAATGGAGTATATCTTATTTCTGTTCTTTTGAAAGGCGAAAGCATGGGAAACATGGTGGGCCGGCATAACGGGACTGGCAAAAGTAACACTTGTCTCATTCAGCTGGGTATAACTTACTACTACTGCTTAGCTAGCTGCATGAAATGAATTATACAACAGCTTTTGTCTTGTATGCACTTTGCTTTACTCACTCGGCGTACATGTGTTGCACGTTACTTTGGCTAGCCTGGCTAATTAGTTAGTCCTTTCGTGTATCTGTATGCATGGGCAAGCGTATCTCTGTCTATCATGCAAATAAGATCAATCACGCAAAAGGTCTTCATGGGATTGCAAGAAGTAAATTCCCATCCAAATCCCTAATCCCCATCCCATCATTTACTGCGTACAACTTTCCTTCCTCCGAGAAAAAAGAAAAAAAAAGAAACAGCACTTCGGAAAATCTGGGATTGGTGGTGATGGGTACCATCTGATGCGGAGATCTCGTAACACACGAAGAAAAGAGAAAAAACAAATCAGATGCCGTGATTATAAGAGAACCAAAATGGATGGATAAGTAAAAGGAAAAAAAAGAGGAACAGGCTTCAAAGCCCCAAAATGTCCCTGCTTCCGACCATATATCGCCGTACGCCTGAAGACTGTATATCTCATCCGCTAGCGATTTCTATGTCTCTGTGACGGATTCCCCACAACGCCCAGCTTCTCACATGGCCATTTCGGCCTGCAACTTCCGCAGCTCCTCTTCCTCGTCGTCTTCCTCGACTCGCTGTGGGGCCTTTGGATTGGCGTTGGGTGCTTGGGGAAGTTTTTGGCTTGAGGGGGCGTCGTGAATGGGCACACTGCCTGTGTTGAGCATCTGCTCGTCGAGCTTCTCTTGTTGTAGTTCCTCGAGCTCGGCATCCAGTTCGCCGTCGTCGATGGCATTGTTGGCGACGCTCGAGGTGATGGCTTCGCTGATTTCTTCACCAATGGCGTGTTGTTCGCGGAGGTCGTCCCTAGAGATATTGTCAGATGAATGGGCCTAGGGGGTTCAGTAATTCCAGAAATGACGTACATGACGTTGTCGACCTTGTCAATGGTCAGGCCAGCATGTATCTGCTTCATGGCCGCACCAGCATTCTTCATAGCATCCAGTGTCTCCTTGTTGATATTCGCCGACTCGATCGAGTAGATTTGCTGCTCCAGACTCATGATTTGCGAGCTAGTCTGCTCGAGGGAGTGCTCAAACTGCTTCTTTCGCCGTAATGCGTTTTTGGCAGCTAGATTGGGTGTCAGCGACAGTACGTGGAGAGTCGTATAGACAGCGAGTACCTTGCTTGTTGGTAGAGACATATTTCCGCGCCAGGGCGTCCTGCTCGTCCATTTGATTTTGCAGGTGCTTCTCCCTCTTGTTCAGCATCTCAAGTTGGCCGCGAAGCTGGAGGATGGCCTTCTTGGGCGCCTCCTTCTTCGCTTGGCCACCGCCAAACCAACCCAGTCCCCAGCCGCTCATGGTGAAATAGCTCTAGGATTCTCAATCAGCTCTGGGCTTATCGCACGCGCCTCTGGTGGGCTCGGATAGGCGCTTCGGGTGCCTATCGGACAGTGGGATGGCGGGGCAGCGGGGTGGTATGCGGCTTGGACGTACAGTGTGGAAAATGCAAATATGGATCGAGGAGGCGTCAGGAGAAGAAGCTTGCGAGTTTGTGTCGTGTCGGGGTTGCGGCGCTGGAGTGTTTGAAGGCTGCCTGGGCTCGTCATGAATCGGGCCTGGCTGCACGAGGGTATGATGTCGCTCGCGCTAACCTTGGCACGTGCACAACGGACCCCGGCCATAGTTTCCACCGCCTTCTGCGCCTTCACCATCATGTCTACCGCCCCAGTCCCGTCAAATCTGGTGCTGCTGAGCGACCTCCCGACATGTGCTCCGGGCACCAAAGTCCGCTTCTTGGGCTGGTACAGCTTGTTCGCGGGACTGCCATGCAGCTGCTGACAAGGTCACAGTGTTGACGAGTATATTGTTCAGACGGGAACTTTACGGCTCAAACATAATAGCCCCGTCTCTGCCGTCCCTGTCATCGCAAACGTCGATGCTGAACATGTGCTGGAGCATGCGAAACAACAACATCTAGACGTTGGCACGTGGCTCAACGTTACCGGCTATGTGCAGCGGAAAAAAGAAAAGGGTGTCTTTGTCCAGGCTGTCACCATGTGGAGTGCTGGGAATGTCGATTTGAAGGCTTATGAAAAGGCAGTACAAGCGCGCAAGGAGGCATCGTGAGGATAGTGCTAACTGCTATCATGTCATTTAGTACTCGAGATTTGTTGGTCTGAGTGTTGATTGCATGTTGACAATCATGGACGAACAACTTGGTCCCAGTTCCAAAGCAACTCATGTCGAGTCTGGACTTGATCTGGTATGCACAAATGAGGCGTGAATAATGTCAGCGCCCGGAGTGGGTGATCAACGCATGTGTGTCGTGCTCAAGGCAACTGTTGTCATGCACTACGTTAGCTGTCTCAGTTGCCATGCACAGGGAATGATATCACGTGATCACAGTTCAATCAGCTTCTGCGGACTGCGAACTTCCGATGTGCTCAAATTGAAACTGACAACAGATATACAATGAAAACTTGATAGCGCATCAGTATGGAGAAGATTCAGAGAATGATCATACAGTATCTACAATACAGTCACTTGTCTTATCCAATCTTAGCCCTGGGCTTGACTCAGCGACTCGTCCGGAGAGCGTTAAATCGAATGTGTCGAGTCCAGATACTATGATAGCGTCGTTATTCATTCACATGCGTCAGAGTAACCTCCAGCGGCTTCTTGTCCTATCCTGCTGTTAGCAAATTACTCTACCAAGATGCAAACCACTTACCCAAAGAATATAGGTGCTCTGCTCGCCCCAGTCCCACACATCGTTTGGATCTTTCAACGCCAGATCAAAGCTCCACAACAGTCTCGCAAGTATCAACCGCATCTCCTGATAGGCGACTTTCATGCCTATGCACATGTGTCTGCCCAGGGAGAAGGGCTGGAAGACGGCCATGTTGTCATCTTTGCCAGGCGTGAGAAAGCGTTCTGGAATAAATGAGTTGGGGTTAGAGAAGTTATAGGACTGGCGGTAGGCTGAAAACTGGTTGAAAACTACGTAGGTCTGGAGAAACAATTCATGTTAGCAGGAGAAAATTTTGACATTGACAGGTTGTGTAACTTACGCCCCCAGGAACCCATCGGTCGCATACCATGTCTCCACCCTCAGGCACGATTCGGGGCAGTCCAATCACAACAGGCGGACCAACGCGCATGCCCTCATGTATCACTGCATTGAGATACGGCAGGTCACTGGTAGTTGCCACAGTAATGTCGCTTTCGTTTTGAAACCTTTCACGAATCTCACTTGTTAGACGATGAAGCACACCTCGGTGCTGGACCAGCATTCTCGTAATGGCGGTCAATGCACTGGCCGTTGTTTCACTTCCAGCGAAAGCTATCACCATCAGATTCACGCCCCATTCCTGCTGGGTCAAAGGGTCTTTCTGATCCGTATACTTTTTAGTTGGCGATACCCAGTCTGGTCTCTCCACGTCCAGTGCTATCCTTTTCTTGGCCTGCTCGACGCTCATTCGACGATGGTCCATACTTCTCTGCAAAATTCGCTTGGGGATGATGTAGCGCAGAATCTTTTCGACAGGGGGATACAGGTTGATGGCTCCAATCATAGCAAGTCCTTTGCCAAAGTCCTGTGCAATGTCGACCCATGGATGCGCCTTCCCGTTCTCGACACAACCAAAGGACTCGCCATAAGTAAGGTCACCTGAAAGGTCAAACGTGAGGAAATTGAACCAGTCTGCGAGATTTGCAGTGTTGCGTTTCTTCAATTGCGCCATGAATAGATTCACGTGCTTTTCAATGATGGGGGCCTGGCTCTTCAAACTCTTTTCAGAGAAAGCGTTTGCGAAAGCGCGCCGGTACCTTGCATGGTGTTCTTCATGCCAATCCATGATCGTAGGTGGCTCGTCTGGCGTCATCTTCTTGAAAAACGTACGGTTCCGCTCAAAGGGTTGGTGACCAGGCCGGTTAGCGTAGATGTCTTTGATTGCACGGCCATCTGCGTAAGACAGCTCGTTTGGCGCGATCCGTACGACAGGGCCATACTTGGCATGAAACTCATTGTACCGCCTGTGGATCTCGCCGCGTTGGGTGGAGACGACATATGGAAAGCGGAAACTGCGCCAGAGAAGTGGGCCGGGGTATCCTCGAAGAGGGTGTAGGAAGACGTTGTAGAAGGCATAGAGAAATACCGACTTGATTGGAGTGTGAGCCTGGGTGTGGTGTTGGTGGGACTGTTCTTACCGTGGCGATAACCAACACGCCTGCTACTATCGGATGCAAGCCAACCGATGACATCAGCCATCGCTGGATGCCCGAAGCACTGTAACCATTCCCGCTAGTCATAATGGTGAGGACAAAGATGCCCTGGAAGACTTCTTGTTCAGTTCAGTCAAGAGTGGCTGGTTATTGGAGTGCTTATAGCTTCTATTAAGGCAGCTGAAAGGCTGGCGGCGGTTAGCGCCCCACCTTTAGCGATTTCTAGACCTTTGACGTCTGAAATAACCTATCGAGCTTTGCTTCCTTATCATCAACACATTTTACACAAGTCTTCACTTGGTGTGAATGATCGATGATCACGTAGTGATTATGGAGGGGTAAGAGAGACAGGGAAGGGACTGAATAAGCCGACTCAGGGGCCGAGCAATTGCCCGTCAATGGCCACCCAAAATGGATGCGGCCTCAGCCTCCACCCTATCGATTCTGGCTGACGTGCACACCTCAAATTGCAGGCAGGACGGGACATGTTGGGTGTCGCGACATATGTTACATGCGAGAATGCCTGGGAGCTGAGACTGTGAAACTGTTTGAGAAGTACCCCAAATGCTGATCGAAACACAACGGGCCGCTATGGAGAGCGATCCAGTATGTCTCCTGTAGGCGTTCGCAGAGTTGCGCGGGATCGCTGAAACAGTTCGGTTGGGGTTCTGACACAGTTCAACATGCGAACTCATGGGTTTACAAACACTCGCTCAAGCCCTTTGCACAGTCTAACTCTTACGCGTCCACACGAAACATCATCAGGTGCTTTTCCGATAGTGTGTCCGACGTCCCCTTGTGCACGCACTGCGGGCGCACCCGCTAGCCTGATTGTGTTGCACACAGCTTGTGGAGCGAAAAAGAAAGAGGGTTAATGTCGCTCCTTTGGCGGCCTTGCAGAGAGCTAAGAAGCCAACATTACCCCTCTTCTAGTCCATGCGAGGCAAAAAAACCTTTATCGGTTGTCCGACGGCAGAAGCGTATCTTGTGGCGCACTATGGATATGCATATCCCGAGGCTCAGAGCGCACAGCTGCCCAGAGGCGTTGCGCCTGGAAAGTTCCCTTGACCGAGATGTTTCTGCGGCCTCTTTGCAGGTCATTCACGGGCCCGCAGTGCTAACCCTTGTCTGTACGTATATAGAAAACTGGATCAAAAACTGGGTCAAAAACCAGCAACCTGGAGTGACCTGCGGGCGAGGTACTCAACCTCTCACACTGTGAGCTTCAGGGCAGAGGCGGCTAACCTGAGCTGTGCCAAAATACGATAGTTGGAGGGAAAGACAGTCGATGAGACACCAACGCGACCCACGCCGTAATCCTAAGGCCTCTGCCAGGACGCAACCTCCAACTTTTTGACGTTCGGATGGCAAGCTTGTGGCTGCCGTATCTTCCGTTAATCTCTGAGTAAGACAGATTAATTAACCAACATTGGGGCTTGAAGCGGGGCATTCGATAGAGCGTGCATACCGCTACCGGGTCATTTGCGGTCTTTGCTGGGCCGGATCAGGTCATTTTGCCAGCCTAGGGCCTGCATGGCGCCTGCAGAGCACAGACGGACGGTGAAAGTCAATGGACGCGGACCCCAGCCCAGCCTCCCGTTCGGGCAGGCGAGCGAGAACCCAAGCTCGAGGCTGTCGAATTTCCGAATCTGTGCCGGTGTTTGGTCTTCGTCTGGAAGGTCAGCCCTGAAACTGTAAAAATCCTATGTCGGCAGTATCTCGAGTAAGACGGTCACGCCGCCTCCGTACAGCGAAACAGGCGCGGTCGTGTTGGATTCTGCCTTGGACGTGGAGGCGCTGTCCAACATGGCAGCCCTCAGACGGCAAATCGAGGCTCAAGACCACAACCCGGCGCCACGGGAAGGCGGCTCAGCATGTGCGTACTGAGATGCATCGTCTAGAAGAGCAGAACGCCATCGCAGCGCTCTCCACATTCCTGGATTGGAATGTCAGTCTGGACGTATCAGCGTGTGGAGCCGGCACAAGCCTTTTTCCCCAGGCAGCCGGGAGCGGCAAGGTGGGATGCACAATCCGAGCCACACTGAGACGCTAGAGCCGCGGCGAGGTCTCACCCGTCGTTTGCGCGCATATGTCCTGGGATTGATATTATCGATCTGGTCGGGCCTGGCATGGGCTGGTGGTCTGTGTTGACGTACATACACATGGTAGGCGCAGGGGCCGCCCATCAAACGGCGGCCGCCATGTCAAGAGCAAACATTATAAGTTTGTCGGACCGCCACCTCGAAAAGTCCGTACAACAGCAACGACAACTACAGCCTCGACAGCTCAACACTGGAACAGAAATCAGGCAGGCCCTTCCATTCATCCAGACGCGTCACTGTCACCACTTCCTCCCGACATCAACTCGTTCATTCACCAGCCAAGATGCTCTTCTCTACCTTCACGGCGGCACTCGCCTTTGCCACTTCTGCCTATGCGGCTGCTCTCCCTCCCCAGCCTCCTCAGCCTGGCCAACCACACACATATGCCCCGGCCAAGAACCTCGACAAGCTTGCTTCACTGTTTCCTAAGAGCAACCTCACGAGCCCTGGAGATCTGGCCCTCAAGTATGTCGTGCTCGGCATTGGCACACAGAACTACACCTGTAAAAGCTCAGACGATAGCACCACTCCTGGCACTACTGGTGCTTTAGGTACGAGTCTTTTCTCATTTCATCCCATGCTAGTACTGACGTTTGCTTTTACCAGCCACTCTTTACGACATTGGCACAAAGCTCAACGACGACCGAGATGCCAACTGGAAGATTGGAACCTTGTCTCCAGTTGCCCTCTCCATGGCGGAGTGGGCTCCTCAACTCCTCGACATGAGTCTCAAAGCTCAGGGCTTCGAAAACGTTGCTGGACACCACTTCTTCGCCGATGTTGCTGGAACCAACACTCCAACATTCGCCTTTGACCAGCTTGCTGCTCCGTATCCCATGGCCCAGGTTGCAAAGATTGGTGCTGTCGACGCACCAAAGACCGCATGCCAAGGAAAGAACGGTCTTCCTGCTGTTCCCTGGCTCTATCTCCAGCACCAGGCGGGTGTCTCCCAGGGAGGCATCAACACTGTCTACCGTGTCGAGACTGCTGGTGGCAACAAGCCCTCAACTTGCAAGGGTATGCCACCATCATGGGAAGTCAAATATGCCGCACAATGTAAGTCCACACAAAAACCACATGTCCGCATCATGTTCGGCCACTGACAATTCTCAGACTGGGTCTACGGTCCAAAGCAGTAAGCGCTGAGCTTACGACGCTCGTTTCGATAATGTTACGACGACGTCAAACTCTCAGCACCTCCCATGACCTTTTCGATGCCCAGAATAGTCGCGCGCGGCTATACCTGTTGTTCATGACTGGGCTAGAAGTCATGTGTACAATCACCCGATCTGTTTCTTCTCACTGATTTTCTTTTACATTTCATTTTCAACCACGATACCCTTTCTGTTTTGGTTCGCATGGCTGTGCGCATATTTCGTACCTGTTGCTCCGATATCATGGGCATACGGCGTTTAGACATAGCACCAATAGTTTACTTTCAGAGAGCATGCAGTGCTCTGTGCAGTTCAAATGCTTTTTCAACCCCATGTCTGCCATTTTTCCATCGCCCTGTGCTGCACCCACCAATCCATAGCACGTCAATGCAATACCCAGGACTCTTCTCGATACGCCATCAAGTGCACTATTCATTTGCTTTGCCCAGCCCTGCCAACGTAGCACGAGACATGCATTCTGCCAACACGCCTTCCTCAAGTCTCCACGTCATGCCTCTGGCTCATTCCCCCACTTCCAACACAGCACTTTTCCCACTACGCCGCATACCTGCACCCAATTCCATGGTACGCCATGTCATCTCACCAACACATAGGTGCAGCCTCACGTTGCGGCACAGCACCGCCGCCTGCGCCGCATACCCAAGCGCACGGTGTCCAAGGCTCTCTGTTATCCGCGCTGTTAGGCGCACCTCTGCATGTCGTAGGCGTAGCAATCCACCACCAACTTCCCACCAACATCATCGTATAGTCTGCCCTCTTCCACCCACACCTTCACTCCATGCCAGAGTAAAACTAATCAAGCAAGCGCCCAACCCCGGGAAAACGGCTGCCTGCATCACCTTCCTTACATGGATCGGAGAAGATAGGACACCTGGCTAACATACCAGTTTGGCCCCGGTTCCGCTCCTAGCATCCACATCTGGTTTGCGAGATATGTACGCCGGGGGTGATGTGAGTGGTAGCGAAAATTGGGGGCAGGGGGTGCTTGCGTGTGGGTGGGTGGGTCATGTGTAGTGTATTGGTGGCAGGGGGCTGAGGCGGCGGGTATTTGGCTTGGCGCTGGGAGAGGGCGAGTGGATGTGTCTGTGGAAGGTAGTGGTGGTGTCGGGTAAGGAAAAATAGTATTCTCGGGTAAGTTTATTTTCGAGAAACAGAAGGCAGAGAAGTGTGGAGGATGAAGATCATGGATGGGAGTGATGGCTTTGGATTTAGGAAGTGCGGTTTGGGTATGGCAACAGAGCCTCACTAGAACGCTTTTATATGCTATCCTTCTAGCTAAACTTTTCAAGATTAAATGCAGATACCCGTGCATTTCTCTGTACCGTAAACTCTTCACATCACAGGTTTCCTGAGCCTGCCTTCACCCGATGAATATTGCCAATACTTCTCTGACTCTCCTCGACTCCCTTTCCCCATCGGGGATACACCTCATCATACCACTTCTCGACACTCGTCCGATCCCCGCCCGCAATCTTCTCAGCAAGTGACAAAGCATCCAGAATCGCCGCATTAGCCCCATTACCTCCCACAATCGGCTCCGCGTGCGCAGCTTCGCCCACAAAGCACACCCCTGTGTCCACCAGCACGCGCTGCAGCTCTGGCAAGGGGACCAGCATGCTGCGCATAAGCCAGTGCAACACCCTATCTCCCCGCATCTTCTCCGGGTCAAAGACGTCTGAGAAAGGGGGCTCAAGGCTTCCCAGTGCTGCGACTTCTTGAAACAGTTCCTCAGGGATCTTTGTGGCGTCTTCCTTTGGGCGGTTGGGCTGGTGTAACTGATCAGACTGACTGCGCACCGGGCGGGAATAGATCCAGCTGAGGCTGATTCCCTGCTCTTTTGTCTCATTGATGCTGACATGGAGTACCGCATTGTCGTACTTTGCCTCAATGACGTTTGCGTCGCGCATGGCTGGCGCGTAGCCTGTGTTGAAAGTGTTGAGGTCGATTCTTCTTTTCCCGTTGAATGCGACGTATGGTAGTACGTTTAGCTGTGCCGATGGAAGCAATATTTTGCGTATACTGGAGTGGACGCCATCCGCAGCGACAATGATGTTTGCAGTCCCCATCTCGCCATTCTGGAACTTCAGCTGCGTCCCGCGTGCAGACGGCTCCACGCTCTGCAGCGTGTGGTCCCATCGGATGTCCAGCCCCTCGCGCAACAATTGCTCGAGCTTGTTTCTGTTGGCGCGAAAAGACGAACTGGTATCGTACATGCCGCTGTGATCTGCGATGTCTACGCTAGACCCCATTTTCCCCTCCCCATCGTTCTCCGCGTCCACGGCTACCCGTCTCTTGAACGCGTCCTCGTCGATTTCGAGGATGGAGAGAAGAGGCCTGTACGCTGTCGCGTGCAGTGTGATGCCATAACTGAATCGAGGCTTTGAAGCGCCTTTTTCATACAGTACGGCGGGAATACCGCGACGAAGAAGGCTGCGGCCCAATGTCAGTCCCGCGATACCAGCACCGATGATGGAGATGGAAGGTGTCATTGCATTGTGTAGGACGCAGGAAATGTTCGAAGACGTTGAGATAGGTGGATGTTGGAGCCGATGGAGTGGTTTCGATGCAAGATCGTGATCGGGCCAATCAGCTTGTTGCGGAGGATAGAGGCTACGAGTGTGGGACGGAATGGTACGTCGTCAAGGAACCTCCTTCTCTAATGTTCGTTCTTAAGTCTATAAAAATTCATTCATGAACCAGATTAACAATTATCTATTAAATCCTCCATTTGCAATCCATACTCGATTACAAGTAGATGTAGCAAAACGGCTCCCCATCCAGCGTACTCAACAGCTCCTCAATCGTCTTCGGCTCCACATTCAGCCAGTTCATCTCAACGATATCCTTGAGCGTCGTTTTGGCACTGTTGGGCTGGAACGCAGCAATGTTTCCTGCAATCGTGTTCGCCTGGTCGAGATGCAGCGCCTGCCAGATCCACCACACGCGGTCCACCATGGCGTGGTGCAGATAGAAAACAGGGTCGTTGGGGCTGCTGTAGAAATCTCCGCCGTCGCCGCCCATGACATAGTGGCCGGCGGCGTGCATGCCGAGGAACCCATCGCCAAAGCGTCCTTGGAGTTCGTCCTGGAAAGTGCCAATGTTCTTGGACGCCGCGCCGATGGTGATGTTGCGCAGGTTGTCCGTAGTATGCCAGGTTTTGGATGCGTACGAGGTAATGTCTCGCTTTGCGCAGCGGGGGTTGTAGTCAAGCGGCGAGGCAACTTTAATTTCTCCGGCCATGCCTGGGCTCACGGGGCCAAGGTTGATTTGGACACTAAGATGGTCAGCCAGGTGGAAAACTACTAGTGTGATGAAGTACTAACTTCTTGAATGGTCCGCTGGAAATGCAACCTCCTCCATTGCCTGATGGGAGTGCAATGTTTCCGCCGCCAGCTACACTTCCGTTGTGCTGGACAAAAGATCCATCGCCACCCAAACTCGTCTCTGATCCGTCGAAAACGGGCGACTTTGTGATGTCATCCTGGTAGCTCAGCCAGTTCCAGTAGGGCTGGTAACCAGTGTAGCCACACTCTTTCCTCAGAGTCAACTCGTAGGCATAGGTAAAATACCTGTGCCAGGACAAGAAGTTGCCAGTGCCGTGGATCGATCGCGTCTGGTTGATGTGTTGTCCGACAAAGTCATCGAATCGGGTTTTGGCGCCTGGAACCAAGGCTGGGTCGGACTTGGACGGCAACGACTGCATACATTTTACGGCACTGATGTATGCTTTGCGTTCTTTAGCAGTCAAGTGGTCCCTTCGGGGTGGTTAGCCAAACAACCAAAAAGTCAGGACATGGTATCTTACCAGTTTTTCCTGACAGGAGCATTGAAAACAGAGCAGCTCCCTCTCTTTCCGAGAGTGCCATTCGCCTCTGCCTCTTTCAGCGCCGCAATCGCCTGGTCCTGGAGATCTTGGAGAAGATCACGGGGTTGCAGCGCAGCGGACTGGACCACACCGGCCAAAGCCAGAACAGCGGTAGGAACACCAAAGAAGCGCATCTTGCTGGCGAATGTAAAGTAAGAGGTTTGAGGATGCTGGAAAGAAGAAAAACTCGGCCAACAACCGCGTACAAAAGGATCTAATATGGGTTTCCAGAATATGGACTATTGATCATTTGCATGTGCATGCAGCTAAACATGGGTTGGGCAACTACGCCCGAGCCCAAGGCTGTACAAGACGAACGGCTCTTAGTCGCGTATATGGAAATAGTCGCTGATGAGCCCCGTTCCTTGTAGCCATACATGGCCCCATGAGAGACCCATACCAATGGAGCCCCCAACATGACTCGCGATATACCGAGGCCTTGCAATTGGATTCGAGTAGCACCGTTCGATCTGAAGCTGAAGGCAGGAGCCTGAAACAGATGTCTTGGTTGCAAGGTCATTGTTAATTCTATATGTCCTTAGACTCCACACTTAACACCCACAGATGCTGCCATGGAGAATAGCCGTGTCAACTTTTCAACTCCGCAGTCCACAGTGCGCCGGAGTCCATGCTGTAGCGTAGGATTGCCAAGCAGTTGTTAGGCCGCCCTCGAGACACCCGCGCAGGTGGCACGCATAAGCGGCAAATTTTCCTGTACGAATCAAATGAGAGGTTACATGAGCGACTTGACTGCGCCGCATCAACGCCCCGTCTTAGCCGAGTTTTGCTTCGTCGCAACAAAGGCCTTCTCCTTGCTTAAGCACGTATCTGTCAGGTTCAAGTGCAAGACAACATGGCAAAGGGTGTCCCTTTTTCGAGACTCAGACTCTGCTCAAGGCCATTGTCAAGGCTATGCTATGGGGAACGGGCGGGACGCGGGTGGGTCGAGTTCCGGGATGTGGCCTCTCTGCAGGGACCAATGCCACTAACTCGCTCTCGACTATCCTACAAGACGAGAGTAGTCGTCAACCCGAAACTGATAATACCCGGTAACATGGTTAGCACAAAACTCCAGCCCTTCGCAACAATGCCATAACCAAGGATTACCTAACATGCGGATGATCTTCTCCGCTGTGAGCATTCTGACCCAAGACCCCTTGCCCTATTGGCCCTTTCTATAATATCCCCCATAATATAGCCACGTCCTCGGCCTTCTTGGTACCATTGTACAACATATCTTGGCGCATCCAGGAGGATCCGAACACTGACACCGTACTCCGTATAGCTTGGACATCGTGCGCGTGTCCAATAGCAGCGGCTTCCTGGTGGGAAATGCCAGCGGAATTGCTTGGATGGCCAAGATGTGCCTAGACAGACAAACATGGTCGCAGTCCGCATCACGCAAGTCCGTCCGCTGGGGCAGATACCGGATCTGGCAGCTCCCTTTAGGTTTGGCAGAACGCTGTCCTGATGTGTAGGTCATGCGAAGAGCGTTGATGGTGAGAGGTCTGAAACGCTCCAGGATGCCATTCCTATCCATCAGTATGGCATGAGAGAGAAAAAGGAGATACGAATACCGCGATTCAGTTTTCTTTGTTGTCTGCATGATTAGTATCTTTGCTTTCTATCTCTTCTTGATCACTTCGCCCCACTGGTTCGCGCGCCGTCGTTAGAAGCCGATCATGTCGACATCTTCTGGGGCTCCCACAGTGGACCCAAAGTTAGCGGCGGAGAACAATCTCCCTCGTATTCTCGCGCTGACGGGCGTTTTCCACATTTCCGCGCTGATCAGTGTCGGGCTGAGGCTGTTTGTTCGACTTGGCCTCCTGCGATCTCTGGGCAAAGACGACATTGTGATTGTTTTGGCTGCTGTAAGTACTGACAGCTAACTTAATAGTTGGTACTGACAGACATCAGCTTGGAGCTTTGGGTGGCTGGATCTGTTTCATTCTCCAGGGAAACCATGGCTTCGGGCGACATGCGCAGACAGTATCGAAGGAGGACATGGAGAAGTTTGGTCAGATAGGCTTCTTTGGCAGCATCATCTCGGCCATCGGCGCACTCGGGCTGCTGAAGATTTCCATCGCTCTCTTTCTACTTAGGCTGAAGAATAACAACATGTGGAAGTGGTACTCGCGCTGCCTATGGGGATTGATAGGTAAGAAACGCTCTGGCAGCTTACAAGCTCATGCCACTGATCTTCTCAAACAGCACTGGTCACTGTCTACACAATCGGCGCATGGCTCACCTTCTTCCTGCACTGCACTCCGATGGAGGCAAACTGGACCCGGCGAGGCGTCTGCTACAGCCAAAAGATGTTTGTCGCCTTCGCACTCACAAACACCGGTAACCGTCCCCAAAGCAATACTTCATGCCATCCACTCACATGCCGCAGCATTGAACATATTCACAGACGTTTGCTTCGCGACCCTCCCCATCCCCATCATATGGAGTCTCCAAATGTCTCGAACGACACGGATAAACCTAATCGGCGTGCTCAGTCTCGGATACATGTAAACCACCACAGTCCCCGTAACCTATACGCTCGCTAACCAAACCCTCATAGCGCCGTAGCCCTCGGCATAGTAAAAGCCAGCTACCAAGTAAAGCGTGACCCAGACCGAACCTTGTACTTCTCTCCCCTCCCCCTTACTTCTACCTTTCAAAGAGAAATCCTAACCCCCACCATAGCGCCCAACACCTCAACGTCTTCGGCTTGTACGTTTCCCCTCCCCCCCTTCTCTGCCCCCTTCTAACCCCCCAAAACAGCCTCCAACTCAACGTCGGCATCATCGCCGCCTGCATCCCCACGCTGAAGCCCCTCCTGCGTAGTTCGCGGCAGACGCAAACGCCGCGCCGGAGCGCATACGCGGATATCGAGCACGCGGCGACGATTGGCAGTGCACGGCAGCTCAAGCCAGGTTCGCGGCGCCGCGATACAAGCATGAGTATGAAGAAGGGCAATACAGCGACCACGACGACGACAACGATGGTGACGACGGTGGATGAGGCGTACGAGATGGTGGGACATACGGGGGGCAATGGGATAAGGGTGCAGGAACGGGAGGGGATGGGGAGGGGGTTTGACGATGGGGCAGCGGTACAGAAGCAGTGGGAATGTGGGACTGGGACCCAGGAGAGAGCGGCGTGGTCTGGAGATACAGGGGTGAGATGGACGGGAGCAGGTGATAAGAGGGAGATTCTGTGTACGACGGAGGTTGTGATTGATAGGGAGGTGAGAAAAGGGACGGGATTCGATAGGTAGGACGGGAGTCTTGCCTTGGCTCGATGAGTATGAGACACTGTTGGATTGTAGTTGAACGGAGGCGGGATGTTGCTAACAACGTAGATCCGGATAATAAAATAGGTAGTCTTGATGAAGGAAAACCAAAACCTAAGTAATTGAACACAGGCACATGTACAGGCAGATTTTATTTCATTCCCGTCCTAAAGCTTTGGACACCCTATTCAGAATCTGCTTCCTATAGTCCCTCCATTATCTGACGACGTAAAAGTTCCATACGGGAAACTACGCATCGTGTTGGTTCGCATCTCGATCATGCTCCAGAACAAGACAGCTGAAGTAGTCTTGGTGAATGGGACTTTACCAGCCTCCACCACCGCCATTGGTCCATGAAGAATCACCAGCGCCGGTGTCCCAGGAAGAACCAGTGGCTTCAGCGGCACCAGCGGCACCAGCAACATCACCTGTATCTCCCCAACCATTGCCACTGTCACCACCGCCGGTATCACCGTTCTCGACAACCGGGGCCTTGCAACGCTATTTATGTTAGCCTGGTTCCCTTTCGCAACATGAAGAACGCTTACCTTGGGTCCATGACCCATCTCGCCGCAGTTACTACACTTATGCTTGTCCCAGTTTTTCGGCTCGGGGCAATCACGAGAGAAGTGGCCCATCTTCTCGCAGTTCCTACAGACGACCATGTCAGGGTTACGGGGCTGATCACACTCCTTGGCGATGTGATCGGCGGACCCGCAGTTGCGGCAGGTATGAGCCTCGACGTTAGGGCACTATGATTTGTTAGTATGTATAGAGACAATCGATTTGTGCATGAACACTCACGTCCTTGGAGAAGTGTCCAGTCTCGTTACACTTGCGGCACTCGACACCCTCAGCTGAACGAGGCTCAGGGCAGTCCCTGGCACTGTGGCCTTCTTGCTTGCAGTTCTTACAAGCAAAATGGTTGACGCGTTCTTTCGGGCAATCTCGAGCTCGGTGACCGTGTTCTTGGCAGTTTACACACTGCACCTCGTGCTGCATCTCCCGTTCAACTTGTTCTTGCTTACAATGCTGCCCGAAGTCAGCACAGGTTGTTTTGATAAAAGAGGTGATGTGGTACTGACCTTGCGGATGTGACCCAGTTCACCACAGTTGCCACAAAGAGGGACGCCACAGTCTTGAGGGAATCCGCAGGAGGCAAGGCGCTCCATGTTTTGCTCAGGGCTTTCAGGCCAGCCTTGGGCCAACTTGGCACGACGAGGCTTTGGAGAGAGCTGGAAGGACAAAACGTACTGGCGGTCGGGGTTGCCGATAAGGTCGACGATGGTCATGTTGACAGCAACCTCCTGCTCTTTAGCAATCAGGTAGACACCGATGTTGGCTTCGCGCAGGGCCTGCTCAACAGAAGGAAGGTTGAACTCTTCCATAGTGGCACGGGCATAGGCTCGAAGACAGACGCGAAAAGCATCGAGGTCTTTCTCCTTGGCGGAATCGATGAGGGCAGTCCAGGCAGCTTCAGCATCCATCTCAGGGATGCCGGTCCAGTCGACCTGACGGCGAGACTTGCAGTCTATGGCACGGTGACCCTGCTGGTTGCAGAGCTTGCAGGTGCCGTCGAAAGGACGCTGAACGCGCTCATTGGTGCAGTCTGCCTTGTTGTGACCGACCTGACCACAGTTGTAGCACTCGCCAGTAAGACCGCCACCCTCAGGCTTAGAAGGACAGTCGTGGGCGAAGTGGCCAGTCTCCTTGCAGCTGTTGTATGTTAGCAGTGTCAGAATAGTCAGTTGGAGGTTGACTCACATGCGGCAGCCGTCATCGCCAGCTTGACCAGTGTCGGGCTTGGTATCACTATTGCTGCCCCAGCTGTCTCCAGCAGGTGCACCAGTGTCACCGGCACCCCAGCCATTACCACCAGAGGTACCAGTGCCCCAATCCTGAGGACCTATGTACTGTATTAGCATGAGACTGAGATGTACAGAACAAGCTACAAACCGGCATCGGCACCCGTCTCCCAGCTCATGACGATGGACGTGTGTTGCTGTACTTGATGGACAAAGGAATCAGTATTGAGTTCAGAGTAAGATTGGAGAAGGTAGTAGAAAAAGAGGTTGGCTGAGGAGTTTGTTTGTAATGGAGCAAACCAGGCTAAGTAAGGGACCACCCAGTGCCAAGACTGCAAGCTCCATCCAGCATGCGAGGAAGTGAAGGTGAGGAAGGAGCTAGGAGTCTGGCAAAAATTGCGGCAGGTGAGAGGCACGTGTGAGAGACGTCAGGAAGGCAAGTGGGAGACATGTGGGAAACGGCAGGCAGTCAGACAACATCACCTATGCACAGAGACGACAAAGAGATCATTGGATATCTATCACATTCGTTAGAGCAAGTATCAAAATCAACTTGTCCTCCCATGCCATCATGAAAGAGAGCGTGTCCGACCGCTCTGTCATAAAACAGAAACAAGCTGGTATCATGTCATAAAAATCGCATACAAAACAGCCATGCTTACGTGTGCTGTCACGATTCATCAGTGAGACCCAAAGCCACAGAAACCTGAACACCCCAAAAGACAGGCAAATGGATGTGCCTTTTTTATTCCCACATCCAAACGGCCACAAACGCGATGGAAATTATACGCCACGGAACTAAACATGTAGTCAGCAAACGCTCTCCGTCTAGAATCTGTAAAGCATCCACTTACCATTCGGACTACCAAAAACCACATCGCACCAATAAATCTAAATGCCGACAACCCTGCAACACTATACAGGACAACGGCAAGGTAGATGGTAGCAGCCTCGTTTCGCTTCTTTTGTGCCTCGTCGGGCGTGCTGACGGTGATCTCCAGGCCACCCGATTGCAGCACCAATGCCGTAAGACCCAAATTGCAAAACATCCAGAACAACACGACACCAGATCGGAAACCCTTGTAGTAGTCTTCCTGCTTCTCAGCTGCCGAGGGGACCTTCTTCTCCTCGACCCACTTCTTGCTAAACGTCCTTAGCTCCTCCTCGTATTGGGTATTGAGATCAGCATCGTCGGTGGGTGCCTGAATGTCAGCTTTACCGTCGGCTTTGGTTGTGACTGAAGGCAGTTTCTCTGGCTTGTCGTCTCCCTTGGTACCCCACGTAATATCGTGGGTGTTGCAGAAGGCGTACACGTTGAGAATGTTGATGTACGTTGGAGTCATGAGAAGGTATTGGAAAAAGGATGTGAACATGTGCCATGGATCCAAGAAGATGATGGAGACGAGGAGCCACATAACGTATGTCGATAGAAGCGAGATGATGAGTGTTGCGAAAATCCTGTCCTTGAAGAGATCTGCCACGTTGAAGCCACCATTGGCAGCAATCTGTCCCTGCACGGAACGAACGCTGATGAAGATGGATGCAAACATGAGGTATGCCATGATGATACACCAAAAGTAGACCATGGACATGTACCACTTGTTGGAACCCTGCGGCCGATTACCCAGTGACAAAATGAAACAGGTGATCAAAACAGCAATGTAGAGCCACTCGAAGATGATGAAGAGAACTTTACCGGCTGTACCCAGCTCATTCTGCAGCGAAGCCGTGAGAATGCGGAAGACCAAGAAGAAGTTGCCAAGCGCAAACCAAGCGAAGATCATGCTAATCGTCTGGTAGACGAACTCGACAAGGAACATCATCTTTCGCAGGAAAGAATGGTCACTGCGGAAGATGTCGAAGGAGTGAGCCAAGGCATAGACGGCGGCGAAGAAGGATCCGTTCAGCCAACGACGACGTTGACTGATGAACTCAGCCATGGTGGTGGGAACATCAGTCTCTCCGTTGGCAGACTTTACATATTGCAAAATCCAGTGGCAATTCCGCTTGGACACCAGCTCGAAGCAGAGAATACGATCTTCGGCAAGGTACATGTTGGCAGTGAAGATACCAGCGTTGGCACCGTGCATCTTCTCACCAGCAAAATACTTCTCCAGTGGTCCTTGTCCGGTCTTGTCGTTCTGAAGGGCGACATAGCGGTAGGCTGAGAAAGCACCAGGAAGCACACTAATGAATCCAAAAGCTGATTCCAACGGCTTGTCTAGAATGTTACTCATCTTGTACTCAAAGTTCTGCGTTGCTACTAGTGGATTCAAAAGCTTCTTTCCGTGCACCAACATGGCCTTGATCTCACCGCAAGCACCAGCGCACATGGGCTCAAGATCGAAAGCTTTCCACAGCTGATACACGGAATCTTTGCCAGGCTTGGTACCGGCGTCGATGAGGACACAAACATTGGGGTCTAAGACGGTTCCGAACGCCTGGAAGAACCAACGATGCGAGTTGATCTTCTTCTGGTTCTTTTCCTTGAGACAGAACAGCATCTGCACGGGTGTGTTACCCTTTTTTACGCCGACAACACCCTTTTTGATGTCGAGAGTCATCTGGGTGGTGTATTCGTAAATATGCGCAGTCACATCCTTGCCGTTGACCTGCTGCTTGGCAATGCCGTCCTGGTATACACCCAAACCTGCTAGCACGGCACGGGTTCGCGGATTGATCTTGGCACGGCCGTCGCTGACGACGCACACGACGATCTTCTTCCACGCGTCTTTGCCCCACGTCTTGCTGTTGGTTCGCGAATTCATGTACTCGATGTTTTTGATGACACCAATCATTGTGCGCGCGAACAACTCGTCCTCCTCATTGTACATGGTGATGACGATGAAGAGTTCCGTGTGTCGCGGCTTGGCGAATAGCTTCTGGCGCAGAGTAAAGCGCTCAGCGTCAAAGTCCGCAGGATCGCATGTGGCGGCCGAGTAGCGCATATGGGTGAACTCGTCACGCTCGGGGGGCTGTGCATGTGGGACCTGGTTCAGCAACCGTGGCGGAATGGGGCAATCCAGAACCAAGTTGCCTTTGAACAACTGCACTTCCTTGACCGTCTTCCATCGCTTGATTGGCGCTTGGCTGGGTGGCGGCGCTGGGTCATCGTGAAACGGATTCTCGGGGTCCATATCGTCCTGGTCGTGAGGATTTGGTCCGTACGAGTTGGCGCCTTGTATCATGGGCCTGTTCATGTCGTCGTCCTGCCAGTAATGTGTGGGCTGTGAACCGTATCCTGCGCCAGGGCTCTCGTCATGAGGAGTTGGGTCGTAGGGCTGGTTGTAGTAGGCATCGTGGTGCGCCTGAGGATCGAACGAGTAATTGGTCTCATGTCGTTGCGGTCGTGGATCGTAATCGTCGTGATAGTTTCCTGCAGCATATGGAATATTTTCTACAGAGTACTATGCGGCATGTCAGCTTCTGTCAGATCAACGGAGCGGCCCTCGGGAGCTGTCCCGGAACCCTCTGCCAACGTACACTTGGTTGCAGCGGCAGTCGGTCGCTAGAAGCTATTCCTTGGTTTGGTCCCATGGGAATCTCGAGTACGCCCGAGGGCGAAGGCGAGGTATATCGGTCTTCGAGTTGATAGCCTCGAAGCGGCTGCCCGGGAGATGGCGTCCGCCCATTTCCTCGTCGAGGGTCCATTTCGTAGTGGTCGTCGCCGCCGCTCGGGTGGTCTGTACTGGGCCGTTAGTTTGGTGTGGTCCTCTGCAGCAGCGCAGGTACAAGGCGATTGCAGAGAATGGCAGCAGGGTCGTGTTCGTGGCTACGCGCGATCACGAGTGCAGCGAGGGCTCCGTGACTACTGACCTAGTCTGTTGTATGACATGCCGGCGTGTTTTCCGTGGTGCCGCCGCGGCGCAACTGGTAGGTTTGGGCAATGCGACAAGCGAAATTGCAGTCCAAAACGCTGGTACAGGCAAAGGGCCGGCAGCAAGCTCTTTAGGCGCGGCCGTTGTTGTCGTATAGGCGTTGCGGGAAAAGCAACGGGAAGATATGCTGCGTTTCAGGTGGGCGGTGGTGGGTCGCAGATGCTGCAGGGTAGTGTACTTGTTTACCACAGCAACGAGCGGGCGTGGGCGGGTAGTGATGTAACCAACAGCGAGCAGCAGCAGCGCCGAGTCCCAGAGTAAGAAGATGCGCAGATAAGGGAGTCTCCAGGGTTATAGGATGGAGATCTGGAGGTTTTCAGCTGGTCGAACTGCAGCTGTTTGCAGCCTCAAGTACACAGCCGCCAAGCAGGGCAGGGCAGGCGTGCCAGTCGCGACTGCGCAATCCACCGCGGGGCACGCCACACTTCACAGCCGCACGCAGTTACGAAGCCCCGTCTGGTCTATTTCCGGCCGTCCATGTGACCGTACTACAACAGCGGCTTCTCTGCTGCCACCCGTACTGATACGCAGATGCTGACGTCGAACCTCGACGAAATGACAGTCTTCTCCCGCTAACTTTTTGTTTCTTTCCGCTCCTTTTTTCAGTGATGAGCACCGCTTGCCAGCGTACGCAACACCCAAGCCTGCACGGCTGGCGGACGCCTAATCCAGCGCTTACGCCAGACTGGTGACCGCGCATGAGTCGCAGTAATACGCCCACTTCCAAGCCCGATGAAATGGCCGTTCGGTGCAGTCCGCCTCTCTGCAGGGCGTGCTGCGGTACCAGATCGGCCATAATTCAAACACGATTGATGGTACCTGACATCTAGCGTGTTTTCAGTCCCCTCGCGCTGCCTGCCGTACGTCATCTTGGCAGCCAATCCGTCCCACCGTCCCCAGATCTTCGCCTTCTCCACCAGCATCGGGAACTTTTTTTTTCTTGTACAACATACACACCAAACACACAAATACACGACTCGTACGCAGCAAAAGCAATGGGTGAAGCAACCTCTCCACAGCCCGTCTCCGTTCTCTTTGTCTGCCTGGGGAACATCTGTACGTGCACCGCCTCGCTCCTAGCAACCCACTACCCCTCAGCACCGCTAACTTTCCCCGCAGGCCGCTCAACAATGGCAGAAGGCGTCTTTCAGTCGCTCACCCGCCCCGCCGGGAAGCCCGCCCATCCTCTGATATCCAACATCGACTCCTGCGGCACCGGCGCATACCACGTCGGCTCCGACCCAGACTCGCGCACCATGGCCACGCTGCGCAAGAACGGCATCACCTCGTACCGTCACTCGGCCCGCAAGTTTGCTCCTGCCACCGACTTTTACAACTTCGACTACATCTTTGCCATGGACGACGACAATCTTGCCAATCTCGAGAGCTTACGAGAGAGGGAAGTTAAGAAGAAGGGCGGTGAGGAAGGAATAGGCCAGGTTATGCTGTATGGCGAGTTTGGCGGCAAGCGGAGAAAGTACAGGGGCAGGGAGTTGGGCGAGGAGATTGACGATCCGTACTATGGTGGAAATGACGGCTTTACAACGGCCTACGAGCAGGCTCAGCGGTTTGGAAAGGCTTTCCTGGAGAAACTCGAGGCTGGAGAACTGAGTTGAATGGAGTGCGTGGGGTTTGTGACAAGAATGATAGCACTGGGAAGGCTCATCGGTGTGAGTGGAGTCTCGATTTGATACCCATAGACCGGCCATAGGCTACAATGCACTGTACATTACAGGCTTATGCTGTTCTCTGTATTGCTTGCTTCCCTTGGGGTATTTCCTTTTTTTGTGGTACCGGCATCATGAGTTCTGCTTGATCTGTCTCTCAAGATCCAGTAGCTTCTCCACAATCTTCCCTCGCATAAACTCGGTCAATCCTAATCTGCCATCTGGTTAGTCTTCCATTGTCGATCAATCTCCAAGACCATTTTCACACTCACATTCCCTCCCTTGTCACGATGCGATATGTCCCGCTATTCTGCCAGCCGCCATCACTTCCTCTGAACCGCCCATTGCCATCAACCTCGACGCTCCCGAAGATATCCTCGGGCCAAGCAATGCGCCCATAGTCCGGCGGGTTCCTCAAGTCACTAATGTGTATCCACCCGCCATGGCCCGCGCCGCCCATGCCACCTTGATGATTTGCGCCGCCTGCACCGTCATCTGGCTGCGAAAGATTCGATCCGCCCGGCGACGCGTAGACAGCTGCTTGCGACTGAACGTAAGGATCGTGGACGGCGTGCGCGGCAAACACTGAGGAGAGGATAGGCAGAAACTGGGGGTTTTCGGTAAAGTTCTGGGGCGTGGGCGGCAGAGAGGTGCAGGTGCCAATGGCAAGTTGTGGTGTTGGGGGCTCGGTCGGGAGGAGAGATAGCAGTCGTTTCTTTGGGTCGAAGGGATCCTTGTGGACGTACTGGAATTGATTGGTTAGCAACTGAAATATGTATGTTGTCTAGAAGACGACAATGGTAGACAGTACAATGTGTGGATTCTCTGGCAATGTCGACGCAAGCCGGGCGCCTCGAAGCCGAAGCGTTTGCGATGCGGGCGC
Source organism: Curvularia lunata (assembly GCA_005212705.1). Lineage (NCBI taxonomy): Eukaryota > Fungi > Ascomycota > Dothideomycetes > Pleosporales > Pleosporaceae > Curvularia > Curvularia lunata. The sequence continues at coordinate 91,423 of PELC01000063.1, read as the reverse complement.
AACGCGCCGCGCTGAACGCACAAATGTATTGGCGAACATTTGGTATAGGACGGGACACATGTGAATTAATGAAGCGGAAGCTCAGGCTCAAGCTTTGTCGGTCGACACAGCAAGCTCCGTCTGAATCTGATAATCGCAAAACGGCTTGATGAGTAACAATGACGACGACTACCGTGGAATCCCAGACTAGCGGCCGATCGTCCTTTCCGCACTAGTCTCCATGGACCTCACTTGTGAAATGTAAATGCATTACCACATCTCCCACACCAGAACTGAATTGCCCCGACGCATTCTGGCGAGGCTATACTGTTAGCTTTCTTCCTGCCACCGGGCAATGTCCCGCGCCGGTCTCGGATAAGCATGTTCGCCGCACATGTGCGTTCTCGACCCGCGTGCTGTGATCGTTTCCCCAAACCACATCTAGCGCTACCCCACTAGCCATGCAAATTGTGAGCTTCGGCGAATAGGACGATGCGCGCATTAGGGGAAAAGGATAAGCCGAACGGCTTCGGCTCAAGCACGTTCGAGTAGGTGCATCATTGTTGAATTGTCTCTTCGCCCTTCGACTCATTTTTTTTCTCTTCACTGCTGTCCGCTTGTAACCATGGCCTCCCACAATGCAGTGGAGATAGCACCGGTCGAGGGGAGTGCTGCGGCGACGAAGGAGTCTGGATTTCACAAGGATGTCGAGGTTGGCCCTGAGACGATTGATATCGATAGAATCGAAAGGGTTTATGCGTATGTTTTTTTTTGCTGGTAACACATTCGTGTACGCACAAGCTTATTCGCAGTTTAGCAAGCTGGATCGCCGCATTCTTCCAGCCTTCTGGGTGCTGTACTTCATGTGCTCGGCGATTCGATCAAATATCGGGCTTGCTCAGACAATGAATCTGGCTGAAGGCCATGATCTCGGATCTGTGCTCGACATTACGCCCAAGCAGGTCTCGACAGGTCTCGCCCTGTTCTACGTGTGCTATGTCCTGTTCGATCTGCCGTCCAATCTCATCATGTCAAGGGTCAGCCCACACGCCTGGATGAGCCGTATCGTTACTTGTGTGGGCATCATTGGCATGTGCTTGACCGCTATGAATGCGGCATGGAATCTCTAGTACGTTCTCCGTTCGGTACTGTTAGAAGGTCTCGCTGACTGTGTCTAGTCTTCTGCGATTGCTGCTTGGTATCGTGATTGCGGGCATGTGGCCTGGCATGTCGTACTACCTGACTCTGTTCTACCCCCCTTCCCGGACTGGAAAGCGGATTGGACGTTATTTCACCGCTTCCCAGATGTCTGCAGCAGTGGTGGGCCTGGTTTCGGCTGGCTTCCAAAAGATGGATGGCATTGGCGGTCTCGTGGGTTTCCAGTGGATGTTTCTCATCTACGGTATCGTGGGATTTATTGTCGGTGTCTCTCTCCTCTGGTGGCTGCCGGACAGACCACTACCACCTGGTGAAGTCCGCCAACGAACAGGATGGATGAAGTGGCTTCCCGAAAGCAAGCCGGCGTTGGAAGGCGAGGACGCGCGTGTGCACTACGAGGATCTCACCCGCGTCTATAGCCGCAAGCTGTGGAACATGAAGGACTTGTGGAATGTTGTGATTGATTGGAGGATCTATCCACTGGTGGTCATGTACTTTGGCGTGGTCGGTGTGGGCAACGGAACACAGGCGTACGCAACCGTCATCATCCGGGGGATCAACCCAAGCCTGACAGGCATCCAGCTCAGTCTGCTCTCAGCACCCATTTGGATTGTGAGTACAGAGAAGATATGCGGAGAAGAGTGAGCTGACCCATGTACAGATGGACCTGATTGCTATCCTACTGGTTACCCCCATCTCGGATCGCTTCCACCATCACAGGCCAGCCTTTTTCAGCGCAGCAGTTCTCATCCAGATCACCGGACTGCTGATTGCGACGTTTGCTCAGGGGTGGTCACGATATGGTGGGGTGCTGCTCATTGGGTTTGGACTGGGGCCAACGGTGCCCATCTGCATGGCGTGGTCCAACGAGATCTTCCAGCCCCGGCATGGCGAAGTCGGAGTGGCTGCTGCGAGTGCGCTCGTGTCTGGACTGGGAAACCTAGGCAGCATCTTGACGACGTACGCGCTGTATTCGGGGTGGCCTGCAGATGCTAAGGCAGGCCCGCACAAGTACCGCAAAAGCAATCTGGTCATGATTGGCATCCTATGCGGCAGCATCCTTAGCGCAGGGAGCATGGTGGTGCTCCTGCGGATTTTTGGCGGCACCAAGGGCAAGCAGATCAGCAGCGCGAGTTCGACGAGCGAGGGCGAGGCTGTCTATGTGGATGGGGCAGCGCGACGTGAGGTGCAGCAGCGGGGCCTGGGACGCATGTTCTGCTTCAAATGAGGCCAGCCATCCATGTCTGCGAGGTATGCAAGTCAACATGCTGGGACTGACAGCGTGGTAAGCTAGAGACTAGAGGGAAGCATAATTCCACAGCATGCCATTTTGTTGAATGCCAAAGTGAAGAATGCCGTCTGTCGTGCAGCGCCGGGATGTCAGGCGATAGGTAGCCGGCCTGGGACCATGGCAGGCTCGGTAAAGCGCTCATGGGCGTTTGACCATCGATGTCTCTTATCGTCATTCTGCGCCCAGCCCACTTCCCCATACTCTGTGCTCTCTTTTTGTGCTCTCTGTTTCCTTTCTTCCCCACCTTTGTTTCCACCCCGTTGCATCCTCCGCGTCTCGCCCACATCTCTTTCGTCCACCCTCACTCCGCACCGCCCCCGCCACGACCACGACGACAGGGACACCCGCGTACCAGCCAACCCACGGCGCAGCACGCATGCCTTTGAACAACAAACCGCATATTCATTAGACCCCTAGCACGCTCCCCCTCGCAGACGCTTGATGTCGGTGTTTGTCGCAGCGTCTGGTTGGTAGCCGCCAGCGCACTTTGCCAGAACATCGACTGACGTAAGTTGACTCTGCCTCTAGCCTTTGCCTGTGCGTCTGCAGTCCCACGGCCCGCGAACAAGCTCCCTCTCAACAGACGCGCTGATCCTCGCATGCTTCCGCCCTGCATCGGCAGACCTGCTAATCTGACTTCACATGTATAGCCCCCCGCAGACGCGAGCCCTCCAGCCCATCCCCACCCGAGCCTCTAGCAGCTGTCTCCAAGCACCGCGGACGCCGCCATTGCAGTAGTCAGCCGGTACCTGGCACTCCACGCCCCTCGCCAAAACAATGTCCGCCGCAATCGACAATGAGGACCTCGAGGAGCTCGCCATCTCCATGCCCGCTCAGCGGCGGGGTGCTGCCCAGACCAGCACAACAAAGGCACAGGACCCCGCCCCGCCGCCGCCCACCACGGCTGGTACGGCGGTACAAGAGACCAGGAGCAAGGACACAAAGGCAAGCCAGCGCCTCGGCCAGTATACTATTGTCCGCACTCTGGGAGAGGGTTCTTTTGGCAAGGTCAAACTGGCCACTCACCAGGTCAGTGGCCAGAAGGTCGCACTCAAAATCATCAATCGCAAGAGGCTAGTCACAAGAGACATGGCTGGCCGGATAGAGCGTGAAATTCAGTATCTGCAGCTGCTGCGGCACCCACATATTATCAAGCTGTACGTTTTTCTGACAATGGTCATTTCCTCGACATGCTCACTTTTGTCCCCAGCTACACCGTCATAACTACACCGACCGAAATCATCATGGTCCTTGAATACGCTGGTGGCGAACTCTTCGACTACATTGTGAACCACGGTAAACTGCAAGAGGCACAGGCTCGTAAATTCTTCCAACAGATTGTATGCGCCGTCGAATACTGCCACCGACACAAGATTGTCCACCGAGATCTGAAACCCGAGAACCTCCTCCTGGACCACGATAGCAATGTCAAGATTGCCGATTTTGGTCTGAGCAACATTATGACGGACGGCAATTTTCTCAAAACAAGCTGTGGAAGTCCCAACTATGCTGCGCCCGAAGTCATTTCGGGTAAGCTGTATGCCGGTCCAGAAGTCGACGTATGGAGCTGTGGTGTCATACTTTACGTTTTGCTGGTTGGCCGACTACCTTTCGACGACGAATATATTCCTACGCTTTTTAAGAAGATTGCCGCAGGCCAATACAGTACACCGAGCTATCTGTCACCGGGCGCCACTTCTCTGATCAGGAAAATGCTCATGGTCAACCCTGTGCACCGTATCACAATTCCGGAACTAAGACAGGATCCCTGGTTCACGACCGACTTGCCAGCATACCTTGAACCACCTGCGCAAGAGTTCTTTGACAGCGGCGCAGACCCCAACAAAGCCATCGATCCCAAGGCCCTTGCGCCATTAGCTGATGCTCCCCGTGTGCAGGCGCTACATGAGAACGTTGTGACCAAGCTTGGAAAGACAATGGGCTATGCAAAGCACGATGTACAGGATGCTTTGGCGCGTGATGAGCCGAGTGCTATCAAAGACGCGTATCTGATTGTTCGCGAAAACGAGATGATGCGAGAAAACCGTAAGCAAAAAATATTTGCTGAAGTTGTTCCTGACTGACTGTTCATTGTAGCTCTATTGACCAACCATGATGGTGTGCCGGTGTGGAATCACCAGTCGCCACCTGCCCACGACAGCTACATGGACAAGTTCAGACCCCAATCATTGAACGCTGCATCGCGTCCACAGTTCATTCCGCCTGCTCCTTCCGATCATGAAAGGGCGCGCCAAGGGTCGAATGCTAGCAGTCAGCTTGCGAGCATTCGGAGCCCTGTGAGCACCATCGCCATTCTCCCCAGTAGTCTGACAGAATACCACAAGGCCTACATGAAGGGCCACCCAAGGCCGACGAACAAAGTTCAAGAAGACCCTCTCCCACCGACGCCGGAACAGACGGAAGAACAGCGGCAGATTTCAGCACGTAGATTAAAGCCAAACTTCCGCACAATGCCCGAAGCAGGCAGGCAAAAGCCCGAGCCGCTAACAAGCTTACCCACTAGGAAGCCGCGAGCGACCAAGTGGCAGTTCGGTATCCGCTCAAGAAACCAACCTGCAGAGGCCATGTTGGCTATATTCAAAGCACTGAAAGCCATGGGTGCTGACTGGGAAGTGCCCAAGATCCGCAGGGCTGGTGGTGGCAGCGGGTCTCGCAGTCGCAGCGCATCGCAGAATCCCGACAATCGCAAGTCTAAATCCAGAAGCCAATCACAAGATTCAATATCATCGCATTCATCCAACGAGGACGAAGATGCCCAAGGAGACTCGCCACGCCGCGAGCCACTTACTGTACGCAACGGCACAAACGAAGAAAGAAGAGGTCGTCAAAAGAAGCACTACAACCATACCAATGACTGGGGGTATCACGTACCTGAGGATCCATGGGTCATCAATGCACGCTTCTTGAAAGAAGGCATGTTCCCACCTGGCGTTGCACATCCTTCGTCGACGCATTCTTCGCGCGTAGACCTTGCCAACGATCCTTCTGGACTACGTAGACGCAGCTCGACCAACACCAGCACATCAAGCGCTGGCCACGGCGTTGAGGGAATGACAACATCAGAACGCGCAGCGTCAGTGAACGAAGATCATGTCAATCCTGACGAGGCAGTTTATATATACATGTCGATCCAGCTCTACAGCATCGACCGCGACTTCTTCGTCGTCGACTTCAAGTGTGCAGGCTACGAGCGCCTCGTCACCAATCTCGTGCGCGAAATCAAGGCGTCGGCTTCGCTCTCAGGCTCTCTCAAACCACAGCACCAGGACGGTTGGGACGACGAACAAGGCGTGTGGCGCAGATTGGATGAGAACGAGCCGCTTCCAGAAGACTTGGCCAAGAAGCTCAATGAAGGGGGTACTGAGATTCTTCGAGAGAGGACAGAGCTGGTGGGCGCGGGAAGACAGGAGGGCGAGAAGATTGTGACGAGTCCGTTTCCCTTCCTGGATGTTGCGAGTACCCTTATCCTGCAATTGAGCGGCGAGTAGTTGCGTGAGTGAGTGTTTGTCTGAATGAGCGAGCATGTTGGAGATCAAGATGCTAGTATCGCTGCTCCTTCAATCGGACTCTTGTTCTGTCATGCTCTTTCTTTCTTTCTATTGCCCTTTATTACTTGTACGAAGCAATGATCGGTGCTTGTGCAACTACCGCGTTTAGATGAGCCAGTGTATAGAAGATGGAGTCAGAATGACACTTAGTCTTAATATCCATGCCATGTCCCCCTTTTTTCACCAGTTTTGTTCAATTAGTCACAGAGTAGCATTTTTGCTATAATCAGAGCAGGAGATTGTTCGTATTACTATAGCTCCACTCCCCTTTTTTCCTTTGTACATGTTTCTTTCGTGCACGCTCACTAATTTCATACTTGTTCCAACATGCGCACACACATAAAAACTTCGACACACACGCGTATACGTACAAAGACACAACAAAATGACCAACAGTCGACATGATATCATACTTTGCCTCAATCAACTTTAGAACATCCTTTGCCTCAACCAGACGATACTAAATACACAATGTGTAAACAAAGGGTTGGAGAAGAGCGGGGTAAATAAGATCGAAGATGGGGTGGGTTTTGCTTGCAGAGGCGGCTGGATGAGGAGAAAGAAGGCCGAGCTGATCATTACAAAGGCTAGGCAAGAAACGTCGTACTATTTTTATCGCATGCCGAAGCCTCCGGCGGCCGCACCCATGGCGCCGAGTCGTGAAGCAAGCTTGGGGTACTTTTCTTGCACCTGTTATGCTCATGTCAGTAACAGCTCATCAATAAGTCGGGAACCCTTTCGGGGCCCGTGGTACATGGCACTCACCTCAAGTTGGGTCCTGGTCGCCTCTGCGTAGCTGAGCGCATTCACAATCTCACCCTCTGTCCTTGACAGCTCTGCGGCACGCTCAAAGTACTTGAGCGCCTCTGTGACCTTCCCTTGCTGCAGCAAGAGTTGTGCCATTGTGGCGACAGCAATGTCGCACTCTGGGTCGATGATGAGCGCCTTCTCGCAAAGCTTCTCGGCGTCATCAAAGTCGTTCTTCCATTGGAATAGGGCAAGGGCCTTGTTGATCAGAGGCAGAACGTTCATGCCCAATGGCTTGGTCGTCTTCTCCATCTCAACAGCAGTGTCAAACTTCTCAATGGCTTCTTGGTACTTTTGCTGGTCCAGAAGAAGTTCGCCGTAGTAGTTGTATACATCGGGGACTTGCGAAAAGTTCTTCATGCAGCGACGGAAAGTGGCCATTGACGAGGCAATGCTGCCCATCTTGTATTGTGTGACACCGAGCTGGATGTGCGAGAAGATGAAATCCTTGTCTAGGTCGATCGACTTCTGGTAGTCCTTGGCAGCCTCACCGAATTCGGACTTGATGAAGTGCAGTTGTGCGCGGTGGTAGTAAATATCTGGGTCGCTTGAGTTCTGTTCTAGAGCGGCAGCAAAGTCGGCTTCGGCAGCTTCTGGGTTAGCGAGCTCAAGGTGCATGCTGGCACGCTTGATGAAGCTCTGGGTCAGAGTGGGTTGGAGCTCAATGCTCTTGTCCATGTCCTTGAGCGCGTCTTCGTTGTCTCCCTTGAGATAGCTGAAAGTTCCGCGCATGTTATACGCGAAAGCCTCGTGTTCTCCGAGATCGCCGAGTTCAAGGGCGCGGTCGAAGGCGGCTGCAGCTTCAGTGTATCCCTCGCCGGTCTTGGTGGCCATGGCCTTGAGACCCTTGCGCAATTGGCCCTTGCCACTCTCCTCGTCAAGTTCTGCCTCGTCCTCGAGACCCTCGGGTCGTGGCTTTGGTCGGAAACTCTGTAGGTAGTTTGTGACGAAGGTTGGACTGGGCAACTTCTTCTCCTTGGCTGCCAAAATGGCCTTGCCCTTTGCTTCGGCAACCTTCTTCAATAAGCGCTCGACACTCTGGGCGCTGTTCTCGTTGCGGAATCCGTCAATGATGCAGCTTGCAGTATAGTCCAAGAGAGCCTCGCTGTTGCGCTCGACTTGCTCGTATGCGTTTGCCCTTCGGTTCAATGCCTTGACGTATTCATTGTCGAGGTTGATCGCCGCGGTGGTGTCCTCAATGACCTTTTCCCACTCAGACATGGCATTGTAGCAGGCTGCGCGGTTGGAGTAGAAGACGGGGTCTTGTTTGCAGAGGATGGCCTTGCCGTAGAGCTCGATGGCGCGGTTGTAATCTTTGGAGCCGTAGGCCTTGTTGCCTGCAGCCTTGAGCTTCGCGGCATAGTCTTTGCGCTCCTGTGCAATGTTAGCCTATATTTTGCAAGCGGCCCAAAGCAATCCTTGAAAAGCATGTTTCCATGAACAGACCCCGCTATGTCATGTACAACTGGGAAGTTCAATTGGTTGTTGCTGTTGGTCGCTCGAGTGGAAACAAGCGGACCTGGCATTTTCAAATGCCACGATTCAATTCTGGTCGTACCTCGTCTGATAGTGCAGTCACGCTGTTCTCGTCAACATCGGGGAGTTGATCTTCGGTTGTCTCGGCGACGGTTGCCTTCTTCTCTGTTGTGCCGTTAGTAGATGCCTGGCTCAGATCAATGAAGGCACATACCGGAGGCCTTTTCGGGAGTTGCTTCCTTTTCAGCCCTTTCTTTTGCACGCTTGCGTTCGCGTTGCCTCTTGCGCTTGGCGGCCGATGTGTCTGCTGCGCTGTCGCCTCTTGAATCGTTGGAGAAGTAGTATATAGCGCCACCAGCACCGACAACTAGCGTAACTCCGGCAATGGTATACACAACTCCTTTGTTCTCAGAGGCCCAATTCGACAATCGGTCCCAGAGTGAGTTGTTGCTGTCGACGGGGATTTGGACAGGAAAAGGGCCAGGGCCCTGCGGTGCAGGAGCATTTACGGGCGCCATGTCTGGTGTACTCTGATAATTGTGCTGAGCAGATGGAAGTCCAGACGGAATGGAAATGGACAGCTCAATGGCGATGGGCGGTTGGTTGTTGGGCTTTCGTCGCAGAAATTTGGCTAGGGCAAGCTTGGTGCAACGACGTGAGCGAGATGTGTGGCTCGAGCGCTTGCGGACGTCATCAGCCTTGCCGAGCAGCACCGTTGAGGCCTGCGTTGGCCGCACCGCCACCAGCGCTGGCTATACCTTGACATCTTTTCGATTTAGGATTCAGCACTAATATCAATCTTCCTGTCAGAATTTGGGATGGTCGTGCACAAAAGAATCGTTTTGCTAACTCTGCGGCAGCTTCCAGGCGCAATAGAGGTATCACATCACGACAAAAGACCTCATTCATCGATTCTTGCTATGATGAAAGATGCTGGAGAGTAATATAGCAACATTTGGGAAACACTTAGCTGCTATCACTACATTATGAAGCCGAAAACGCGTGTAGATTGCCCGTATCTTGCCTTCAATACTTACTGCCAAGCGACCAATCAGCATGCTCGGCGCCACATGTGTGGCTGGTGCATTTCGCTTGGAAATGATAGGGTCATTCAGCGTTCCGACCCACTTGTAGTACAACGCATCTTCGAATGTCCGTGTCGTCTTAACAGTCACCGATTATTCCCGCTGTATTCATCGATCTGTTCTTTGAACAAACCTCTCATCTGAAAATGGCATCCGAAAACGAATTTCAACTCTTTACATCGCTACGCTATGACCCTCTGCTGCTCGAGTCACAGGAAAACTCGCGGCCAATCTTGAATTTCGTGGCTCCATCGCCATTCTACATGCTTGCATATCACCGGGACCGAATGGTTGAAGCAGCACAACATTTTGATTTCGATGAAGTCCAAAAGCGACTCCAAGACGGAAAAGCCCTGCACGAAGAGCTGTTGAAGAGAACCAAAGCTGAGATAGAAAAGACTGGGAAGGATCGAGCCATGAAGGTAGATAACACTGTTAGCACATTGAAGAATTTCGTTGACATCGTTCAGCTGCGCTTGTTGTTTGATAAAGCTGCAAACCTAACAGTCGAGTTTACAGACGTGCCAGTTGTACCACTATCTACGCTCTACCCACCATCTCTAGACCCACCAAATTCAAAAGTCCAACATGCCTCTTCCGCAGCATTTAAGCCTTCACCGTTGACAGGAGGAGCCCTTACCCTCGGTCCTGATCAATCACTTCCGGCGTCAACATCTACACCCCCGCCCCCACCAGAATGGACACTTAAGCTTGACACTGCACCCACCCCATCCTCACCTTTCACGCTCTTGAAAACAACCAAGCGAGAAATGTACGACCAGAGTCGCGAGCGTGCATTACCCGAGAATCCTGCAGGCGCTGCCTACCGTGAAGTCATGCTGTACAATGAAGTCAACGAGCTTACTGAAGGCACTCTCACGTCACTCTACCTATTTCGCGGTGGCCGCTGGGTCACCCCTCCAGTCGGAGTACCATCTGGCGAATTCACTAGTAAGACGCTCAAAGATGATGGCGCCGATGAAGGAGAATTGAGAAAGCCATTTGCCGGCAGATGGGGCCATTCTACAAGGAGTGCAAAAGTCGGCGCTGGAGGCCAAAGGGGTACGAGTAGGAGATGGGCTCTTGGAAGCGGATACTGCATGGAGGAGCCTGTCAGTATAGATACTGTTCAAGTAGGAGAGGGCGTGTGGGTTAGTAACGGAGTCAGGGGATTTGGTTATGGAAAGGTGGTGGAGTAGAGATGATGGACAATTTTTGACTGTAGAAGATAACAACCTTGCTCTACAATCAAAGTTGCCAAGTATAATCGCAGTGGAAATCCTGAATATACTCTATCGACATTCGGACCCAAATGCCAGGGGTTGAAAAACATAAATCCGAAGAAGCTATTTGTGAAAAAGACAAAGATTGTTGTATACGTAGATTTGATTCCACAGCTTATTAGACCAAAAGAGCGAGTTACTGACAAATCATGCCACAGAGCGGTCTATGTATGGGTGTAAGTAGACACATTTTCATGGCTTGGCATCACGGAAAGCTGATTTACTGATTACCACTTGTCGTGTAGTCTCCATATGATGTGAAAACATGCGCGTGAGATTTGTCACGTAAGTAAATATAATCTCCAGTTTGAACCCGTTAAGCTGGCTCCTGACTATCCATGGCATCGCCTCACTTGACGAGAGTTTGGTCGTCTCAGAGATGGGTTCAGAGTGTGTTCTCCGTTGTAAGGAGTTCCCGCAAGGGTTCAAGCTCAGAACAGAGAGAACAAACTCCTATTCTCGCCTCAATCTGTGATATGAGGGTCGCTTGGATTATGCCATACAGTCAAAGTCGCTCATGTTCATGTCTTAAAGACTTGGTTGTTGCTAAGGCAATCGTAAAAGAGAAATGAGCAATTGATTTCAACTAGCTACTCATTCTCATATCATCAGTCTGCATTGAATATTATTTTGGGCTAACATCCTTCATCATGGCCAAACATGTACAACCAACCCCTGTTTTGATTAGATCTTCTTGCCCCTCGCACGCCACATTGGGTTCAGATAGTAGACTGGGATACCAAGCAAGAAAACAGCACTGAAGATTCCTGCCAGCAAACCAAAAGCCCACTGGTATCCATGCTTCGCTACCATAGGCGTGAGACCGTATGTGAGACCAAACGAAACGATGTTCTTTGTTCCCACAACAACAACTAGTGCAGGTCCTGGATGCTGTGCTCCCGCTTCAGATGCAAAGGTTGTAGAGACAATGAGCACTGCCGTAAATGTGTATTGGAACAACGTCCAGGCCATGTACGGCGCCCACCAGGTTGAACCGCCTCCTGCAGTGTAGCCGTAGAGAACGAGCATCGCGGCGCCGATGATGGCAGGTGGGATAAGCACGACAAGATGGTGTTCTGGCTTGTGAATGCCTCGGTTTCGTCGTGCTGCCCAGAGCACATACTTGTCGCCCAGAAAGGTGCAGTATGCCATTGCGAACATCGCTCCGAGAACACCACCGACGTTGAGAAGCCCAACATTCTCTGGCTTCCATCCATAGTGCTGGATGAAAACGGCGTTGTAGGTCAGTGAGATGCCGACAGAGCACCCCAGTGTGACGGATGAGCTCAGGATAGCGTAGATGATACCAGGAGAACAGAGGCTCTGGAGCATGTGCAGATACGTCATCACCATAATCTTGACTGGATTCTTTTGAACACCCGACCAAGGACGAAGCTTTTGAAGATACGTCTTCCGAGGTATATTGGCGTCATCTGTTTCCGAACCAGGCATAATGAGATCCTCGCGGCCGAGTCGCGCAAGGTACTCCTGCGCTTCGTGATCAGGGATAACGTTTGTGACTCCATACTCATCCGTGAAGATCAGCAGGCCATCGAGACTAGCTGGCGATCGAGTGAACTGCGTCTCGAAACCGAAAAAGAAGGCGATGATAAGACCAAAACCGATAGTTATGACGAACACCCAGTAGTACCATCTCCAGCCCATGTCTTTGTTGATGTATGTGCTCGCAAGGTTGAGGGTGGAGCTGAGCACGTTCTGAATCATCCAGTACAATCCGAAGATGCGTCCGCGCTCGTGCAGAAACGTGATTTCAGTGAGCATAAGCGGAAGCAGAGATTCGGAGGAACCAGTTGCAAGACCCTGCACGATACGCGATGCGAGATGCCCATCGTAGCTATTCTGTACGGCGGCGGCAATGGTTGCGGCAAACAAGATGACCATGGAGACGAGAAAAACGGGACGCCGACCGTACGCCAGAGCCAAGGGCAGAATAATGTAGTTGCCTGGTGTCCGAAATATTAGCACATACAAATCACGATCCAGGGCTTTTACCTTTACGTACCTAGCCCAATGCACAAGGTTGGGAGGGTGATGAGAAAAACGATTTCATCAGGCGTATATCCTTGGGGTCCGTACAATTCGAAAAAGACATTGAGAATAGCACCTAAGCCGCTGGCTATGGAAAGACCCATGATAGAAAACCAGCAGCAGCAAAAGACAATGGCATATTTCTCCCAGCTTCGGAGGTTGAGCGGGTCATTGGGGTCGCTGGATGGGACGGGAATCTTGCGGACCTCACCGTCCTCGCGGACGAGAAAGGCATTGCCTTTGATGTGATCACCGTGACCATCGGCTGGCGAAGGCTTGAGATCCTCATTGTAAACGATTTCAGACCCATGCTTCTGGTCCTTGGTTGTTGGTGGAGGTGCTGAGTCGGTCATGATGACGGGTATGTGCCACAACGCTGGGAAGCCTCGATGGGGGGCTGGTGTCCTTAGTATATAAAGAAAAAATGTCTAGACCTTTCGTTATAATCACCAGTCCACCGACTAGCCACATACTCCCAACTTTTGAGGAAACGACTAAACTCTCCACATCCCGTTTACAAAGCGCCACTGAAACCCGGCAAGTGAGTGTACATCACCTATTGGACCAGGCAGACGAAAAGAGTCCACAGAGCATGGCTTTTGACACATTGGTGTAGATAAGGGTGCCAATGCCTGACTCGCATATTACTACCCCATATTTTTCGATGTTGGAATGTGGGGTAAGGTCCGGGACTTGGTTAGCCGCCCGCAGTTTCCGGAGAACTAATAGCCATCACGCATTGCAATGCAGCATCCCCACACTCCCCACACTCGTGGCATCTAAAGATCTTGAATCGAAGACTAAAATCGTAGGTTTGATACAGCCCCCACTGTGCTAGTCTCTCCGCTAGCGCAAACCTCCCAAGTCTTCCATCAGCCTGCACAACGCTCGCAACAGAGGAGGTCCGTCTTCGCGGTTGTTTCCTGGGTGCGTATTGTCAAACAGCTTTACGCCTTCTTGCAATATCTGTGAAGGGCTCTGTAGATCACAGATATCATTTCCGACGGATGATGTGGCAGAGCCAGATAGCGATGAGTATCCGGAAGTCATGTGCAGGCATGGTTTTCCGTGACCTGTAAAGATGAAAGCATTGACAGCTGATTGTTGTTCCGAGGGTACATCGTCGAGGAAGACAAGTTGCTCTTTAGAACTTGAGTCGCGTGTCGGAGTACAAGGTACTACCTTGTTCGCACGGTCCCGCATAAGCATGCTGTATGTCCACAACACCATGATCGCATGGTATATTGTTAGGGAGTCGGCTCCTCGCAGCTGGAACGGTGGTACTGCACGTCCAGCTTGTACTACTTGACCCGCATGTAGTATTGCAACCCTGGCTTCCTTATCAAGCGCCCATGACTGCAGTTTGACGTACGCACGATGAGCTTCTTCCTCACCACATTTGCCCGCAAATCTCGCGACGGTATCCAGGTCGACATGCAGATACATTTGCAGGAACTCGTGGAAGAGGCGAGTAACAGCAGGTGTCGAACTGAGTGAACCCGCCAGGTTCTGTAAGGACTGGTATCTGTAGAAAATAAGTTTCTATAAGCAACATTTGATTTCAGGATACGAACAGTTTTTGTTGTCTCGTCTGAGACCAAAGATGCAAGGAAGGATCAGTGGAATTAGAGAAGAGACGAGATTGCTGAGAATGCTCCCATATTTGGGCGGCCAGACCATGGAGATAGGCGCACAGAGTGACGCTCGCATCAAGGTCAGGAGACATGCACATGATCGCAGACTCGTCGAGCAGCAACTCCCGCAAAGATTTATCAGTGGGTGCATATTTTGAACTGATGTATTGGTCTCGCCATGCTTCCGCCGACGGCGCGAGCCAGAGGAATCGTGGAGCTGGAAGAGGTACGGTAACTTCGGCGTAGGATATGAGCGGCTGACGATGCTTGATCACAGCCATGTCTATGTCATGTTCCCAAAGATGGTAGGCAAGCCTAGTTTGTTAGCTGAGTTGGAGTGAATGTTGCAGTAAGAAAAGCACGTACCGTTTATAGGACTCTTCCTCAACCCATTTCCGCCACTTTCGATCGAGTTCCTCTGGCCCGTCCAATGCTGTGGGTGCATCAACAAGGCGGCGCATATTATCTAGTCGACCTGAACGACGAAGGGCCTAACTTTGTCAGAGATGACTTGAATAGGTGATGAGAATGCGCACAGTGACTAAAGTCGGCAAACTGCTTTCTGCAGCCACCATTTTCCTTTTGAGTCCACAAAATGCACCCATCTCGAGCCAGAGCATGCTTGCCTGTAGGTACTGCAAGTCTTGACCCACACTGTCATCTTTCTCGACCTACAGAAGAGTCAAAAGAGATTAGCAAAGGTTTGCGGAACATTCTTACAAGATCCCTCAGCGACAAGCGCACTATCTCCTGTAGCAAAAGGCCGGTTCGATTGACCGATGGGATCCCATAACAGATACACCCCGTAGCCACAAGGGCGACTAAGAGTTCCGGCCGCGATTCGGCGCTCCGGAACGTATACGGATGAACCCACGCATCTCTTTCGGCTCTCTTAGAGATACCCGCTTTCACAAGCTTCTCAAGATTTTCAGAAGATGGAAATGAAGTAATGGATATTGAAGCCGGCGCGGTCTTGGAGACAAGATGGAACATACGATCCCTCGCTACAAAGGAGAGATGGTCAGGCACCACTACGTCAGAAACATGCAGTTGGCGCGATGAGGAGTCAAGATTGACATTCTGTCCGTCCAGGGCTTCGTTCTCATATTCGCTGAACGCATGCTGGTTTCTTTCAGGATTCCATAACCTTTGTAGTTGTGAGCTACGATGAAGAGAAAATTTAAGAAGAAAGTGGTACAATACCATGGTGACCGTTCAAAAGCCACACATCGTCTCCTCGCATCTTCACTTTCGTTTTCTTTTGTTCCAGCAGGTTCGATAGCGCCTACACCATGGGTCTCGTTCGTTGCAAGATCACGCCTCGTTTCGAATGTTTGGTCAACGGTCGGAGGAAAGTCGTTAGCGAAGAGGTCTCCATTATCGAACCAATCAGTGTCCTGTAACCATGCAGTGAGGTCTGTGGGTGGTTGGACGAAGCTGCCACTCATCCAGTTTGGCTCCGGCACCATGATGTGCTCGAAAAATGGCGGTATGTCAAATGTTGCTCTCTCAGAACTGTCATTTCTAAACGTGTCTTGTATAACGTGAGAATTAATGCTTGGATCCGTGGATACTGTGTCTTGGTCGCGTTGCATTTGCTCAGCTAGATCTGGAGCATCAGGCATGGATTGGAATTGCTGAGAGTCAGGTCGAAAAGTGGCCTCATGACTGTGACCGGTCTCGGACGGTGGTAGAGAGAATCTTAATTTGTTCGCGTTTGTGGTACACGATAGGTTCTTCTTCTGGCAACGCTTGCATGGTCTGCTGTTGTCGCACTTGTCCTTGGAACGCACACACTGTTCGCATGCTTTATACGCCCTTTCTGCTCTCCGTTGGCGAGCACCTTGGCCATGTTTAGCACCTTTTAGATGAGTCGCTTGGTGCCTTGTGAGTAGGTCTTTCCGGTTAAAGCTTGCCGGACATTTCTGACATCGAAATGGCCTCTCATTCCGATCTATGAGATTTTAGAATTGCTTAGCAAGGGTTGCAAGATACACACGCGAGTCTAGATGTCGATGCAGGTGGTCGGGGCGCTCATAGGTGCGACCGCAGATGTTACATTGGAGGGCCTGACCCACAGTAAATGCACGTTGCTGCTCCGGTTGATGCCCACTACCGGGCGAAGCGACCTGGGGTGCAGGATGGGGAAGCATAGTGAGGTGATGTGGGCACGGAAAGTGTGGGAGTTGCAAGGGAAACAAAGTGTTCCGGAAAGCGGGGGACCAGCCGCCACACTAATATGCCGCCACCTGACCTCGGTAACAGTTCACCACTCCAGAAACGCGGACAACTCCGACACCTCACAATCCTGTATTAAATGTAAACCGGAACATTATTTGTAAAAATATACAACATATCAGTCGAAGAGAGGATTGCAAAGTTCTCAGTAGAAAATCACAAAAAAAAAGGGGGGTTTTCATGAAGTTAGACGGGATGAGATATATGGTGGCCGCTGTGTGGAAGTAGTAAAGTTTATTCGGGATGCTAACTATGCGCTAGAACTAATCACTCTCTGCTTTTGCCACTCTATCGCTCCCCTGTACTGGAAGTTATAGTCCTGAAATTCGTCGGGCCGCATCTTGATCTCGGTGCTTCCCTTGTCCGTTGCAGGTCGCGCCGATTCACGACTGAATTTCTGAATCAAGCTCGCTCGCTCGTATCGAGCCTCGAAGACTTTCCGAAGTGTGGCAGTGATGTTCTCCGACTTGGCTGATCCTTGGTGGTCATTGAAATACGCGCCGAGAGCCTCAGCATCCTCAATCGCCTGGCTCGCACCTTGACCTTGGGTAGGCAACATGGCGTGTGCGGCGTCTCCAACAAGAATGACACGCCCTCGAACCCAGGTATCCAGAGGGTCGATGTCGCGTAGTTGCCAAAGGCCAATTCTTTCCGGTATCGTCAACATGTCCTTTGTCCACTCTGGATAGTCCTTGAAGGTCTCAAGCATCTTTTTGGGATCACCTTCTGTCACCCAAGTTTGTGCCTTATCGGGGTCTTCGTTCATCTTTTCGTCTGGCACCAAAGCCACCACACTGAAGATTTCTCCATTTCTTGCAGGGCCCATGATGAGTCGGCAGTCATGAGCCATGAACATTGACGTATATGGATCTCGTGGACTGATGTGCGCAGCGAATTCGGGGGCTTTTTGGTCGACTTCCTCAGAAGTCATCATAAGGCGGTAACAAGAAGCGCCGGTAGGCTTTGGTTTGATCTCTTTTCCCACCACCAAAGGGCGCAAGACGCTATGTATACCGTCAGCGCCAACAATGACGTCCGCCTGGATGGTCTCTCCGTCTTGCAGTGTGAGGATTCCTGCGTCGCAATCGCAGTTGACAACACGGGAGGATGTTCGCAGTATAGGGACTGGCCCACTCCTCGCAGAGTCTTTTACGACCCTCATAAGGTGCCCATGTAGATCTTGTCTGTGCCACATGATGCGGTGGGCTCCATATTTCTTTTGTACGAGCAGTGGAATCTCGTTGACCTTCTTGCCTTCCGAATTATAGATTCGAAATCCACAATCGATCATTCCATTTGAAGCCTCTAGCAAGTCGCTGACACCCCATGTTTCTTGGATAATTCGTGTCGCGTTTGGTTGGAGAGAGATTGTCGCGCCGATTTCTGAGGACAATCGCGATTGTTCAAGAATAGTAATCTCGCGGTTAGGACCTCGCATAGCGATGGCAGATGCTAGGCCTGCAATGCCACTGCCTACTATAACAATACGAAGAGGTGTTTGTGAAGCCATGATTGAGTACAGTGACGATGAAGTCGTAAGAACGCGCAAAAATGTGGTCAAGGAATTCCTCACAAAATAAACGTAGACTTATCCGCGGAAGAGACCATGTGTCAACCTCCACTTTCCGAGTTCCGACACTCGTACTGCGGGGATTTCTACATCTGTGGCAGAGAGAGCTAGGACGCATTGCGTGGCTACAATGTGATCCGCTTCGGAAGGGTGGGTGGCGTCTCGAAACATCTCGCCGGAATTAGCGGAGGTGGGCGTGAAGGTGGGCGTAGCCGCGACATCACCTGTAAGCAATACTGAATAGTCGTGACTACAACATAAAAGTCGTTGCGAAGACCATGGAAAGCTCGAAATTCAAACCACAACCCAATTCCTCAAACACGAGAATACTTCCCTATCTACAACACACATCATGATCTCAACCACGACCAAGACACCAACCCTCACCTTGAGCGGTGTTCAAGATCAGCGCATGAAGATTGATGGCACAGATCCCAAGTTCGGAGACTGGCGAGATGACCTCGCAAGAGATGGCTACGCCGTGATCAAGGGCGCCATTCCCAGAGAACGGGCAGACAAATATGCTGACCAGATGTTCTCATGGCTAGAGGGCTTGTGAGTTTGCCTAATTAGACTATTTGCATATAATTCCTTCTGAAGCTAACGAAACGGGGATTAGTAACCTTGGATTCGACCGCAACGATCTTTCCACCGCCCACAAGGACAAGCTACCGCTTATCAACGAGAAGGGCATGATCATCCACTACGCCGTCACTCATGAGGACTTTGCATGGGCGGTCCGCGGCGAGCCAGGCGTTGTCGAAGCGTTTGAGAAAGTCTATAACGACAAAGACCTCATCGTCTCCTTTGACGCCGTCAACTTCACCTTCCCCGGCCGCACAGATATTGCTCCCAACAAGCCATGGCCGCACCAGGACCAGGCGCCTGAGAAGTCTGGGTTCCACTGCCTTCAGGGCCTCGTCAACTTGCTTCCCAACGGCCCCGATGACGGCGGTCTGATCGTTTGCCCAGGCGGCCACTTGCTCTCTAACGAGTTCCACGAGGCTATGAAGGACGAGCCGCGCATCCCCGCTTGGACGCCAGAGTGGTACGGCTTTACAGAGAACGGCATGAAGTGGCTCGCAGACAAAGGCCTCACATGGAAGAAGATCTGCGCTGACCCAGGCGACCTGCTGGTGTGGGATAGCCGCACACCCCACTACAACTTGAGTTCGACTACCCAGCAACCGAGGTTTGCCCTATACACATGCTACATGCCTGTTGCAGATGCTACGCAGGAGGATCTCCGACGCAAGAAGGATGCGTTTGAGAGGTGGGTTGGTACAACTCACTGGCCGAATGCAAGGCACACTGGTTCCAATGTTGCCCAGAGAGATGGAAAAGAAGACCCACACAATCGCTTTGAGCCAGTCAACAAGCCAGTCATGGATGAGCGGACATTCAAGCTGACCGGTATTCCCTACATCAAAGAGTAGGCTTCGGAAAAATTTGAAGCTGCTTGTTAGTCCTGTATTTTAGTTGTTGAAAAGACCAGCATTTTGTCGTCTACATGCCGTTGTTAGTATTACACCAGTCTTTATGTCTATCCCGTATGTTGCTGCATCTGTAAAATGGAATGTGTGAGATTTCAAAGAAAAAGAACATATGAATTCAGAGATACACAGAAGTGGCAACTTCCTAACAAAGCACACGGGGTATCATTGTTGTGCTAAACGCCGCAAACTACACCAATGCTCACGCTGCAGTCGTGTCAATTTTTGATGTCTCCTTATCCTTATCGCGTTTCTGGGACCCTTTTCTTCGCCTTCGCTCGACTTTGTATACGTCGTTGAAGTTGATGTTGACAGCCAGCATCTTAAGCTCGCCGTCGGGGGAGTGTACCAGATCACCTAAGAAAAGATTAATCCTGGCTTTGAAGTCTTCGGCCAGGTGACTCAAGCGCTTTTGAAGTGCCGGCAACACGTCGTCTTCGGCAGATCCAGTCATGCCCACGTTCAACAAGGGCGGTGGGAAAGATGAGTCGGCGTCTTGATGAGTGGAGGCTGCACGCGATCGTGCAAAAGGGTCCGGAGTTGAGGTGCCCCGAGTATCCTTCTCCGAAAGACCCCACCTACCGGCTGCGGTTCGTGTTTCAATCTTGGCAGCTTGTTCCTGTCTTCGAGTGAACTCTGCAACAGAGCATGAGTACAAGCCGTCTACCGCGTCCTTGTATGCCAACATAGTCTTTAGCAACTCATGCAGCTGTGCCGTAAAGTCAGTGGTAGTGCTGCCGAGAAGACCCTTCCTAGTAATATTGTCAAGGTATCTTGCATGAGCTTCGATCATGTCATCCAGGGTGCTTTCCGGCTTATTGAGCGATCTCTGCAAATCAATCCACGATGACTCAATGACCTCGAAGAGAATGTAGTGCTGCAGCTGGTTGACAAAGTGAACCATCTCGGCCATTGCGCAGCGCGCCTTCTTCCAGTCTGAGCCCATCTTGTCAGAAACAGTACCCAGAACACCACGAGCGCCGGTCATGCAGCGGCGCCAGGTGGAGCCGAGAGCAAACTCGACACGCTTGACTCTCCAAAGGAAATTGAAGACTTTGAGGTATTGCTTGGATCCGAACGGGGTGACAATGACATCTACAGGAGCATCAATCTTGTACTCGAGCGTGAAGACATCCCAGCCGATCTCGCCATGGGAAAGCTCCAGCATGCGAGAGTCAAGTCTGCGGAGCACATCTGAGGTATCGAACTGGGCATTGGAATTTCTGACTGCGTGTTCAAGTTGGGCGGTGAGCGTATGTCGATACTGTGTGTTGGCGGGACGATCGAGATTCGATGAGAGTGACTCCATAAGGACTGCGATGAAGTCGCCGGCGCCAAGTAGCATGTACTTCTTCAGGGCCTGCAAGTGATCAAACAGCTTGAACTTGTTTGCCATGAGGTCAATAAGGCGAGCCATGGTAGTCTTGTAGGCGTCGCCGATGGATCGCTCTAGGTTCGCGGTATCGCCATATTGAAGCTCCTTGGAGGCCTTTTTTGAATAGGTGTCTACCCACGCTGCATCTCCGCAGCCATAGCGAATGAAATTCAGCGTCTTGCCAATGAGGAAAACCTTCTTTGCAAAGTCTTCAGTGACGATGGTGGGGACCATCTTGTCATTGAGCCGGTACTTATCCTCCCACACGCTCGTGGCACCGCCCTTGCCTTCATTGCCATTAGCCTCGAGGATTTCATCTTCGCTCTGCTCGGACACAAAGAATTCTCCGAATGGATCGGCCAACTCCCCATCGTAGACCCATTGCCTGAGCATGTCGTAGAATGGGCGGGTGACATCGGAGAGAAGGCGCTCGGCAAAGTTCATGACATAGGGGTCGCCGTGATTGAGAGAGAACGAGTGGATGAGTGCAATAAGCTCGCCACCTTTCTTGGTCTTTGATTCTTCAACCATTAGTCTCATAAGGCGCAAGCCCATGGTGGGCTCTCTAATCCATATGACACATCGCTTGAGAGTGACTCCAGCCTTGCTCGCACCCTGATGTGCTGAGCCTTCGCCAAGCTGTGCTAGAGCTCTCTTGATCTGGCCTTCGAGCGTCGCAACCAGGCCCAGGTATGCTCTCAGCTCCTTCGCCAATGCTGCTCGGAAGCTCTGCTCTATCAGGCCGCCCTGGCTTTCCTCGACAAATTCGGCCAGGCCCTTGTATAGGATTGCAGGCTCAGCGAGCGTGTGCAGAAGACTGATAATGGGCACCGGGAGGGTTGGGGGAAGCTTGAGGGCTGTGGAGGAGGGAAACGTCAGGTTGGCAGACGAGTAGCCCTGCAGGGTGAATGGAAGCTCACGCAGCAGTGTAGGCTCGGACGGGCCCAGCTCAGGCTTCTCAGAAGCCTGGCCTGCCTTCGCCTGCGGCTGCTCTTTAGTCGTGTCCTGTGAGCGCCTCTCCCGGCGTTTTTCGGGCTTATCAGCGACGGTGGAAGGGCGCGTAGATGCCTTGGGAGAGCCCGCGTTGAGGGGCAACTGGGCGAGACCAGGCTTTGCAAAGGCGTCTTGGAAAGCAGGGGCAGAAGCGCGCTTGGAGGGCGTCGTGGGCTCACGGGGAAAGCTGCGGACGTCGTGAGGGGCCGGCGCCTCCTGAACAGGCTCTCCATTTTCTGATAGTTTGTAGAGAAAGTAGAGCATGCGCCATTTCTGGTCGAGGACTGTCTGTGTTTCGAGGCGGGAGAGCAAATTGTGAAGACGGGCGCTTCTGTGCTGGTCATTCCGTGGGCCCGAGACTGCCACATGTCAGCTGAATGCTCGTATGCAGGTGTTTATCATGACTGCCAGTGTGTTCAAAACTCACCCTTGCGGTCCATCAGGCTGGCAATGTGGTGCACATCTGGCACCAACGCTGGGTCACCGGCCGCGGTGAGCTCATTGATGGCAAACTCAAAGGCATCTTCAAAGCGTTGGTTCGCTACCTCTTCGTCGTCGTTTGGGTCCTCTGGCACGATGCGCACCAACAGCTCGTTCAACGCGTGTTCGACGCGTTCCCTGTGGAATTTGGCCATGTCGACGCGTTAACTTGGTGGTGAGGTTGGCACACGCCAGACACCAGCACCGCGGGGCACCGCCCGTGCACCGCCGCACTTTCAACATCGTCATTGCTCTCACCCATCTTCCCAACTTCACATTCCCCATGTAGCCACGCCCAGAGGCTGGCATATCTGAGAATTGCTCAGTCAGATGTAATCTGTGTGATTTCCTGCTCCCCTCGTTCGAGACAGACTTCTATTATCACCTGTGACCATCACTGCTGGCTAACACTTCCTCTAAGTTGCTTCGACAATTGTGAAATGCTAGGCTCTTTGGTAATAGTGAATGGTGAAAGACAGCGCACAGCCACTACAAAGAACGATTGCTAGTAAGGGCCTCTCAGTCCTCGTTCCTGATGCCTTTTACGTACGCCTCTTTTACTTCCCCTACCCTTACCCAGCACGCACCCTCCACATGCTCTACTACTTTAGATGAGAGACGCAGTCTAGTGCACACTACTCGGACATCCTTATAACTATAGACCATCTCCATCCCTCTCCTCCTCCTCCTCCTCCTCCTCCTCCTTCTCCTCCACCACAATCAGTTGCCACAGTTCGCACCATGGATCAACGGTTGCTCACCTCGCCCTCCGCTACGCTCTCGAGAGAGTCGACCATGCATGCCGGTAGCTACGATCCTTCCAGCCCTATTGTGATCTCTTCATCCGACTCCGAGTCTGGCGAATTCAATCCCCACCAGTAAGTGTCTAGTTCTTGTCTACCACGCCGAGAGACTCACACTAGACACAGGATGCTCATGCAAACTCCCATCACAATTGAATGCGGACAAACTCTCTCCAACAAGCTTATAATACATGAAGAGCTCCTTTGCTGTCACAGTGGACTACTGCAAGAACGCTTCGCTGCGGCCAAGGCCCCGCGACAGAGATATGGACAGGCAAACGCTCTGCGCGACCGGTTGGCTGCATACGTTTTCCCAGAGGTCACTGCAGATGAGTTTAAAGCCCAAAACTACCAGGAGAAGGCAAGTACAGATAGGTGCAGTCTCAGCAGCTGAAGCCATTTCATCATTTCCAAGGTTGACTTCAGTTCGGCGTCAACACAAAAACAGCGTGCTAATGCGGCTGCAGGCACTACCTCTGATTTTTTCCGCATACGAGTCTTACCCTTTGTCAAACTATAGCAAGTACATCAAGAACAGGATCGAAGAAGAAACGGGAGAACAGGTTCGACTGAAAAACGTCAAGTCCCAGATGCTCCATTCTGCTATCAAAGAAAAGGATCTGATGGTACGCATAACATACATTGATCCCCTTGGCGTTCATGCCATCACTGAGTCTTTGTTCGGTCTACTCCACCGGATAAATAAAAAAGAAGCTACCAAAGCCGAAGTTGATGTGGTATGCGCCGCAGCTCAGAAACGAATCCTCTTGCCCGGAGTGAAAAAGGAGACGGTTCAATTTGTAATGAACTGGGTATACCAAGGAAAGCTCGAATTCCAGGATCCGGAGCAGGAATACAGCACGTTGCAACTCGCGACAGAGCTGGGAATCGAGGCATTGAGGGAGCTCTGTCTCACCAGGCTGTACAACGCCGCCCACGACAGCATCCAAAATGCCTTGGTCACTGGAGTGTCCCTCAAATCCTTGCTAGGATACGGTCCAGGCCCCTTCGACAGGGTTGTTGGAGTTATCTTCAAGCACACTTTTCAGGATCATGACACTCCAAAGAGACTTCAAGAACTAGTCGTCACTACTCTGGCCAAAAATCTCGATATAGAACTGTGGGCAAACTTGAAGGACCTAGTCAGCCATAGCATTGCCCTACAGGTCATTGAGTCTATGGTAGGGTATAACCAGCAGGTCATGGAGGGGATTCGTGATCATGACTCCATCAAGTTCAAGGAGGAAAAGATTCGCGCAGAATCCCCCAAACAGCTCAAAGACGAATAGCTGGATATTTTGGAGTCAGTGAGAAGAAACAAATGACTTGGAGTTCATTGATTCACCAAACAAGACTGGCACTCGTGCTAACGAAATTGATCTGGGGTTTGAACTTATGTGACCTATTGTTTTTCGGCCTTTTTGTCGGAAAAGATCATCCCTTACGTGGGATTCGGTTTTCTCGATGTCCCAAGTGAAGCCGTCTTCAGATAATCTATTCGTCTATTGACAAAGAATTCAAGAACGACATGACTAGCTGCCCTTGACTAAAACCCTTCGTTCAGGTTCTGTGACACATGTGATCGCAGTATTAAACCCAAGGACCCATGATTCCTCTTTCCTGTTACATCTAGCTCTCTAGACACCGGATGCCCTGCTCATGTGGGGGTGCACAAAGCATTGCTTGCACTCTTGCAAAATGCGGAACCTCAAAATGCTACTCAATTTAAGAATTCCTCCAATGCTCCGCACGCTTTGCAACACTACTGTTGCTAGAGCCATTACAATCACTTTGCCAAAAACGGCAGCGCTCCTCACGATGCCTTTGTGGTCATCTCTCTTACGCTACCCTCTTGTCGGGTTCATCGTACCGGCAGAGGCCCACCGTATTACCATTCTCCATACATACGGTCAAGCTCTACATCCAGCTCCGTTTTTTAAAGCCACCTACATAGCCTTGTGCAACGGAATCTGTTCAAGTGCCGACCGATTGATTCATATTTCATATATTTACTTGGCACATATTCAGCGAACCGGGTTTACATATGGCATCACACCACCTCAGAGTAAGCATATGTCTGTTCAAAGGGGGGAAAGACAGCTGTTGTACCTTTGAAGCACCCGCATTGTACATAAGATGGCGGAGTCCTGCATTGCAAAAGTGACAACTGACACGTACACTTGACGTATAAACACAGGGACAGCTTCTCTTGTCCCAAAGCCATCGCACCACCACTCCTTACGTCGTCTTATCTGATACTTGTTCAAAAATCATTCCAGCAGGGTTTGAGACGCTTTCACTTCAAACAAGCTAACGGCCGTTGATCACTGCGGTAGTATACGTGGGAGGTTACATTTTCCTCCACAGTTTCACAAGCTAAACTAGCCATTTCTCCGTATTCTATGGTACCCAGTCTGATAGAGCAACGTCTTTCCAGCTAGTTTTGCCTTAACCGCTCTCTTTGGTTGTCTAGACCCCGTGCGACGTAGTACTCTGGACGGAGACTATACGCGATGGCATCCACGTCACACGGAGCGGGTGAAGACCACATTTGCTGCAGGCTCTGCGTCACAAGATCACAACCACACCAATGGTAGAATAGAAGATAGTCTAAGAAGACACAACTGAGGGGACTGAAAAACCGACTCTGTTATAATTAGATTCTCACGTATTCGAGACAACGACGACAGATCCATCCGCTTAAAGGACCATTAAATCATACACTCTAAGAAATGCTTCCACTTACCGCTCTCATGCAGTGCCCTTGGCGCTTCCTATTTCAACGAGCAGGTTCTGATCAAGACCACACATCATCCTGCGCCGCCCTCCAAGCAGACACATATGAGCTCGGCGACATACACAGTACTCCACGCCCACCTTCTGCAATCACGCCTTCACGTTTGTCAATATGCTCTACCATATCGACGTGTTCGCGCCGATCATCTGATACTTTAGCAACGTCGATGCAGCGATCCACTTCGAAAAATTCTGAGCGCGAGCTCCGTCAAAGCCAGCCCGCGCCACATTCATACGATAGGGTTTCGCCTTTGATACTGTTTATCGACTTACAGGGCTGCTCATCACACAGAATGCACTGTTGACGAAGAATATAGTATCTGTGGGAGTTAGACGGAAGATAACGCAGTTCTGGCTGGTCTTGTATTCGACACTGGTATTTGTACAGTGCACAACCACGTTCGTAAACTCAAGGCGGGAAAGGAAGGAAGGTGAGAATAACACTTTTTTACATTGTGGCGTAGAGTCATGAATGCTTGGGCATCCAAACTCTGCGCTACGGCAACTTAATTGAAGCCAAAGGCCGTAAAGATCATCGCTCGATACAAAATCCTTCAAGTACATTGTGAGCTTTCCCAAAAGAAGAAATACCGCCCTAGGAAAACAAATCTCCAATCAAACTAGCTCAGGAGCAGTGAGGAAGGGAGAGAAAGAAGAGAAAAAGAGAAGGGAGAGAGACCGTTGCGCCATCGCTTGATATTCATACAAAACCATAAAATCGTTGTTTTCAACAAGAACACCATACATCCTGGGACTGTGATGTTGCCCATTTACTCGTCCGTCTTTGCTGCATGGGGTGTGGCTAGTGTCTGGCCTGCCATAATCGCTTCACGGTCTCTTCGCATGCCCTCGAGTACGCCAACAAGGCCGCCCTCGCGCATGCGTTCGAGCACAACCTTCATACCCTCTCGCGCATTGGGTTGACTACGCTGCGCCCGTGAGAGGCCAATCTTTTCAATGTTGCGCTGGAGAGCGGCGGTGCCCCAACTACGCAAGAGTCCCATCTTCTGTGGCTGTTCGTCTTCCACGGCGCCCTCCCTGGCAGCTTCACGCTTCTTCTTCCATGTTTCGCCAATATGACTGTGCAGCGTGACCGAGCTCGTCACCTCAGTAGTCTCGCCATTGTCGTCCACCTTGACCCCATTGCCTTTGTTATTGAAGCTAATGACGCCATGACGCTGGGCGAGGCCTTCCGTGCCTTGCCGAGACTTCGCGCTGTCAAGCGACAGCGACGAAGGACGCTGGAACCTCTGCCTCTCAATCACCGACAGGACTCCTGTCCACTCCAGATTGCGTGATTCCGTGTCCATCCATCCTTCCTTGATATCCACGACTGACTTTTCAAGAATGTAAGACTGCGTGTCTCCGCCGGCTGAGGCGCCAAGCAGCGAGCGAGGGACGAGCTTGAGAACAGCAGAAGGAAGCTTGGAGCGCTTCAGATGTAGCCGTATGGTGGTCAGGCGCTGGGTATCGGGGTCGTAGTGACGTGCGATGGTGTCCGTGGAGAGCACGTGAGTGGAGTAAGGATTCGGGTAGCGGAGGAAATAAGCAAGCGAGACGGCGGAGAAAGGGTACGAATATGTTTCATTAGATGAGTAAAACTTCACCATTTTGGTGTCTGTTTCGTGCTTGCGGGGTTTCCAATGGAGGGTCGTTTAGGTAGAGGAGCACAGATCGGGCGGAGCAGTTGGGTGATGGAAGTTCGAGGCAGCTTGAGGCGCGCGGTATTCTATCTCAGGTAGCGAAGTCGCATGGTCAGTAGCACCAATTGTGACTGGACAATTGGAAAGGCCGTCAAAGCGTAGAGACGTGAGGCGGAGTGGTGTGAAGGTGGTGGTGTGACGCCAGTGGCAGAAGCATCTGGAGCTCCGCCTACGAAGTACGATCAGTTTTGCCTCTCCTCCTCATCGGCATCTTGGTTCGCGAACCTCCGACATGTGGCTGAGCTGAGGCGCAGTGCGGGGCAGTCGTGGCGCCCGCGCATACACCAAATTAATTAGAGAGGGGTACGTTCATTTACTAGCGATTGAGTCAACCCGCGTTGCATCTTCGCGACACGTACGCCTTATTGGCTTCAAAACTCTCACATTCGTACCGTGCTAGGAAATTCCCAACGCATAACGCCCGCCGCATCGCTACAATGACCGAGCCCGAACCCCCAGCGGTCGCTGCCCTGTCTCTCGCCGATACAGCCACGCAGCCTGTCTCGAAAGCGACCGAACAGGAAATCAATCCCTGGGACGTACAAGCAGCGGTAGACGAGGACGGAAACGTCAAGGAGTTCGACTATGTCAAGATCTCAGAGCAGTGGGCGACGAAGCTTATAGACCAGCCTCTTCTCGAACGATTCGAGCGCGTGACAGGCCACAAACCGCATCGCTGGTTGCGGCGGGGACTGTTCTTCTCTCACCGGGATCTCGACTTGATTCTTGATACATATGAGCGCGGCGATGACTTTTTGCTATACACTGGCCGCGGTCCTAGCAGCGACGCGATGCACATTGGTCACACGATCCCCTTCGAGTTCACAAAATGGCTGCAGGATGTCTTTGATGTACCATTGGTCATCATGTTGACTGATGATGAGAAGTTTCTTTTCAAGGAAAAGCTGAAACAAGAAGAGGTCTACGAATTTGCGCGACAAAACGCCAAGGACATCATCTCTATCGGGTTTGATGTGAAAAAGACCTTCATGTACATCGACTCGGAGTTCTTCACCTCTGGATACAACAGGCACTTCAACCTCAACTCGACTGAGTTTGAGAAACTTATCACGAACAACCAGGTCCGCGGCGCATTTGGTTTCCATGGCTCCACAAACATCGGCAGCAATGCATTTGCAGCCAAGCAATGCGTTGCTGCGTTTGCCTCATCGTATCCTTTCATCTGGGGAGAGGATCACAAGACTTACCATAGATCCAAGAAGCTCGCTGCTACGCCCTGCCTGATTCCCTGTGCCATCGACCAGGATCCATACTTCCGCCTCGTCCGAGAGAACTGCAATCGCATGGACAACCCTTCGCCCAAGCCGGCGCTCATTCACTCCAAGTTTCTTACAGCACTGCAAGGAGCTGGCGGTAAAATGAGCGCGTCTAACGCCAACTCAGCCATTTTCATGAGCGACACTCCAAAGCAAATAAAGAACAAAATCAATACCAAAGCATTTTCTGGTGGCCAAGAAACACTCGAACTCCATCGCGAAAAAGGAGGAAACCCCGACATTGACGTACCCTACCAATATATCGCTTATTTTGAAGATGATGACGACAAGCTCAAGAAGCTAGCGGAAGACTACCGAAAGGGTGAGCTGCTCACTGGTGAGATGAAGAAGGAGTGCATTGAAACTATGACGGCGTATACCAAAAAGTTCCAAGACGCAAGAGCGGGGGTCACAGACGAGATACTGGAGGAGTTCCTCCGCCCACGAAAGCTGGAATGGAAGGGTAACCCGAATCCCACCAAGCCAAAATTAGAGCAGCCGAAAGAGCATGCTGAAGGTGGACCAATGCTAGACGCTGATGGCAAGCCAATGACCAAGAACGCCATGAAGAAAGCAGCCAAAATGGCAGAAGTCGAACGTAAGAAGAAGGAAAAGGAAGCTGCTGCCGCCAAGCAGTAAAGCATCGAGCGACTTCAATGAATGCCTCAAGAATAGACATGTAATACTGATGTCATTGTGCCAATTACGCATCTCGAACAAGTGCTGTGTGAATCCTGTGGTACCAATGCATAGCATAGTGTGGTTTGAAAGCACGGATCTGGGGTAACTGCAGATCAGTGGGAACGGACTCCCATGACGCGATTGAGACTATTGCATTTTGGCCATCCAATTGATACTAGCGCTCGTGACCTGGTCTACCGCGCACGTGGTCAATATTCATCGCTAATGAGCGGGCCGATCCGAAAATCCAGGCCTAGTCATGTGCGGTAGTTCGGGGATGGGTCTACCGTTGTTCAAATCCATCAATACAGCACATGCACAGTAGTCGCTTACCGTCGAGCACATCCAAGCCTCTCCATGGTTACAGCTTGAACTTACTAACATTTTGCGGGGATGCCAAGCACCTCACACATTGCTGCGAAATTATTCAGAGCTATGAAAAACTATTGAAACGACGATAGACTACTGAGGCTAATCTCCCTTGAATCTCGCTGGCTGTCTCCATACTCAACTAGCGACCAAGCTCGCGCCACTTGTGCTTGTTTAGCTATTTACGCATTCCCTCTTCAATCTTTCGTTATCAGGGTATATTAAAATGCTTAAGGGAAGCTGTAATGTTGCCCTTGTTACCATTTGGCCCGAACCTTATATGGGAATACCCTGTTACTGTGTTTACGATGACATACTGTGTCTAGGCCTTTGCGGAGACTATATATGCACGACCACATTCCAGATTCTCTGCCTTTCCTCTAGTAGTTGCTTCACGATTCCACAACTTTGTTACGCATACTCGAGTCTCTATCGAGCAATTGCAACGACTATAACATCATGGCATCAACCCCCACATATACGAGGCACGACGTTGCCTCTTCTTGCCGTCCACCCACGGCTCGAAGCAGCAGGGCCTTGCCAATTTCGGCCATTCCCCCATTCAATACATGTTCTCTGCCAGAAACGTCGGCATTCGGTTCGTTACCACCTGTACATTCCCCGACTACTGCAATCGAGACGAACTCTGATGCCGAGCGCTCAATGTCACTCCATCAAGGCATACGTCTCTACCCGAAGGCCATAACCTGGTCGGTACTGTTATCAATGGCCCTCATCATGGAAGGATACTCAACTATTCTGGTACCAAGTCTGTTCGCCATGGATCCGTTTAAGAAACAATTTGGCGAGTTACAACCCAACGGTCAGTTTGAGATTAGCCCTGCATGGCAAAGTGCATTTGTCAACGGAGGTCTCGCAGGGCAGATTCTAGGACTTTTCATCACTGGCACTGTGTCAGAGTGGGTTGGATATCGATACACTTTCATAGGTGGACTGTTGTCGATGAGCATGATAATAGCGACACCTGTTGTCGCCACAACCAGGGCAGAACTACTAATTGGCCAATGCATGGCAGGACTACCGTGGGGGCTGTTCCAATGCGTGTGCACAGTCTATGCGGCCGATGTGTGCCCCATGGCTCTGAGGGCATACTTGACCACGTATGTATCTGCGACTCCGTATGGATATAACAACCCGGAAATCTGATTACAGCTTAGATATGTCAATGCATGTTGGGTACTCGGGCAGCTCATTGCTTCCGTTGTGTTGCGCAGCATGAACACGGACACAACAACGTGGTCGTACCGCCTGCCGTTTGCGCTTCAATGGGCATTTCCCGTACCATTGCTCATAGTTGCATACTATGCACCAGAATCCCCATGGTGGCTTGTCAGGGAAAGACGCTTGACGGACGCTGAGCAATCTCTTCGCCGCTTACGCACCAAACCTGATCACATTTCCGACGCCGAGTTTGATACCTCAATAGCAGCTACACTTGAAGTCATGGTTCAAGCAAATGAGAAGGAAATACAAATGCGACATCCAGCAGGTTACAGAGATTGCTTCAAAGGCGTGGATAGAAGGCGTACTGAGATCACATGCATGGTGTGGATCATCCAGACCCTCTGCGGTGGCCCAATGATGGGCTTCTCTACATACTTCTGTGAGTGAAACTTGTTACAAATCGAGTCAACTTTGCTTATGCGGCTCAGATGAACAAGCTGGCCTCGGCTCTTCTCATGCTTATAGCTTATCGATTGGGCAATTTGCACTTGGGCTTCTTGGTGTGGTCGTATCGTGGACCCTTCTGACCCGCTTCGGACGTCGCACTCTCTACCTCTCTGGTCAATTCCTTACCTTTTCGTGTGTATTCTTGATCGGTATCCTAGCCTGTATCCCCCAGGCCCGCAAATTCTCTATTTTCGATCCAGCTTCAAGCGGCAGCTTACCTCAGATGGTGGACATGTCTCCCGCTACGCTCCATTGGTTCATCGCTGCGTTGATGATAGCATTTACGCTCACGTACGATGCAACAACTGGCCCTATATGTTATGCTATCGTCTCTGAAATTCCGTCTACTCGACTGCGCAGCAGAACTGTTGTAATAGCACGCAACTGCTACAACATCTCTTGCATCATTGCCAATCTTATCACTCCGCGCATGCTAAACCCCACGTCTTGGAACTGGGGTGCAAAATCGGGTTTCTTCTGGGCTGCTACTGGTATCGTCGGTTTGGTATGGAGCTGGTTTAGGCTCCCAGAGCCTAAGGACAGAACGTTTATGGAGTTAGACGAGCTCTTCGAGCGGAAAATACCAGCGCGCAGGTTCAAGACTACGAATCTAAACAGGATCATGTACGAAACAGATGATACGACCAGAGTAGCGGGGAAGCTCGCAGGCTAAGTTGGACCTGGCCGATGGATGGTCCTTTGACACCACACGGTAGGATGGCATGAGACCTGGGCGCATGTACAGGACTCACGAAAAGGACAAAACTCAAAGGACTCATACACTACAACTTCTTGGTGTAAACTCATTGCTTACCCTTGTAGCGAACACTGAAAGTACAACGATACACCACCTGTTGCAATTGTAAGATGGGATTGCAGAAACGGTATCTTTGTTTTGTATTTAGATCTTTCCAATCAGGTTTCGGGTTCAGCTCCCTGTGCTTGACGCAGTGCTAGAATAGGTAGAGCCTCCTCCCAGCTACATGAAGTGAGCAGCATTTTGATCACGCATGTGAGATGAGAGCGAATTTCATAGGAGTTTTGTTTTACGTTAATTATTTCATATTTTCAGCCGAGTGACAGCTGTCTCAGATAATTGGACGAGCCGATAGAACGAAAAGATGCTATGACGCGGAAATAGCTCCATAGGTGGCTTTGAGGAATCGCTTTCGTACGTTCTTCCCGAATTGCATTCATGACATTTTGAGAGACCTTAAGAAGAACTGATTTTGGCTATCAGCTGGTTGATTCAACACGCCGCAATCTGATCATTAGGCTGTCTCCTTTCATGCGTGTAAATATGCTGCTCGCACAGATTCCGTGCTATATTCTTCAATACGTCCCTTTTAGAGCATCATATTTGGTCTTCCAAGATCAATCTATCGCATTGGCCAGAGACTGCAGAAGATGCATGGAGCAGCAGTCATAGTAGGACAGGCGCGGAATGATTGCTCGGATTGTTCAAGAAAAGAATCATGAGAAAGCTACTTTGTCAATTCTGATATTCAAAAGCACGCGGCTAGTTGAAGATAAAGAACAGGCGAAGGTAGGTGAGCCAGTGCGACTATTGACAAATTCACCGATTCGACTTTTCCGGCTATGGCTGCATAGTTTCGTTCTCCATCTCTTGTTCCAAAACCCGTTTCCACGCTTCTTTCCCAGCTTTAGCGGCATCATATTCCCACAGCCACTGGAATAGCGCATAGTCCGCCCCAGCACGAAGTTTTGCATCGCGCGCCTCCTGGTTGGGCCCGTCAGCTAGGGCAAACATAGCCTTCTGGTCCAATGTGCGGCGTCGGACTTCCGAAGTTCGTGGCTTACGAACCTCCTCAAACACCTGGAGAGCTTTGGGGATTTGGTCGTGCTCTACCGGCTGGTTGAAGATCGCTCCCAAGACCCCTGCATCCTCGAAGGCTTGTGCAGCACCCTGTGCTCTGGTAAGGAAAAATGTTAGTTCAATTCAGAATGAGATGTAATAACAAGTACAATGTCGCCTTTCCGGGACAATCAACTTACAGACATGGCAATATCGCGTGAGCTGCATCACCAATGAGAGAGAATCTTCCGCTTTCGTGAAGCCAATGGATTGGCTCGTGGATCTGGAATAAAGTCCACTTGGTGCATATGGAGCCTTCCACGTTGATCAGCTCATGTAGCACCGGGTCCCAACCGACAACCTTGCTTCGAAATTCCTCCAAGTCCACCCGTCGTGGCCCATATATGACTTCACTCTTGACATTTAAACCTTCAGCGAACACCAGTACGATGTTAAGCATATCGTGCTGGATAAGATATGAGACTACGTGTCCGCCCTTTCCCATCCAAAAGTTGACACTAGATCGTCGCTTGAGATCCCAAGCCAGATTTTTCTCAGTAATCCCACTCATAGGAACTGATATTCTGTACACGACATCTCCTGGGTTGTAAGATGGGTCCTCTCTACCCAGCAACCTTGCCCTGCATCGTGATCTCTCCCCGTCCGCCCCGAGAATAAAGTCCGCTTCATATACCTTGCCTGTGGAGAGGCGGAGGGAGGGCTTTTGAAAATCAATCTCCGTAACCTCGCTGCCCAATTGGATATCAATCGCATGATCCTTTATCCCTGACTGCAAGGCTCGCAAGAGGTCGGCACGGTGGATCACGATGTAAGGGGCTTCATCCTTTACGAGGTCTGGATGAGTGACTGGTGGAGATTGAGAGAGCACTTCTCCTCTATAAGAGCGGAAGGTGCCAGATTCGGGTCGGTCAGCGTACTTGAGGACCTCGTCAAAGACACCCCAGTGCTTAAGCAGGCGTGTCGCATTCGGTGATAACTGGATGCCAGCACCGATCTGCCAAATAGCAATTTTGTCAGAAGGAAATTCGAAGATTCGGAAACTCCAGTGCTATTCAAGAAGCTTCTATTCGTATGAAGGGAAGAAATACTGAAATAAAGGAACGCACTTCTTGTAGTTTTCCATTTCGCTCGAAAACCGTTACACGGTGACCAGCTTGAGCAAGAGCCAATGCGGAAGCCAGTCCACTGAGGCCGCAGCCCACAACAAGAATAGAGAAAACAGGGCGGTGCTGTTTCTGCGGTGAATCACACCTGTTGTACGCCATGTTTGGGAAATTGAAGTTTGATGGTTTTCTAAGATTGCTTAATACGAGAGAACGATTAATTTGCCCTGAACACGTCTTTTGATAGTAAAAGAAGCCATCTATCGTACTTGTCCTGCATTCCAAAATCCTTGACGCCTCTCAGCCTCTCGGCAAGATAAACTACTTTTCACTTGGAAACTAACATGCATTCCAAGACGGTGCAGTTGATTCAGATCGTACGTTTACGAAAACAATGGTTCCATGTCTACAATGTGGACGGCAGTTAAGAGGTGGCCCAAGCTGTTGATTGGATCGATTTTCGGCAACTAATGGTTGATACCCGAGATGGAATGGGCCGCGTGGGGGCCATAACAGTGCTGAAGGGATATGCAGTTGGCCTGGCCGAGCTAGCGGGTAATATTTGGCTTAGCCCGAATCCAGGATTACGCGGCTAGTTGTCCAGTTATCTGAACAAGGTATCCTGAAGGCATGTTCAAACTTGCCAGTTTCAAGAATCCGATGGTACATTGCATTAGCGCGGACCCGGCACAATGGTAACCGCTAGCGGGAGTGAATAGCATGCATGAAAGGGGGACGCCTAGAATCAGTACCACACCACAGGATGATCGTAAACCCACACCAGCCAAGGCAGTATGTACAAGCATAGGTCCCTCTCATGGTTCACATTACTCCGCGATGCATATAGCGACCTTGTAGTTATAGAATGACAAATTTACCAGCCCTGTTCATTTGCGTCGGCCAAATTCTATGCATGGAGTTTCGATACTGAATTGACCCGAGATGCCTTTACACTTCGCCTCGTCACGCCACTAGCTTCCATGATTCCGTCCCGCGAGGCTCAAATTTTTACTTTCCTTACTTTCCACGGATGGCGCCTCGGCAGTTGTTTTTGGTTCCAACGTGGTCCAGATGCTATTTATGGTTAAGATAAAGACAACAACGTGGTAGGTGGCAACTTTGCTTTGTTTTGGCTAGTGTGGGGCCATGTATCCCACTTTTGGGGGGAATTGGTGTACGGACGTGCTGAAGGAAGGGTCAGCCTAGTGACGTGATCCGGGCTCGTGGCCCTGACAGGTGTGCGATCGATACAGCTATGTATTCTAATTTCATTACTTACAGAGTATATGCAAACGACGCATACTGATATTGACGATGGTATGGTGAACGTGCGAGCCATGATGTACAAGTAAAGTTTACTTCTCGTTTCAAGTCTACAGATTGCTGTGCTGAAACTTCACAGACCTGGAATGGTCTCTATCATGAACGTCTGGCGGCTGACTTAGTGTAGATCTAGTGCTTACCGCCTTTTCTAAGTCCATGTTCTCAGCCCCCACTGGTTGCAAGACATTGCGGCTTGTCGGACGGCTTGTATAGGGGTCTTCAGTCCAGCTCCAGCACACGGACACTGTGGCTTTGATCGTGGACTAATGATGTTGTTCGTACGAGTCGTATTGATCTATGACGGCCCTTCGTCGGACACAAACATGAACGTATTTAGGGGCTGAAGGTTACCCAACGTGTTCGATGTACCATCGCCCTCAATCGGTGACACAAACTTGAAACGTCTCACAAGACAATGAAGTGTTCTGTGATCTCTGTAGCCTTCTGCTTTGGGCTTTTCTGGTCTTCAGCCACTGGTGCCAGTATACCCAGATATTTCGAGAAACACGCAGTCACCCGTGGTAAACTGAACACTGCACAAGTCCAAAAAGAGCTCGGCAGCCTGGTATCCAAAGGTACCCTCATCTACGGGCCATCTAGTTCACGTTTCGAGCAGACCACATCTCGATGGACCGACTGGAATAGGCCTCACGTCGAAGCTGTTGTGGAGCCTGGAATAGAAGCGGATGTCGCAACAATCGTAAGTTTCATGACGACCACGGCTAGAAAGAGATCCGCACTACTGACACTGACTTTGTAAGATCAAATACTGTAATGAAAACAGTATCGAATATCTAGCCCGCAGCGGCGGACACGGCTTGGCGGCAAGCCTCGGAACGTTCAACGGTATCCAGATCAGCAACTCGCAGCTCAAGGACATCACCGTCCAACCCAGTGGAAAGTCCGCCTGGTTCGGCGGTGGTCTCCTTGTCAAAGAAGCGATCGACGGTATGTGGGAACGCGGTTATGTTACCACCACCGGTGGGTGCGAGTGTGTCGGTATGGGAGGCGCCGCTCTTGGGGGTGGCCATGGTCGCTTGGAAGGCCTTTATGGCTTGATCGCTGACAACATTTTGCAATACAATGTTGTCTTGGGCAATGGAACCGCCATCCGCGTCAACTCCACCAGCCACAGCAATCTATTCTGGGGAATGAAAGGCGCCGGTCACAACTTCGGCATCGTGACAAGCTTCGAGATGAACATCTGGCCTAAGGGCCCTGAGACCTGGCATTATCACAATTACGTCTGGCGCGGTGAGCATCTGGAGACCGTTTTTAACGCTCTCAACGATTTGCATGGCAATGGCACTACTCCCGTCAACATGGCTTTCGAAGCAGGAAGCTTTGTGATGAACACCACTATTAGCACTGAAGAGCCCATTATCTTTTGGTCTTTTGTCTACCGCGGCTCTTCTGAGGAGGCTGAGGGTTATCTGGCACCCTTCAACGCCATCGAGGCCGTCTTCGACTTGGTTGGTGACGTGCCTTACCCGAAGGTCGCCTCATCGACGGGAACCGGCATGAACGACCCCATCTGCCAGCATGGTAACGTTCACAGTACGTCGACAGTCTTCCTGCGGGCTTTTAATGCAACAGCTGAGCGCCAGATCTTTGAGAGTTTCAAGCGACGAGCTGTCGAAGACCCAGCCCTCGCGCAGGGTTGCACCATCTTGCACGAAGGCTACTCGACCGAGGCGGTTGAGGCAATCGACTCAGCAAGTACAGCCTATCCTTTCCGTGCCGACCGCCACCTGACGCTCTTCAACGCCGTCGTCCCGCACAACGATACCGCCCGCGAGGCTGCCGCCAAAGTTTGGGCTGAAGAGGTTCGTGACCAGTGGGCCGCTGGCCAGCCAGACCGCACTGTCGATGCCTACGTCAACTATGCCAATGGCCTTGAGACTCTTGAGCAGCGCTACGGCCATGAGTCCTGGCGCCTCGAGAGGTTGCGGGCTTTGAAGGCGACTTACGACCCTGACAACCGTTTCCGTTTCTTTAACCCCATTGTTGTTTGAGTTATATTTGTTTCGAATAGAGCGTGGACCTTTCCTTGGTGAATGATTCAGCATTCGAGTATTCTGGTAGCATAGAATTGTGTATCATAGTGCATTAGATAAAAGCGAATGTGATGATACCGAGTTGATTATACACTAAGCAGGCTACTTATTATTATCATTAGTCTTGATACAGGTGGCACTGTCCTGAGAAGATAATTTTTGCCCTGACAAGATAGGTAAGGGACGTTGCTCTGTAAAAGTTCGTTTTGGCACCAACCAGCTCCGGTATGAATTCGGTACCTAGAATCTCGCATCACTGACTAGCCATTCAAATGCATATCCGTAGACTTGGCACTAAAGACGCCTGCTGTCTAGTCAATATAGCCCCAGAGTAGCTGAGCTCCGCGGATAGAGAAGAAATTCACCAAAGTTGCTTATTCTATGTATGCAGGCCAGCGTGCATATGCAGGGATTATGTAACGTGTGCATGGCTCCACCTGTATCCACCTTACTTTAGGCTTCGGGTAGTGCCCGATAGCTACCGACGAACCCCACATGACAAGTTTGTAACAAAGTCCAACTAGCGCAAGTCTAATCTGAGCCTCCGAGATCTCACCCTGTCCGCTTTCCTGTTTCCAATGTGCCGCTTTATCTAAAACTTGTATGAACATCTACCATACTAGGCTTGTAGTTGATCATTTTGCCTTCCCACACTTGAAGCCGTCCAGGTTATGCGCAGATAGCCAGGGCTACTGCTATGCAAGTGAGACGGAAAATGACCCGTGAGGCAAGCAAATGTCTCTCGCTCTACTGCCGCGATGATATTATGTAATGCTTCGTGCAGCGGACTACTATGACCCAAAAAACGGCTTAGGATTCTCAATGCAGCAGACATGTATCTTATAATAAGTCCAGCAACAAGTACAGCATCGCTAGGCTTCACTTCTCTCCAAACATCTTTTCCTTTTGGCACCATACTAGATTGTGCCCACCACAATCTCAAGCGGCAACAGCTGATTCCGACTCCTACTTCATTCTCATCTCATTCTCTCGTCCACTCCTTACACCATGGGAGAGGTCACAGGTTACAGCAGGCCAACCCATGGTATCTTCCGCTTTATTCCAGACGCATGGGTTCCATACGCTGAACTCATGCGTCTGGACCGTCAATCTGGGTTTTGGGCGTTCTACTGGCACTACCTGATTGGAATCGGGTTTGCAGTGAACATCCCGCCGTTCTCGAGCGATCTTGATCTGCCAGCACTCATGTTCCTGGCCGCATACCTCGGTCTGTGGACGACAGTATTCCGTGGAATTACCTGCACCTGGAATGATAACCTCGATCAAGACTTTGATCGCCAAGTCGCTCGCTGCCGGGTGCGACCTATTCCCCGAGGAGCTGTCTCAACAGTCCAGGCGCATCTTTTCACTGCCGCCCAAATCGCCGCAGGAGCATTGATTCTGGCACCTTTCAGTGGTAGAGGGTCGACAACGTGGATCCATGCCACCTTCCAAGGTGTGCTTCTCTTCATCTACCCTTACCTGAAGCGCTGCACCAACTACCCACAAGTAGAGCTGGGTTTCGGACTCTCGTATGCCATCTTCTTGGTTGCAGCAATCGTCGGAAAGGACCCGTTGGCGCCTCTACTATTGGACACTTCGTCCGACTTAGCCACCCGCGTGTCCAAGGTCGTCGAGGCACCGTTGACGCAAGCGGCGGCTTGTCTATACATTGCCGGCATCATCTGGACGGTAATTTTCGACACCATCTACGCGCATCAGGACTACCTCGATGACCTGAAAGCAGGCGTCAAGGGACTCGCAGTCCGCCTTGGTCGCAAAGGCACCAAGCCTGCTTGCTACCTTGCCACAGCCGTGCAGTTGTACTTCCTGGTATTGGCAGGCCAGTTGGCTAAGCTGGGTACTCCATACTTTGCCATCTCGTGCGGCGGAGCGGCTCTCCTGTTGACATGGATGATTGCGATCGTCGATTTGGAAGATGGCAGCAGCTGTGCTTGGGCTTTCGGTCGTGGAAGCGGTTATGTCGGTACCGCCATCTCTGTCGGATTATTGTCCGATTTCCTAGTGAAGAAACACAGTTACATCTACTAGATAACGGTACTGCATCCGCTATAGGAAGCTGCCGTCGTCCGTAACTTATAGACTCAGACTAGGACAGCCAACTGAAGGTGATGATCTCATTATTGGCTTGAATTCAACGTTTGCGTAGTGTGAATGACATATAGGAGCCAAGTCGAAGATAGGGAGGAACGGAAGGTTGGCCGAGAAAGTTGAAACCACTGAGAGCTCAGTTTAGGCAATGGTTCAATATGGAGAACAACAAGAATGCAATATGATTTACTCTATGATTGCGCGACTATAGATTTCATGTAAAAAATCAAGTGTCTGTTTCTTGTCTAGCTTAATTGGTGATGGAAATTCTCATTACTTGCTCGGAAGTGTGAGATCAGCAGTTCGTCAACTTCACGAACTCTACCACCAACGATCCCTACGTATAGAACATTTTCTTGAGTGACGAAATTCCATACTCATCCTGACTAAGAAACTAGTAAGATCTTAAAAGATATAATGAGTCGAAAAGTATGCGTGCGTGCACCACAGTTGCAAGATTGCGAAAGTGAGATTTTTGAATGAAGGTGATTCAGAGAACTGCAATTTTTTGAAATCAAATGACAGTCTACGCTAACAAAACACTGGTGTAGTTCGCATAAAACAGCCCATAAAAATGAAAAAAAAAGACTTCGTCATCATGTGCATGTCGTTATCATCGCTGTCAGGTTCGCTCAGTCAAAGCTAGCGGTGGCCCTGCCTCTTCGCTTCTGTCCAAGTCCATTGAGGACAGCCCCGTGCTCTAACAAGCACGTCGTTGTATCATAGCTGATTCGGACCGTCGACTTGGACATGTCAAGCCAGCTGTTTTTTTCATCGTTGAGGGCCCATTCTGGATCCATGGCAAGGTTCTTCATGTCCTTCTCATCCCTGACCCAGTACTCCATTACGAAGTCGCAGTTGTTGACCTTCCAGCCTCCTCCCTGCACTTCAGCTTGGAATGCCGTGCTGACTCTGATATCAGGTTTTTCCTAGATCAAACGTCATGTTAGAGAATGTTCTCGTCCAAGTATAATTGATTGATCAACTGTTCAGAGCAAGGACTGTACCTACAATGGCGTATTGCAAGATGTTGTGTTTTCTCATGATAGGGACCGCCCGAGGGAGAAACTGGTTAGTGAACCAATCCACGAAAGCTTTCTCGGAAACACCGTCTTTGCGGTAGTATTCCACAGTGTACTTCATTGCGAGATTGGTAATGGTTGTTGTAGTGTTGTTTATTGATATATCTAAAGCGCGTGATATATGTTTGCACCGGACTACTCTGATTATGAGAGTGATTTTAAAGAGCGATTCTTCCTGATTACTTGCTCACCTCGCTGTAGTAGCGTGGGGTAATCTAACAAGGCTCGGAGTTTAAAGACAGTGGTTTTGTATGGCAAGGATTAGTGAACCAATCAAATGTGTAAGCAAAAATCATCGGGAAGGGATGCAACATGCAGGGAAATGGCCAGTGCGCGCCTCTCCAAGTCAGCCGATGTCTCACTGGGATCGTATCGTGGAGACTGGCATGGAGATGTCCCGCAAAAAATGCAACCATGC
Organism: Curvularia lunata; assembly: GCA_005212705.1. NCBI lineage: Eukaryota > Fungi > Ascomycota > Dothideomycetes > Pleosporales > Pleosporaceae > Curvularia > Curvularia lunata. The sequence continues at coordinate 49,690 of PELC01000063.1, read as the reverse complement.
CTGAGCCTTCGGCCTGTTGTGGGTGGCTATGCTCGTTGCGAGGCTATCAGATAGGATGCTCGGGTTCCTGCCCAGTTGGGAACTAGACCCCGCGGCTATCGTAGCGGCGCTTAAGCACTGCACTGGACAGCCTAGCTCCGGGTCGGCACAAAGGGACACTCCGCGGGTAACGTTCCGGCGCTTACTAAACTTCTTAGCCCCAGTCTACTACATGATGTACTGTGTATTTGACTTCGTGTGGAGAAGGACGTCACACTACTTTCTGTCAAACTATTGAGACATCAGACGAGTCAATTGCCTATCTGCTCCGAGACGGTACTGCGTAATCCTATGCTGCACGTCTTCTGCCAAGCACGATTGCAGGCAAGTTCGTCAGGATGCATGCATGCGCGCCATTTGAACCTGCGGCGGCCCACACGAGAGGCTAGGGACGCCAAGCTTGATACTGAACTAAACTTTCCCAATGCTTCGGTATTCAGGCTTGCCACGCTGCCCTTCGATACTTTTCTATTCCTCATTATTAAGCGACCAGTATTGGTAAGCATCTCGCGTATAAATATAGGCGCCTGTGATTAGGATATCATAGCCAAGACAAACTCATTGCATTCTACCTACACGTATACGCTCTCACCAGCGCACACTTGACTTAGCTCACTCACAATTGCATTTAATTACTCATCCAAGATGTCTGTTTACGTTATCACCGGAGTGTCCAAGGGCATTGGGGTGAGTGTTTTCGTATCACGTGACACACCACTATCAGCCTTATCCTAACTCAGCAACCCTAGTTCGAGTTCCTGAAGCAGATCTCAGAAAACCAGGACAACTTGGTCATTGGTCTAGTCCGTGACAAGGCTGGCACCGAGAAGAAGGTTGCTGCAGAGCTAGGCAGCCGTCCAAACACCCACATCCTCAGTGCAGACCTCACCAAGTATGATACCCTAAAGCAGGCCGCTGCTGACACGGCCGCCATCGTTGGAGATCGTGGCGTTGATTACTTGGTCGCCAATGGAGCTTTGGTTCCCCTGTTCGACCAATACGACAACATCGGCACATTGTAGGTCCCCTTCTTCTCCCAGCTATTATTTCCATCTAGAGTGCGTTCCGTTCGCTAATACGTGTGTTTGCTTGAAACAGGGCCAACAAAGTCCAAGAGCTCGAGACATGCGCACAGCAAGTATGGCAGACTAACGTTGTCGGCAACATCCACCTATTCAACCTCTTCCTCCCTCTCATCATGAAGGGCAAGGTCAAGAAGGTCATTGCCATTTCCACCGGTGTGGCCGACCTCGACCTGACCAACCAGCTCGACATTGAGACTGTCGCTTTGTACTCTGCCTCCAAGGCAGGCCTCAACATGATCGTTTCCAAGTTCAGTGCGCAATACAAGAAGGACGGAGTGCTCTTCCTTAGCATCAGCCCTGGTTTGGTGGAAGTCGGTCGCTACGCAGATGGTATGTTATCTTCTCATAATTTTTTTTCTTTTTGCGAAAACTTTTGACTAACGTTTCAACAGCTACCCCAGAAGAGATGCAGGGCATAATGTCATTCGCTGGCAAGCTTGCCTCCTATGCACCAGATTTCAAGGGCCCAATCACTCCCGAAGAGTCCGTCAAACTCGTCCGTGGGGTTTGGGAAAAGGCCAGCATCGAGGGTGGATACGGCGGTGCGTTTATCTCGCACCTTGGAAACAAGCAGTGGGTATAAACTCAGGGTATCAATCAAACCCCGGTCGCCTCAAACCATTGGTTCATAAGTACATAGACATTGCCTGTTAATATTACGTAAAAGCAAGATGTATCTGTAGACGCTCGTTTAACCGCAAAGTGATGAGAGCAATGGATGTTACTACGGTAGCCTCCAATATTCTTATGGGTGCCACTATCTTCCGTGGACGAAAAGTGCCGTGTATGCAGAGTATGGACATAGTCTATGATTTATTGTAAAACGCGATCATTCACACACAAGAATGCCTACAGTGTTGAACCTGAGACATTTGAATCCATTTCAGACAAGAAGCGATGGGAAAGATTCCCCTGCATGAAACGCTTTTCCGCCGAGGTTGACTATCATGTCTTCCGGCTAGTGATGATTACGTCTGCGAGGAAGCTAGCAGCCGACATCTGTATCACAACCCTGTTATCGCATTCAACACTGTATACAGATTGGTACCTTGTTTCACCTCCGCCTTTGGCAAGTATCGACAAGGCTGACCTTCAGGCCACCCACTTACCTATGCAACCCTAATTCTGGCCCCCCTGCATAGTCGCGCCACGTTCCGCCCGCAACGTCAACTCATTTAGGAATTTCTGCCTGGCCAATCAATAACGAGAAGACATTGGTGTAGGAAAAAATTGCGCACTGTACTAAATTGACAACCAACATGGACGTATGTCATAACCTGCCGTGTTTACGGACTTGCGGGTGAGGTGCATGAACCAAAGTAGGCATAGTGAGCTAAAACGAGACAGCGAATGGACCGGTCTCTACATTCTATTGGCTACATCTACACATACAACAGTTACACCAAGTCCTCGGTATTCTTCTTCACACTCTCTTCTAGGCTCGTCCAGCCGTTTCTACCTAGTTCCTTCAACAAGCTCTCGGCTCGCTGGCGCGGCACAATCTCGCTTAGGTCTCTCTCAGACTGGTAGTCCGCAGGGAAGATTCTGGTCGGATAGAGTTTGCGGAGGATAGCAAGCACGGTGTTGGCGTTGATGGGCTCGGCAAAGGCGAAAATGCGCTCGGATTGAACACCGGGATGGATGACAGCAGCGACATGCAGCAAAGCGGTATCCACCACGTCTACGAAGTATTCTGTGAAATTTGCGAGGTTAGCTAGGTCTTGTTTTCGTACTACTGCCCCACGCTCGTCCGGATCATGTGATCAGGATATGAACTGAGTGGGGGCAAGAAAGAAGACTTACGGGGTGTAATGCCGCCTAGGTAAGTAGTGTTTCCTTTGAACAACTCTGCAACCAAAGCCGAGGTTGATGGATGGCCTTGTTTTGCCACATCCAGGGTGTGACCAAAGTTCATGTTGGGAAGAACAGCGTTGAAGGTGAAATGAGGCTTCTTCTCATCCATGAACTTCCACGCTGCCTTTTCGGATAGCGTCTTGCTGGCCGCGTACACGGGTAATGCACGTTCTGGCTCGTAGGGTGGGCCGTTGTCGTCGCGATACGCTAAGTCTACCACCATGTCGTTCCAAGACTCTATGGTCACCTTAGTGGTGGGGTCATCTGGTACGGGGACAGTGGCAGCCAGCGATGAAGACGTCAGGACGGCACGTTTCACGCTGGGCTCCGAGGCAGCAGCTTCAAGCGCATTGACCGTTCCAGTTATACTACCGGGGATTACGTTGTGTGGATTTGGGTCCAGCGTGAAAATGCTTGCTGTGTGAACGACCGCCGCTGCACCCTTGACGGCTTCGACAAAGGCGCCCGGCGCCACCATGTCTGGCACTGATACCAGCTCAAAGCTACCTTGACCAAACTTCTCGTTGAAGAAGGTGCTGAGCCAGCCGTTCTTCTCAGTGCTACGCGTCGTACCGCGGACGTTGAAGCCGTATTGGAGGAATTGGTCGGCGATGTGCGATGCAATGAAGCCGTTGACGCCGGTGACCAGAACTAATGAGCCTTGGGGAATCGCATACTGATCGACGGAGAGGGTCATGATTGTTTGCTAGGACGGCACAAGTGGAGGGTTGAGCCAAGTGTTCGTGAAAAGTTGGATTGACGGCTCGGACAAAAGATTAGGTCAATTGATGTAGGAAGATTAGATGTAGACGAATATGCAGATTATATACGAGGTCCAACCTCCGGTAGAGGCGCGGAGACCCGCCAGTAATCACATCGCAAATCTGAAGCCTGCATAGATGCCGAAGTGTCCCACAAAAATGACCCGGGTGCTCAATCTGCTCCGTTACGCTTGTTTCAAGGCTGATTCATGACAGTCTGGGCGATTATTTGCATCAATCATTCTCTATCTATTGTAGCTTCAAACGTGACAGCTTCATTATGTTTTCACGTGAAATGTTATCTACAAAAGCGACGCCTTTGATAACTAAGTACATCATGATTTTCTAGTATACTCAGGGTACGACTTCTCATACCTAAAGATCACAAGTTGTCAGCAAAGTCAGTGTACACATGAAAACAGCCTTAGATCTCGAGACACATTACTCACCCTAATACGGTCTCTGCATACCATGCCAGCCCACGGTGTACCCAAAACAGCATCCAGGTCGGCATCCAGTTGAGAAATGGCGGGCACAGGAGGGACGACGCGTGTTCAGTGAACAAAATAATTTGGAGAACAGAAGGCTGGATGCCGTTCTTGATGCAATCGTCGAGGTAGCCCGAGAGATTTCGGAGGAAGTTAACATCAAGGATATGTTCGCCTTCTGTGCAAGGATCCAGCCAGACATTGAACACCAGATCTTCGGTACCGGTTTTATGGAAGAAAAATCGATGGCTGCAAATTCCGAGGGCGGCATATAGTCAGTTGATGCAATCCCCAACAGAAAAAGATATCGGATGTAGTTTCAAGGGCGGTACAACCTACCACGTGCCAGCGGGTATGTGAAGCACTCCATCATCCTTAGTAAGTGTGTGCTCTACCCCATTTTTCATTACACCGAGTACACCTTGCTCGACTTTGAAGAATTCGTCTTGTAAGCGATGGATATGGCTATTCATTCACATCTAGTTAGGTTTGTTCCATCCACGACCATTGTGCATGTTTGCTCACTTACAGTGGTGGTCCTGATAGTCCTGCACGAACGAGTGGGTGATCCTTATAATGTGTCTCTCTGGCATACCATTGGCCATTGGCCTTTGAGAGAGGTTCGTACAGTGCTGCGTTTCCAAGGTGAAGGAAGGATGGCTTAGTGTTGTTCGGTGTGCGCTGCAGCGGTCGCGGCGAGAGCCAGTGTTGCCATACCCGCACCATTTTGCAAAACAATCGAAAACAAAACATGCCAACTGAATGAGAGCGTAGAAGATGCGCTAGCTATGAGTTAGACCGCAGCTGAAGTTTGGTGTCTAGGCGAGTTATTTCTATTATGAAATTCGTGTCGCCAACAGCTGTGCAGCGTTACACCTCTCGACATAGAAGTCTTGCCTGCTAATGCCTATCGAGCTATCTGTATGGATCAGACGCGCCGGAATGTTACCCCAAAATTGCTTAGTTGTCTCACCTGCATTGCCGCTACAACTACGGCAGCAATCAGCCCATCGCCAAGTGTTTCCTGGATACGAGAAGGCCTGTTGATCAGTGTGGAATAATCTCTATAGACGCTTAGTAAACGATTCCATCTGAAGTAGGGCCGACATCACGTTAGGTCATTCGCTGGTTTATGTGTGATCTGGAGCCCATGTCCGTCGTGAGTACCACGATCGGGAGAGAAATTATACAGCCGCACGGGATGCAGATACGGAGAAGATAGATCGCGTAACGCCTGAGGCCGGCCATATGGTAAGTGTTCAACCAGATCAGCCCGATCTCGCATGCAACGATGAACTCCAGAAGAAGAACCCAGGGTAATGCCAATTGCAGTAACCCGCACGTTGTGAGTTACAGGAACCTTTCCGCGTCGAGCAGTCACTCGACCACAGGTCTGGAAGCGAAGGCAAGTCGTGAGCTGCCATGTCTGTGCGTGAGTAAGGGTTCGGCACATGTTTGCGTGGAACAGTGGGGTGTGGCTGATCCCCCGGCTCATCGTGCGGCTCATCCCGCTGGCCAGGCGGCTGTGGAGTTTCTTCGTATAGGAAGGTGACACATGATAGTGGCAAAGGTGACAATTAGGACTCCCAGGGTGAATATGCTGGCTGACAAGGAGTGATAAAAGTGGATTGAAGTTGCTGCTTGTCTGTGGAGAACGCCACTTCCGTATACGAACAGGTGGCAGGGTTCGGACGTTGCTTAGTCCGCCGGGATACACGGCATCCACGACTTCCGCCCTGGTATCCGTCCCATTTCTCCCTCGCCTAATGCTGCAGGGTAAAAGTTAATTGCTCCGCGGTGTTAATTCGACCTTGAATGTGTTGCATATACCTCGACTGATGTACTTGTATTCCAGACAGACGCATAAAATGGCATCATTCAGCTCATATTACGCCGACTCCTTAAGGAGAAGAGATCTTCTGCCAAGCCTAGTCCACCCCGTTGTCGATTGGAAGGTTCTAGCAGGGTTGCCGCTCAGCCTCACATCGTACTCTCTGTCAGACTGAATGTTGCGCTGTGTTCCCAAAGGAATTTCGCATAAGACTGGTTTTCGATGTCTTTACACTAATTAAATAGTTCTCAGCCTGAACCTCAGCACCTGTGTTCATGCGGTAACGCTGAACCTAAAATCCCCAGATACAGTCCGACTATTGGTTGCAGGGGTCAAGGCAACCAACTGCCCTCTTCTTTGTTCTTTATGTTTCAGATAGCCTGCTCCACAAGTCACCTTCTTGCTAACTAGCCATCAAGGGCTTTTGGCGGCCCTATTCCGAGACCGCCACGGAGACCCACCCATCAATTGATCGCCCATGTGGTTATAGCATTGGTCTGCTCTACGAAACCAGGAAGCTTCGGGGACCACAACCCAACTAGCCTGGCTGGCTTCAATTGTTGCATTGGGTATCTACATATACCGGCTTGAGAGTAATCATCTCACTTCACTTTTAGCCTTGGTCTCCGCACCTCCACATATGTGACAGTCAATTGGATCCGTACTTCCGGTTATTGTCCTCATACGGCTAATTGTATGGCACAAACCATTTTGGAAGACAAGATGGCCATGACGGCATCAACAACAAAGTCTACTTGCTGTGCCATATGTCAAAGTAAGTAACTGTTTGGAAATATCTGGTTCAAAAGTAAATATTGCTGCTAACCCTGATCAGGTCATGGCACCAATTACGACAACACTAAACTAGGAACGCCAACTTCGACAAAATTCCTTTTGTCCAATCGAAAATGTCAGGGATGTCGTGCTTTCAAGCTCCGCTGGCCGCGTCCCAATAATCGCCGCCGGGCGGTTGTGTGCGAATCACCATCGCCCTCCTCGTCGCCTCCTATGGCCGGCAAAATCTCGAATGCAAGGTTCGTTCACATATCGAATTGGGATATCGAGCTGCATCATGTTTTGACAGAGAGCTCTACTCCTCCCGTGCGCAATATGTCGTTGCTTGGTGTACCAGTTTCATGGAACCCGTGCAAGCTCAAGACCGTTGACAAAGCCCTATTGGAGTACTGTAAGTTTTGGAATGTTCCAATGTGTTATTACAGATGACGAAAATGAGTACTGATAAGAACCTTGTACAGTTTGCTGTGAAGCGTCCGCTTCCCTGGCAACGTTTGGGCACGACGGCCCTACTCTCGGGAGTATCCTAGTTCGAATCGCCTTACAGGAGATGCAGGGGCTCGGCAAGACCGGGGGAATGCCGTCGGCAGTGCTTCAAACTTTGTTGGCCTTCTCGTCGCTCCATCGTTACGGGCTACAGTCCCAAGCCTTGGAGCTCAAGAACGCTGCCCTGCAAAGCTTGGCGGAAGGTCTAGCGGCAGCGCCAGATCCAGATGCAATAGCGACCATGCAGCATACTGCTGCGGGAATGTTGCTGTGTTCGTTCGAGGTCCATCAGTCTTCTTGCACTTCTGGCCAATGGACGTTTTACCTTGGCAGCGTCAAGACCGTCCTTGATGCCTACTCGTCGGTCGAATCCCTGTGCCAACTCGGCCAGACCTCGGAGGATATGGCCATGTTACTGGACTGGGTACACTACTTCGATGTGCTTGCTCGTTTCTCTTTGCTTCACTCGAAAAGAGAACAAGTCTTGTCCTCAGAGCTCCCCTCAACAAGTTTAACAGAGCTCTGTTCACAGGTACGTAGCCAACCATATTACACGAACATGCGACTTGCCATACCATCGACAATCTAGATTCTGGATGCTAAACCTTGTCTGTAGGTAACGAGATTACCCCCGCCTTTGTCTTCCATGCTGAATCTGCTGTCTGAGGTATGCGACACATTATCTTCTTGCAGTGCAACATTTTTGTCAGCAACCCAACATGGTCATGTGGAAGAATTCAAAGGGTTTTTAGCACTTCTAGACTGGCGAATAAGGAGCCTGCCCATCTCAAAAGTAGGCCTAGCTGATGATGACACTGGATTGGTGATGCAGCTTTATCAGCTCGCTATTGTGTTGTTTTTGAACCGAAGTGTGGAAGACATGATCGAACCCAACCCTGTCAGAATGCAAGGACACGTCGACAAAGCATTCAAACTACTAGCCCAGTTGCGTTCTGGCTGTAAACCGCAGTTTCCTATCTACATTATTGGTTGTGAGGCGCAAACGGATGAGCAGAGGGCCATTGTCCTCGATGTAATTTTTCAGAGCGAGAGAATGAGCTCTTCACGATCTTGGAATTACTTCAAGAGAATATTGGAGGCCACCTGGGCACAGGATGACCTCGCGAGTGGGAATCACAACATGAGCTATCAGGAGAGGCTCTCCTCAGTGATCAGTCAGTGTCTGGTCATTCCCAGCTTTGTATAGTATAAGTTTTCATTGACCTTGTTACCATTTGTGAGACTGAGTTTAGGGAGATATCAACGGATTTGCAACGGGCTAAAATTGGGCGGTTTGTTACGTGGGCGCAATAGAGGTCACAGATAGCAAAGATCTCATATAGAGTCAAAAATTCATTCCTCCTCTTTGTCAAAAAATTCCTTGTGTTGAAAAGTGTAATCTCATCAATACGAAGTCAGCAAGTCGAGGGCCCAGCCCCGCGGCCAACGCTTTTACCTTTCTTTCCAAACTAGGTTAGCACTTGTCCTGTTTGATCCACTTGGGTTGCCTCCAGCGGGGATCGTTCAACAGTTGCCTCGCGGTGCTCTTTCCGCCTCATATGCATAATCTACATCAGCAACAGTTACACTTGCCGACGTTGCTGCCGAGAGTGAGCTTGTACGGAGCACTTTGGCTCTTTAGTAGGAGAATAACATTCAGCGAAAGTCTTGCTTCTCACTGCTTCAAAATCCAAAATGCAGCAGATCTATCATCTCTTTCTCTAGGTTTTGAATCATTTGCTAGCTATCATGTACCCAATTGAGAGCCCGTACTATGGCTATCTTGGAATATTTCTTGTTGTATGCGGCACTTGTGCAGCGCTGTTTATCTATTCCTTGAAACCAACCGACTTGAAATACTCTCCTGGCAAAATGAAGAGATGGGAAATGCCACCAGGGCCAACAGGCGTACCGATTTTGGGTAACCTCCCGCAAATGATGCAAGCCCGTCGCGGCGGTGCCCTTTCGTTTAACAAATGGGTGAGTTTTAAAGAAACACACCGCTTCAACGAGTACGATTCGGACTGATCAAATACCTTGCAGCTGACCTCCTTAATACCATATGGTGAAATGACCACACTTCACATGGGTTCGAAGACTTGGGTGGTGCTCAACTCTGACCGTGTCGTCTCAGAAATCATCGCCAAGCGAGGAAAGGTTACCAACGAGCGCCCTCATATGCCCATTGCGAGCGACCTGGTGAGCAACGGAAAGCGCACAGTGATTCGACAAGAGGAAGAATGGCGAGAGGGACGTCGGGTGATGCACCAGTTGCTCAGCGGGTCAAACCTCAAGGTTTATGCGGACATGCAACAACTTGAGAGCGTTGACATGTTGCGCCGATATCTTCGTGAGCCCAACTTGTGGTTTGCCCACAACTACCGCTATGCGACGTCGGTTTTGTACAGAATTGTCATGGGCTACCCACTGAACAAGACCAAAGCTGAGCTTGACGACTACCAGCGGGTCACGATCGAGTTTGTCACGGCGATTAACCAGAGTTACGTCGATTTCTTCCCCGCATTCAGCAAGCTCCCCAAATTCCTACAGCCCTGGCGGAAGTTTTGGGCCCAGATGGGCTCGTTTCACCGCCGTGTCTTCCACGACTGGTGGACGCCCGTCCGGGCCGCAGTGACTGAAAGCTCAGCGCCGCCTTCGTTCGTGCGCGACGTTCTTCTCCACCCGGATATCAGGTACACTGGAGACGACGAAGAAGCCATGTATCTGGCTACATCGGTCATGGCCGCCGGTGGAGACAATACACGCATGACTATCAACGTGTTCATCATGGCCATGATCACCAACCCCGACGTTCAAGCACGGGCACGTGAGGAAGCGGATCGTGTGTGCACAATTGGCGAATCACTCCGGCTTCCTCAGATGTCTGATCTACCAGAAATGCCCTACATCGCAGCCATGATCAAAGAGGTTCTCCGCTGGCGGCCAACCGTGCCCATTGTCCCGCCCCATCAGCTCACGGAGGATCTCGAATTTAACGGGTACACGATTCCTGCAGGTACAAGCTTCCTCATCAACTCGATTGGGCTATCGAACGAATTTGAAAACGCAAACGAATTCCGGCCTGAGAGATGGATGCCTGGTGGCTCGGGAGACGACAAGAAGGTGCCAAACTTCTGGGGATTTGGGGGCGGTCGCCGAATCTGCGTCGGCTGGAAAGTCGCGGAGCAAGCTCTGTTTATTGCGTTTGCGCGATTGGTTTATTGTTTCGAGTTGACTCCGGTATGTGTCCCCTTTTTCTTCTCAACTACGTCATGAATCACAAACATATGGCTAACATGTAGGCACTCTTTGTCTAGAATGGGCGGGTTGACAATAAGATTCTCAATCATCAATCGTTGATCGAGCCGTTCCCGGTAAAGGCTACGGTTCGCAGTGCCCGCCACGCAGCACTTATTGAGGAGGAAGCTTCCAAATACGAAGCCTCTTTTTCTACATTTGGGGCAAACTGAGGCCGTCTCATGTTAGAGTAATTCTGGGATGATGTGCTAGGAGCGATCTGGCGGACAGGGGAAACACCAAGGAGGATCAAAAAATGGTTGAAGTTAGTAAATTTGGCTGAGTTGCTAAGCATATTTCCGAAAATGAAGCACACAGTAACAGAGTTTCACATTTGGTAACGTGGCAGTCGCAATGGCGATAAGCTTACTTCTCAGAAATACATGTTGGCCATGTCTTCGCCGTTGCTAGAAGAGTACATAGTGTACTTCTTTTTGCCTTGTTATCTGGTAGGATAGATATCATTGCAGAGTCATGATGTTCTGATACCATAAACTGATTCGTGGTCAATCCTGCTCCCTGTCTGCTTGGATTTGCGTATGCATTCTTAATGATCGGGGCTTCATCATGGCAAGTAGCATTCGTAGTTGCCCCGAGGAGCGCATACCGGCTGACGTGCATATGGTGATGCGTATCTACAATCACATTGCCTTGCATGTCTTTTGTATGTCGGTGAATTAGATCTGCGAAGGGCAAGTTGCAGATGTCTTGGGAGGCGAATAGTTGTGTTTCGAGAGACTCTGATGAGAAGCTGACTGCAGCACTCGCATGGGTGGCATTTTGGGAATCTTACCCTCGATGGCCTAGTTGAGTTTAGGGAATGTTGCCCTCGGTGTGTTAGTTGAAGGAGGTAACAGGAACGTTACTCAAGGCTTTCCTAGTATAAGAAGGGACGACTTGCCATGTTCCAACAACAAGATATTTCCGTACATCGCCTCTTTATCTGTTTTGTTTGTGACCGCAAGCGTCGCCTTCTAATGAATATGTCGACTTCAGTACGCACATTCACAGACTTGGTGCTATCGCAGCAGCGCAATGCGTTGTCGCCAGAGAAAGCCAAGGTGGCCGTCAGCGGAGGAGAGCTGACCATTGCTGACGTCGTGGCCGTGTCGAGACAGCTAGCGTATGTGGAGCTCACCCCAGAGTCGGTGGAATCCGTCGAAGCGTGCAGCAAGATCATCGCAGAGAAGATCGCCCAGGGCGAAGTAATCTACGGTGTCAATACAGGATTCGGAGGTAGTGCTGATGCCCGCTCCAACGACGTTGACCGGGTGCAGCAAAGCCTCATCAGTCACCTGACATGCGGAATCGTGGCCGACGGCAAGCAAGGGCAACACCAAGGCATTCCTCTTCCACTCAATGACCCACTTGCAGCCACCTGCATGCCCGAGGCGTGGGTGAGAGCGTCGATGCTTATTCGCCTAAATTCACTTGCCGGTGGTGCCTCTGGTATTCGAGTCGACATCGCGGAATCGCTACGTAGCTTGCTCAACAAAGACGTCGTGCCGCGCATACCAGTCCGTGGGAGCATTTCAGCGTCAGGAGACCTCAGTGCACTTGCATGGATTGGGTCTTTGATGCAAGGCAAACCATCGGCTACCGCCTTCAGCGGCGCGCGAGATATCGAGGGAGCCCGAAGCGTTAAGAGGGCCGACATAGCGCTCGCAGAGGCTGGTATCGCCCCCATCCGTCTGCACGCAAAGGAAGGCCTTGCCATTGTCAACGGCACAGCAGTATCTGCTGGCGTGGCGGCCCTCGCAGCCCATGAGTCGCTCCACCTGGCCACGCTGTCACAGATCCTGACGGCCATGAGCGTCGAGGCGCTACGAGGCAGTGACGAGAGCTTCGAGCCCTTCATCTCGCGTATACGACCACATCCGGGCCAGGTCGATAGTGCTCGCAACGTCAAGGCATTCCTGAGTGGGTCCAAGCTGCTCAATCGACATGATAGCCAGGTTGAGGCAACTTTGCGCCAGGATCGCTACTCGCTGCGTACTGCCAGCCAGTGGATTGGACCCGTGCTCGAAGACTTTGGCCTCGCCTACGACCAGTTGACGGTCGAACTCAATTCAGTGACAGATAACCCGCTGATCGACGCAGGCACGGGCCGCGTGTTCCACGGCGGCAATTTTCAGGCCCGCGCCGTTACGTCGGCAGTTGAGAAGCTTCGCCAGGGTCTGCAGACGATCGGCCGCATGCTCTTCACCCAATGCACCGAGATGATCAATCCAGCCACCAGCTGGGGGCTGCCCCCTAACCTGTGCTCTGACAATGCCAACGATTCCTTCCTGTTCAAGGGTCTGGACGTTGTCATTGCTGCCCTGACCTCGGAGCTGGGATTCCTAGCCAACCCTGTCGGGTCCCATGTTCAGACGGCCGAGATGGGCAACCAAGCCCTCAACTCTCTGGCCCTTGTCTCGGCCCGCTATACACTTGAGGCTGTTGACGTACTCTCCCAGATTGCCTCGGCCCACCTTTTGGCCGTGTGCCAAGCTCTCGACCTGCGCGCTATTGAGATTGAGGGTCGGAACAAGGACAACAGCCCACCTGACGCGACTCCTTACATTGGCCTGGCCTCGCGGCGAATGTATCACTTCATCCGCAGGGACCTGGGTATCCCCTTCCTAGGCGAGGCTCAATTGGCTTCGACCGAGGCGGCAAGGCACGACGGTGTCACTCCCAGCATGGGCCTCTACAATACACGCGTCTATGAGTCGATTCGATCTGGACGCTTGTATCGTGTTGTCATTGACACTCTGATGGAAGCAAACGCAGAAGGTAACATGAATGGACATAACGACTATGGCTATCAGATGACTGCTCCCTAATTAAAATGTGTAAGACCCTTTCAGGTAAACTAGACGAAAATGCACCAAGCTTGAAGCGGAACAAATTCCCTAGAAGCTAGTAAGACTTTTTAGTGAGGAATAGATACATGTCATTTCATATTTGTCAACAGAATTACTCGCTTGAAATAATGAATGGGTCCTAACCTTTCTTTGGCAATATCTTGACCATGCGATTGATCCGTACCTTCTGCGATCCCGCCTTTTCTCCAAAATATCTCTGGCTATTCAGTGAATACTCGACATTGGCTTCAACCCAATCCAACAGGCCTAGTGCATATTCCCTGAGCACTTCATTTTGGGCCGCGTCGTCGCACACAGGGAGATTATTGTAGTCGTCGACGAGTGAAATGAATAGATCGCGATACATCTTGCTTACAACGTCCATTGCGTCCTGCACACCTTTTCCTCTCTCACGTAGTACGACATCGACAATGTTGTGTGCCACGCGCTTTGGCCCTCCAGCTTGCTCAACATTGTAGCTGTAAACATCGTTGGCAATTATTACAAGGTCTCCCGTTGTAATGGCCATCCTGTCTATCACTTCGTGATCAACAACATGATCAGAAAGATAAAAAGGTATGTAGATGAAGTCGAATGATGGTAGCACGCGTGCGGTGCGCCATGGCCCATTGCGAGTCATACCGAATTGGTTTGATCTGAAATGAGTGGTTTGATGGAGCATCGAACACCTGGCGCAATTTCAACTACTAGCAACAGGTCCAGCGATGATAGCCTCCGGTCTCATCGAGAAATTGCGGGCAGAATTCCCTCTGTAGCAAACATAACGCAGTACGAAGATGTTACTCCTTCGCCCCGAAGACCGAACTCTTCGTATGGCACTACTGAATATGTTTTGTTGATGAATTACCTGGACCATATTTTCTATTTCCAACAGCCCTTTTATGATCTCAAAATTCATCGAAGGAGAAGCTGGATGTTAGCAATATACTTAGGCGGACCAACTTGGCCTACAACGCAGCCAGCTTTTAACAAGACCTTTAGATAAGCAAAGCACCCATGGCAACCTTGTTCGACTACGAAGCCAAAACGGACGCTACAATCTAGCAACATAAGAGCCGCAACTCATGATCTTTGAGTCTCACACGTTGGCTGGACAAACTACTGTAAAACCTATTCTTCAGTTACTATTGTAAGATTGGTATTTGCTATGTGTCACCATGCAATGGAAGAACAAACGATGTCGCATTCACCAGCCTACTCCGATCCTGCTGTTTAGTATTGCGCTCAGACCCCTGCCGCTTGGGTACTAGCATCGTACCGCTGTTTCCCTGCTACGGCCTCCCCAGACTCTCTGCCTGATATCTCAATCGTCACATGCGCGTATTCTCACTCGTGCATCAACTGTAGCTCAGAAGCTCAGGCCTATCAATCACACGTCTTCACCGTGACTTTCTTCCGACTTACATATCGTCATGAATGTCCTTACTTATCTTATCTCAGCGCCTATGACAGCGTCGCAACAAGCTGGCTGCCATGACCGCATACTGCCTGGCGTCAGAACGACTGAAGAAAATGATGAATAGCATCTTGAGAGCTTTTTTGAGATCTTACTCAATCTCAAGAAAGGCAAGAGAATATCCCAGCCCAGTCCAAATGATGCGCAAGTCTAATTGCAGTCTCCAGAGGTTACCTCTAACATATTATACAAAATTCTTCCATTCAGATGGAATAGCGAGGAGAGATACGACACAGTGAATCCATTTGGAGATCTTCGCGACTATCGGTATCACGCTCTCTGGACGTTTGACACCCGCAACGACGTCTTGCGATACACGAATAGGAGCAGGATTAGTCAAATACTACTTGGCATTCTTCGAGAACATACCGTAAAAATGGCAAATATGGAACCTCTTGGTGGGCCTTTTCCTGCACCTTTAAGTCTTACATTCGATCCAGCAATCTCTTACTGGGAGCCGAAGGTTGAAGTTGACGACAGAATGCGTGCCTTTTGCCATAGCTTACTACGGGATTTCCATCACCAGTGGAGGCATATTCTTCGAAACAATTACAATCTCATGACTTTGAGAGCACTCTCTTGAGCTGTTGTTCGGCTTGTCACGCTTGACTTCGAAGTCGATGAAAACACGGGCGGACATGTATGGATTACACACCTGCCCGACTGAGAGCCGTTTGACTCTGATATCCTGCATGTCGGAGATCTCTGGATTGTCCTGTGTGAAGATATTCAAGACGGACCACCAATAGTCGAGCAACATGTTGCATCCCGGGAAACTGACACTACCAGGACCATCAGCAATACGACTTCTGGGGAAGCATATGTATCGTATATGATCTTATCGGTTAGACGCATCATGCTATGTCATGTCACTGCTCTGTCTTCAATCGAGAACACTGCTCCCGAGCCGCTCTTCAATGGTGATTACGGCACTGGCTCTCCGTCGGACCTGGCGCTGGATTATCTTGTTTGGGTTACAGCTTCCGCCAGACCTTCATTCTCCACAGCCATCCAAGCTCTTCCAATTGAGTCTAAAGACGTGGTATTCCAATACTCCTCTTTAGGTACAGTGTCGGATGCTCAACTTGGCTGCAAGCTAGGCTTAGAATCCCCTTTCTCCTGGAAAGATGGGCCTCTAAAGGTTACCTTGGAAGAAGGACATGTTATTCGGCCCTCAGGGTCTTCCGTTGAGTCTAATATTTGGTTCAGTAATTACAAAAGTGGCGTTGTCTATTTAGCACGAGCAGCATAGAGCCGTTATGTGAATATGTCTTTACGTCGAAGTTCGAACCCGGAATGAGAAACTGATACTTCGGGCTGGTTATGCGAAACGGTCTTGCACAGATGATTCAACGAGATATATGTTTGCATCAGACTTTCTCATAGTTTACTGGCTGTTCCACCCCAAAAACACAGACTAGTGATGCTTTATATGCCAGAACCTTGCGGTGACCGCATGGGACCTTTGTGCAATTGTGCACCACCACTGACTACTCGAAGAATCGAATGTAACATCCGATATTCATGGTGGCCTTACTGATTATTCGTACTAGCACAATGTCGGCTCAACTACTCTTTAGTACGTAGAGTAGCCGGCGGTCAGTAGCTGCAGGCAATGCTTTACCTCTTCGACATCGTTTACGGGTTGCCGGTATTACCCTTTATCAAACCATGCTTGATTGCTTTTGCCAAAGTTCTATAGTCTCTTAAAAAAATTTAAATCGACTTGCAGGCACATATAAGAAATCCTCGTTCGAAACAGTGCAGGATACTTCGCCAAGTATCTTGCTTACACGCTCCTTCCATTTGTTTGCGATATGCAGCCATCGCCCCCGACGTCCGAACCACATGACAACCGCTTGCTCTCCGAGAACTCAGTGCTATCACTCGCACTGGCAGCCTTCTGTGCCAAGTCCTTATCAAGCTGGGTAACCACACCCTTCCCAACCGGCTTTCCGAGATCATCGCTCATCGGCCGGGTAGCGTCGCACCGGAGGGACTGCGCAGGAGACATGCGCTCCATTTTGGTGTCGTTTGTCTGAATGAAAAGTCGCTCGCGGGATTCTGCACCCCGGTATGGCTTCCATTCCACAGCACCTTCGACACGGTCCGTGTTAGGATCCAAGTTGCGGATGAAGCTTGTCCAGTAGCTTCGTACTTGTGAGATGATGGGCTTGTTCGTAGTGTAGTAGCTTGGCGGCTCTTGCCCGTCAGTGCGGTTCAAGCCCCAGAATGCGTATACGTTGACGGTGTGCCAGGCGCCTAGGCCGGATGCCTCATCCTTTGGGTCGAGTACGTCATATTTATAGTTGTACGTGGGTACGTTGTCGCGTGCAATGGCGTTCTGAATATTGCGTGTTGGGCAGTGGCTTCCAATATCGCCAATGGCCTCAGCAGCTTGGCGCCAGTAGATTCCTTTATTGGGGAAGGCGGGCTGCTTCGCCTTGATGTAGAGGTCGTCAAGAATAGAAATGGAGGAATTACTCAGACTTGGGTCCTGGTTCGCTAACCATTTAACGGCATCTTCTGTAGTGTTGAGACTGTCTGGTGCATTCTTGGTGCCTTCTTGCGCACAAGTACCCATGATGGAAGGAACTTTGGCGTACTTGCCCTGATCAAAGAGATTCACAAGTGAGTCAGTGAAGAGGTCGCCATCAATGTTGGGGTTGAACCAGCAGTTGGAAGAGCGAATGGCTGATTCACTGAGTGCGCGTAAGCAAGAGAGACCGTCCGTCGCGTTGGCGCAATTCTTGTCTTTGAGCAAACATTGGTACTGCTCCTCACCCAAATCCGGAGTTCGCATTGTTGCCCAGGGTCCAGACTCCATAATTCCACCTACGAAAAGCTTCTTACCTGTGTTCGCAGCCATCATAAGCGCAACAGAAGCTCCACCAGCACTGACACCATCAAGGACAACGTGATCTGGATTGCCACCAAACTGATCGATGTGCTCCTTGACCCATTCGAGGAGCTTTATCTGATCGCGTAGGCCAGCGTTAACATCACCTCCTCCTGCCTTGACGGCTTCGCTGTTGAGAAAGCCGTACAGGCCAACGCGGTAACTGAATTGAACGAACACAACCTGACCATCTGCTACAATCTCGGTAGGGTCCCAGTTGGCACTAGATTGCGAGGAGAAGCCACCGCCCTGGAAAAACACGACCACTGGCAATTTGGAGTTGACGGTGGCCTTGGAAGGCGCGTAAACGCTCGCATAAAGACAATCTTCCGCAATGTGGAAACGTGAGTAGTTCTTGGCCACGGTCCAATCATCAGGACGGCTGGGTGGGCATGTTGCGCCGTGTGTAGTGGCATTGATCACACCGCTGACGATAGGGTCCTGCGGCGCAGCAAATCGTCGCTGGCCGGTAGGTGGTGCCGCGTACTGCATGCCTTTCCAGGCGGACACTCCTAGCGTAGAATCGACGACGGCTCCCTGGTACTTTGCATAGCCAAGATCGACGAGATTGTCAACAGCATATGCGATCGAGAAGAAGCTCGCGCCGGCGGCGAGAAACTGGTGAGCATACTTCATTCTTAAGATGAAGATAAGCAATCAAAGAATTATGATAGGGATTCAATGACCTCCAAGATAACGATTGGATGTGCAGATGCACAGAATTGGGGTTGAGTGAGTGAAATGGTGAACGGCCAATGCCTCATAGCTGGCTTACAGTGGTAGTTATATGGGAATATCGGTTCCGGTCTCAATAACAATACCTGAAACCTGTGAGACCGGTTGAAGCTAGAATATTAAATTTAAACTTTTTGCAGTTCGTCCGGAACTGAGCGCTTGAACTAATAGTGTGCGTTCCTGTCCCTGAGCTGTCAGAGTCGGTCCGCAAAGCACCGCGGCAGCCGTGTCGCAACGGCATGAAAACGCGCTAGAATGTCACCGCGCCAGATTAGGGCACGAGCTTCAGGGTCATCTCTTAACAATCAACCATGTTAGTCGATGATCTGCAATGCTTTCATGTAGAATCTGAAACTAGGGGTTTGATGCAAAAGTGGCAAGGAGCGAACGTGTGGAGAGGGCGGTAGGAACGTCCTTTGCACGGTTTACAATAATGTCGTTAGAACACTCTAGCAAGGGGTTGTTTCGGTCAGCCCAACGACCAATTTCAGGCAATCTCGCAGCGAGCTAGGCCTGCATGAATAGATAACAATTACCTCGCACCTTGTTCTTGTGTCATACATCATAAGCTACCTGGATGACATGGCTTCACTTGATCGATATGCTTCGTAAGATATTGTTGAAGTCTCTCAAGTTCGCGTATTTCTACTTCATCTCTGGCCTAAGCCTGGCTACTAGGTCTATAATCTCTCTCAACGCAAAACTGCAAACCACCACTAGACTATCAAAAGCAGATATCTTGAGAGAAAACTTTGCAGTTATAATCGAAGGTCACATGAAGTATTAAATCGACAAATATCTTTTGCTAGAAAGGTGGGTACGATTTTCTATCATCTGCGTGTAGAAGTGATAGTCAGCAAAGTTGTCAGCACTGTAATAGCGATACGAACGGCCACTACTGGTATAGTGCCCGTTCTAACGTTCAAAATTTGGGAGGCTCTGAACATATCGAATCCGAAATTCACGACGCTTTCCAGCTTGGCTAGTTCAGCAAATTATGATCTCGTCAGCTATCTAGTCACACTAGCACGCTCCATTTCCTCACGCAGACTCTGACGTGCGGACATGAGGTATCGTCTAAGGAAAGCGTTTTTTTTCATGCGTTATAATCACGTAGCTCCATGTCTATACATGAAATTCTTACGCCAGATTATTGCAAGTTGAATACCCGCAACTCATCCTAGCATAACAATGATTCTTGGAGCCTCGATAGCGTATCTTTACAATTTGGAGAGGATCTTGCATGACTGAACAATAGCATCACAACGATTAGAAAAATTAGACTTCGAGAGCGTGCAAAGTAAGTTATGGAGGTGTTTCAGGACTTAAGTTAGTTAGTCGTTACGCTACCTACGGATATTGCTCCGGTACCAGCTTCCCCCAAACACCAACAATGTGCCTTGCGTTTGAACCGTCGCCAAAAGTTCAGCTGCAACCTATTCGCAGGACCTCCAATCCATATCCATATCAGGATTTCCAATGCATATCATCTCACCTCGTACCACTCTTTGCATGATTCAGAAGACTCCTGTTGGCTCGTAGCAGAATCACTGAGAGCGTCTTATGTCAGATGAATTCGGTCCTATCTCAACAATGACGAGCGATGTTCAGCATCATCCCAGCACGCTTGCTCAGACGCCCAGCCTTAGATGCGACATATCTCTCTCTTTCTCTGACACCCCTTATGCCCCTTCGAATCTTCAAATAGTCCATTCAGTCTTCCTACTTTGTGGCAGGATACTGAGTCGTCATATCGCCATGTTGAACCAACTTCGCTCATACTTCAGCTTCCTACAGTCCGACAACTCGGTATACAAGTACATGCCATTTGGCCCCGCCCCCGCTACACGATCGCGCGCCCGTCTGACAGTCATAACGGCAACCTGCATCGTCGTCATACTCGCTATTCTCACATTCTCTCTTCATCCAGTAGAGAGAGCGAAGCAGTACGGAATACTGAAGTCTCCCGAGGACTACTCATATGACGCTATACCCAGCATTGTTCACTATGTGCATATCAAAAAGGACGCGAACTCGGTTTTGAAATTCCCATTCTCGAGCTTCCTTAACATTTGCGCTGCGGTCCTGTATATCAAGCCCACCCAAATCTACATCCACACCGACTTCAATGAATCAGAAATCAAGGCTGCTGGCTTGAAGGGTGATCGGTGGACCAAAGCTGTTGTAAACACTTTTGCAGACATCATCAACTGGAATCCAGTCCACGTACCCCACTTTGCTGGTCCGAATTCTGACCAGCCCATCTCCGCCATCCAGCATAAGTCCGACTTCATTCGTTGGGAGGCTATCGTCAAGATTGGTGGCATCTACTTGGACTGGGACGTGTTCACCTTGCGGCCGCTGACACCGCTACTGAATGCTGGGTTCGCCTTCGTTGGCGGTCGCCATTATGGTGGCGGCTCGGGCCCCACAGGCGGCATCAATGGCACGATAAACAACGGTGTCTTTATGACAAAGCCCAACAGTGCCATGGCACGCATTGTCGCGCGTGAACAGCACGCCGGATTCAAAAACGATGTGTGGGAGTCTAACTTGCAAAGCATGACCAAAGTCGCTGAGCTTCTTCTTCCGATTCCCAACGAGGTTCTCATCCTTGACCGCACAGCATTCGCACCCACACATTGGTTCCCAGACAGCACAGGACCTCTTTTCAACCCCAACGAGGGTAAACCGTCACCTGTGCCTGAAGTCATCAATTCTACGGACGCAATGGAGCTGTACGAAAATGCTGTTCATAATAGGAGAAGGCGTGCCGAGTGGGAGATGGACTTTTCCTCTACATACATGCTGCATGCCTTTGCATTGAGCCACTTCGAGAACGTCGTCACCCCTAAGGTCATCATGAGTAGAACCAGCAACTTTGGGATCGCAACCTACGACGTTGTTAAACATATGATAGATATTGGCTACGTCAACGGCGACGAAGAGCAGGGTTCGTCCGAGGACTAGAGGGATCGCCATTGCGAAATGCATCTGAGATGGGAGAGCTTGTTCTTATGTAGGTCTCGGACTACACATCTTTTCCATATATCACTTTCTCATACTATACCTAGATATACCCCCTTTTTTAGAATTCCATTGGAGACACACTAGACATCTTGTAGTCCTCTAACCGGGTCAAGCCAATCATAAACATTCATCCAGACAGAATCCACATTTCGCTGCTATTCTGGAAATATCCACTAGTGTTTCACGGCCTTCCTAATCATCAATGGCTGTTCGTGGATCGATCCGCCGTAAGGTCGGAAGTCGACCTTGAATATTTCTACATCTTCGAAGCCAAATTTCTGGTATAAGCGGTAGCCGGCAATACTAGACTCCAGGTATATAGGGAGTCCAAGTTCTTCTGCTTTCTTTATTCCCCAATTTAAAAGAAGACTACCCGCTCCACGCCCCTGGAACTCTGGGTCAGTGTGAAGCAAGTGAAGATCTATCAGAGCCGTTAGATAAGCTCTTGTTAGATTGTATAATGTCAACACTAACAAATGTGTGGCTTCTTGCCCATAATTGCTTCTTTCCTCTCGGCCATGCCACCAAAGAACAGTTGACATGCCTCGACGTTTCTGCCAGGTCCGAACGTCAAAGGGCGGGCGGAAGCAGGCACCGATGCGGATGTTTCGAAGACATGCCATTTCGCGAACGCGACCATTTTACCCGCCGCTTCGTCATAAGCCTGGAGGTAGCATACTGTCGGGTCGTCCTGTCTTTGTTTGACTAGTTGCTGGGATCTTTGCTGCAAGGCATCGGGAGGGAAGGGGCCTGGCGCGAGCATGGGACCGAGAGCATTGTCTTTGTAAGCTAAAGTCTCTATCTCGCATGCTCGGAGAACCTCTTCATCTGATACTTGGCGTATTATTAAAGACATTGTGGCTGAGTGGTGAATGTTGCCGACCTTGCGTACTAACCGGGAAGTACACCTAGGACATTGAATTGAACAGCTGCGACTGTATCTTATACATTGGGCCGAGGAAAGCTAGAGGAAATCCTTGCAACTAGTTTGTGCATGCCAAGGCCACCTTCAGCCGAGGATCATATGTACAGATGCCCGGAAGGATTTGCGAAAAGGGCGCGTCCAGAAGGGACGCCCTTTGAAGTACCTGGACGCCTGACCAATGAGCTGGTCTTAGGCCCAAACCGAGCACTAATGCCAAGTAATAAAGACGCTGCACTAAGCGCCTTTCGTTTATTGTAGAAGACAACAGATTTAAATTATCAGATGGTTTATCGAATTAATCTTAAGCCCTTACTCGTCGCAGCAAGGCTTACACTCGTTGACCTTGCCATTTCCTTCATCTCTTCCTTCCCAACTGGCTGCTTGTCCACCTCCACTTCACAAAAGAGCGCAGCAAGGAATGAGCTTTTCCAAAGACGATCTGGCTCAACACCACGGCTGTCAATCGCAACCAGTATGAGAAATATACCGCTCAAGAAAATCTCCATGGCTGGGAAACTGATCCAAGCCCATCGCACGTAGACACATGTTGTATTGACCCACATCTCCCCTTCAGCGAGATAGGGCATCCATTCTGGCCGTTTTTCTGGGAAATCAGGATTGCCGTTTGTTCGAATCACCGAGGTCATTGATGTTGCGAGGCTACTCATTCGCTTATCGATGGTGCTGAGTGTTATATTGCCGTCTTCGAAGAGAACACGCAAGTGAACAGGACCCACTACTGCTGAATGGTGACCCATGGTGAGATTCTGCTGATCAAAGACCCCTTCCAAGGTTTCGGTGATAGTCCTGTATGCGAAGCTGCCAACAAGCCAAACGCAGTCCATTGGAAAATATGACCACTTCCATCCTGCACTTGGATTTGTGTAGCCAGTTTGATTGACATAAGTGGCATCGTCGCTGTGTTGCATGAACTTGTACATGCCGGGTGCTTCGCTGTCAGAGCCTTCACATGATTCCCGTCTGCCATTTCGTATGGTGTAGTTCGTAGTCATCCCATGCGACCACTCAAATACCATATTGGTGAAATTGGAATCAGACATGGGTGGTTGCTGGAACTGTGAATTTACTGATCTAAGTTGGACTTGATCCAGCGGCTGCTCTGCCAGTATCGCGTCGTTGACCGTGGCTGCATAAGTGTTGATGGTTGGGAATAACGAACAATTGGCTGCTCTCCATTCCGTTATAGTTCCGGATGATCTGAAAAGAAAGTACACAACGAAAGACTCCATTTCGGTTGAAGGGAGCCATGAACGAATGACGACCCCTCCCTCACCCTCTCGATTCCACTCCATAGTTTCGTTATAATCGTAGTCAAGCGCCAGGTATGTGGTAGTGGAGTTCGTCGGTGCCTGGGTCTCGTTCACGATACGGATGCTTGAGGAGATGTCGACACAAGAGTGGTTGAATGCTAGGGTAGAGAATGATGCGTTACCATTGTCCGAGAAAGTGCAATTGCCACTGCTACAGCCGGAGGAAAGCAAGTTGGTCAAATCGCCAGTGAGTCGAAGTAAGCCAACGTTGATCGCTGCTGCCATTGGCGCAAACTCAACTGGCACATTGTTTTGAAACGTACCTCCTGTGCGGCTGTAGGAGTTTACCCTTGATATGTTGACTACGGCAGCTGGGTCTTTCTGGAGGCAGTCCTGGAATTGTACAAGTTGTTGCGAGAAGAAGCCGACCAGAGAGGACATGATCGTGATCACTGCACCGATGGCAGCAAGATAGCTTACGAACGTCAATTGCGTTCAATATAGTGCAGACTGGGGAGTACATACTATGTTCTCGTTGGCCTGGAGTGATATAATAGATTGAGCGAGCCCCAAGAACCGTGACTAGCTGAGTCCAATCGCTCCATATGATCCAGTCTCTTGACCTTTCGATACCAGTTCCATTTGCACTGGCCGATGCCTGCCATCGATATCAGATTGAGTGCTCTTCAATTCGCCAATTAAAATTTACCTTCTGTTAGGACCATGCCGACGCAACTTCTCATGAGTAGGGAGAACAATGATATGATCGAGTTGATAGTGACTAGTTGAGGCCATTGAGGCAGAGGTCTGCTCTGATGCGCTAGGAGTGTCGCAATAAGCCCAGCAAGCCCAAGAATTGAGACGACAAGACTCAATGCCTCAGCCGTCCAGCTCTGATCCCAGATATTTTTGAAGATATTGCCACCTTTCTTCGAATCGAAGCCACTGTGACCTGGTTTTGTCGGTGATAGCTTTTTTGGCTAGGTGTCGGACTTACTGCTTCTCGTCGTCTCGGTGTCGATGGGCTTTTGAGCTGCATCTGATTTTGCGCCGCTCACAGGAAGCAACTCAATATAGGTGGTGCGCTCTGCCCCTTCGCTCGGTTCGGTGCTTCTAGCGCTGAGAAGTGGACGCGCTGATGGCTCGCTTTGCTCCATTGGAGTACCTGTCAAACTGACGGCTATGGGAACGCATAGCAGGCGCTGAGCATCCTAGGTATTTATCCTCGGCGCTATAAGCCGACAGACTGGGCAATGTTTGACACGCAAGGAGGCTGAAAATATACACGAGAGCCTCATTGGTCGCCAGCATGTGCGGACAGGCCCTGTGTACGTGAGATAAACGCTGCTCACCGCACCTCGAAGCAGTGGTGGGGAAATTCAGGCTCCCAGTTTCAATTTCGGATTGGACTGCATTGCGGAAGGGGCGAAACAGGACCAAACAAAGCCTTTATTCCCAGCCTGCAGATGGCCACCTATGTTTCCGACCATCTGGTGGATATCCACACAATCTATGCTCTTCACTCTCATGTTGCAATTGATCTGACGTGAGTTCTTCAAGGGCATGCAGGCATGATCGAGAAAGTAAGACGGGGCGGTGCTGGGCACTCGATGCGGCGGCCAAGCACAGCCACAGACACGGCCTCGTAAGGCCGCCTTCACAGCATGCCAGCATTAGTAATGTCGTTCTACTTCAATCTGTTGCAAATACGCTATTCTACTCTCCGTATGGCAAAGCTTGTTCACGCCTTAGCTCTTCTCCACGCTAGATGTGTAACTCTATAAAAATTCCCAATCAAACGTATTTCGCAACCGAGTCTGTCACTGCGAGACTCAAATGGAGAGGAAACTGACGTTGCCGAGGACCACAGGTGCAACCTTACCTTCTACCTTCCCTCTCATAGCACTAAGTAGGAAAACATGAAGCCTAGATCTTGATGGTATTGATACCGAGTAATTAGCATTCAAGTCATGGAGAGTTCTTTCCAAACAGCTCGCAGAATATTTTCATGTATTGACGAAGGATTCCCGCCAGGTGAGCTTGCATTGAGACCAACCATCTTGGGCTGCTCTTGGGGCCAAATCACTCTTAGCTTACTGGTGCACAACGGTTAGTGGTATTTCAACCCACCGATGATTTCAGGATGGTATTTTTGCAAATGCGCCTGGCACAGACCATTCCTCCGAATCTTCCATGGAAGATGCAAGGTGGCTGTAAAGTGCAAAACTAATTGTCGGCAGAAGGTTCCACCTCTGCTCCAATTATAAGTTTAGTGCGTAGTGTGTATTGCACAGTCACTCTTGTGACGTACTGGCATGAGTTTGTCAATATGCCCCTTTGCTATGGTTTGACTAGAACATACCATCCCAATAAGCGGGGGAATCATTTAACTCCACGCGTCCTCAATTGCTTCTTCATCTGTTTGGATAGCAGATAGTGATATGCTCTCTATTTCAAGTGACGAATACTCCGACGCCTCTTGGTCAGGGTGACGTGGACATGCTGAAGGGATTTTGACTCCATGGTATGGGAAAGCTGCAGCTTCCTCACGCCACATGATTGCTCTGATCGCATTCTGAACTATATCGACGATGGAAGGACTATGTTGAGTTGAGTGTAGATAGAGTTTACTTGTTCTGATCCGGTGAAGCCCAGCATCTACCTCGGCACCGCCTTGACACCGCATTGTATCCAACGGTCTGCCGTAATCTGGAGCGGAGGGTGTGATGGCTCCACAATAGTGGATAGGACACAAGAGAATCAGACACCGGAAGAAATGAATTAGACTCAAAAATGCCTTGCGCTTCATTTTGATAGTATTGCGCGCTCTTGACTATATATCCTGTTTTTCAAGTATCTTCTTGTACTTTAAGGTGTCATTAAGAGATTTCTTGGTTTTGTTGCTAGAATTCCTATATTGAAGTAGAATTCTAATGCCGCAAAGTACGGAGGTTCGGTAATTGCTAGCGACTTTGATGAGGTGTGGCCAATGTTGAGTCCCGGGTATTCCTTCCTGAACGTCACCGGTTCAGCGTGCATCAGTTCTGGTCAGTAAGGCAGGGCTGGGCAGGGGATGACCTGGTCCTAAATTGGATTCTAGGATTCAGTAGCTCAGAAGGCAGGATACGGTAAGAGTTGTATCCGTGCGCGCAGTGCATGATAGATGTTATTAGCCTCAACAGGCCATGGTGATTAGTGCCAGCACCCTGTTGAGTATTTTCTTATTCTGATATGACGTAGGTGTACATCTGTGTAAGGTCGAGCGCTATGCTGGATGGGGTAATTATCCGCCTTGTGTGCGTAAAGAGCAATTACAAGCCCAGGGCCAGGGCCAAGGTCGCTAATTAGTGTCGCGGTGTGGGAGATCTACGATTCCACGCCGTGCGAAGGAAATCACGATCAACCCCATCGTAGCAGCACCCTGAACCAAACTCGCTTGGGATATTCTTTATCAAACAATGCCGCAAAATAGAGTGCCTGCCAGCTGTGTATGCACGACTATTATTCAACGAACAGGTTAGATGTCATATAGAGCAAACAAATCGAAAGTTTGGTGAGCATGGATACAGTTCACTCGCACTGTTGCCCGGGAGTATGGTGCCATCTTGACCATCGCATACAATATCGTACCAAGTCAAAGCTTTATTTCCATAATGCATTGTCACCTAGGATGCCTGCGGTATGGCCAGTGCTACGATACCCTCAACAAGCATCGCTAGGACTTACTTGCAGAATTGGTGCTTTCTCACTACGCTGTAGCCTTGACAATCTACCCTTCTAGGTTTATGTGCGTTCATTCTTGCTCTTGCGATCGTGTATAAGTACCACCTGCTCTGGCATCCTAAGTTCAAACATTCCACCATCAGCACTTCGTCATCAACAGCAACGATAACAACAACTCTCACACTTTAATCAATCTCAGCAGGAACCTTCTGAACCCTCTTTCCACCCCACAAACAACCCATCAACAATCAGTCAAGATGTACACCAAGGTCATTGTCCTCGCTCTCGCCGCCCTCGCCGTTGCCGGCCCCAGCCACATCGCTCGCCAGGTCAAGGAGGACCAGAGCAAGAACGAGAACACGAAGATGTTCAACAAGGACGCTAGCTGCGGCAAGAACAGCCAGGTCTACTGCTGCAACACCGAGACCGCCGACAAATTGACTGGAAAGGGAACGCTTCCCATCAACGCCGACGTTGCCGACATCCAGAGTCTTCTCGGCCAGTGCAACGAGATCAAGGTCGCCCTTGTTCCTGTGGACGTCCTCAAGAAGGCCTGCTCCCAGGAGACTGTTTGCTGCGGTACCACCAAGCAGCAGGTAAGACATCCACCGCTACCCAATCTTGAAGCTATATTTACTAACAATGACATTCTAGGGTGTTGCTAACTTCGGCTGCACCACTGTCCACACCTAGATACGCATATATAGAGCAGCATTCTCTGGGAAGGAGGTAATCGAGGGTATTTGCAGGAGTAGAAGGATATAGACCGTAGACTTGCTTTTCTCATAATAGTGCTCTGTAGGCCTTTAGCTTGCCATGATATAATCTTATTGAGCACTTTTACATCCTGTCTTTCGCCTTCATCCCATGATTAAAACGGAGCCGCCTTAGTAGCCCTAGCATTAGATGCAAAAGTCTCTGCTTCAATGGCCTACGAAAAGTCGTGGAAACAGCTTCGATGATGTGGTATTAACATGATAGCTATTACAAGCCCAATATAGAATTTCGGAATAATATCATCGCTTCTTGTAGCAAATGAATGTATTCCTACAAGATACTCTTCATTGAGTGTTCTTACAGAAAAGATAGGCTAACGAAGCAGCAAACGCCGTACTTCGGCGATCTTCGTGCGAAACGTGGATCAAGCTCGGGATATTAGCTAATTAGCGTCCGGATCTCTCTGCACCACAGGTCATCATTTCGCAACTCCCCGCATTTGGCACACTGTTATGACGATACCAGCTTTTTTGTTCTTGCTTAAAAATCCTTAGAACATGGATTTACTGGAGAAATAATCTTTTTTTTATACACGATGGCATTCTGCGCGACAAAACGGCTACCCTGCCCAGCACTAGGAAGACCAGTATCGGATGTGAGATGGCCCCAAACTTCATGTCACGGCGCGGAGCCGCGGTAAGATCTAGTTAGCGGCATTTAAAAAAACGGGACAGCCACGCGCGACAAGTCTGGGGTGCATTGGTGACGTTTTTCCCCTGTGCCAAACGATGCTGGCTTCTTGCGGGTCTGTTTTAACGCGTCCATCCTTTGCGCGAAGCTTTTTTTCCTGTCCTCATCTTGCTTGGCTCTGCTACATCGCGCCTACTGTTGAACGCCTCCAGATCCCTTGAGAGTCGTGGGCCTAGTTAGGAGTCTCACCGCCGTCTGCTCCGCTTCCGCCTCCGCCTTTGCTACACCGGAACTTCGTACAGAGAGCTATATCTCATCTTCACAATGCCGATATGGGACCCCCTTGTCCCTGCTGAACGTGGCATTCAGCGCTTTCTGGCGCGCCTCCCTCCATCCGTTAGTCATTGGCTCGGGTATCGATCAAAAACCCTACCTCCATCCCGCACATGGCTGGTCTGCGTGTGGGGTTTCATCGGCGCTTTTTGCGGATTGAGCACTATCTTGGCTATCTTCGGGCATACAGATTACTTCAAAAGTCGTGCTGTGCCACCTATAGTTGCTTCATTCGTAAGTCATGCTTTGCTGTTTTGTTTTGTATAGCTGGAGCTCTATGGATACAAAGTAAAGAATGGTGCTGACCATAATTTGGTGACAGGGTGCCTCAGCAATCCTCTGCTACGGCGCCATCGACGTTCCCCTCGCCCAGCCACGCTCTCTAGTCTTTGGCCACTTCTTCAGCGGTCTGATCGGCGTCATCATTGCCACAATCTTCCAATTTGACCTTGAAGCCGAGCCTTTTCCTCCTCTGCAATGGCTCGCAGCTTCACTCGCAACAGCTATTGCATTGGTTGTAATGCATCTAACGAAGACGACGCATCCGCCAGCAGGTGCGACAGCGCTTCTTCCCTGCGTTGATGCGCATATTTGGGCTCTCAGGTGGTATTACCTGCCTGTGTTGCTGCTTAGTTCGACTGTAGTGCTGGTAAGCGCAGTCCTGCTCATGAATGTGCAGAGACAGTATCCAAAGTTCTGGGTTGCGCAGATTCCGCCGCCATCAGCTACAGAAAACAAGGAGAAGAGCATTGAGGAAAAGAAGAGTGAAGGGTCTGAGGGCAGCAGCGCCCGAGACACACTGCAAGACATGGAAAGGGGACCGTTGTGATCGATGAGCTGATGTGTTTATGTTTTGTTTTCATTTCTCAATACAGGGCCATCCCTAACTTGTTTTTCGTGCATAAAACAACGTCGCTTAACCAGGCATAAGAAGTAAAAAAAATCCAAAGAATGTTGTTTCCATCGAGGAAGAAATGCAAAATCGCCGATTCATCATGCGTAATTCGTAAGCCAGCTGTTTTGCACTCATTCGTGATAGCGATGACATTCTAGAATGGCGTTTGCTGCTGCGGAACAAAGATTTAATATGATGACGGAACTCCTTCTCGTCATTTCTAGCGTGCACAACTGATTGAGTGGTGACAGAAGTGAAACACAAGCACAAGAGCACTGTAGCGTGAGAATATAGGGATATTAGGATGATGCAGGGATGCTCCGCTTTGCCATGGAATCTCCAGGAAATGCAGGGAACTTTGAGAAGAAGAAAGCAAAGCGAAAGCTAGCGCTGGAGAGCAGGCACCGTTGGAAAAATCAATTTAGATTTGGTAGAGCATAGAGAGTGGCAAATGTGCTTTTATGCTTTCGGGGGATAAAGACGCGAAGAGGAAAAAAGTTGTTTTGTGGCTCAACAAATGCAAGAACCCTGTTTGGGTTGGCTGAGTCCGGTTTGGGAGACTGGTATTTTACTTCTTTCGGCCAGATGTTGCTTTTCCTCGGTCCCTTTTTTCTTTCTTCAGAATCAAAGCAGTTCTTGGAAAAGTCACGGCGATAAGAGACGTATCCAAAGCTATAAGCAGCAATGAAGGATTTCCTGTGGCGCTGCAGAGTTCGCAAATAAGATACGGTGGAGAATCGCATATATCTCGCCTCCAAAGTGCATGACTGAGATTGTTTAGAGCTAAGCAAGGCAGTGCTACTTCTTCCAAGAATTAATCGCTATTCATGTTTATCCAAGAACGCCTACACGATATGTGAGCGTACTAGGCTTGTCAGAAGTGCTGTATCAATTCCAGGCCCAATCGACTCTCATGAACTGACGAAAGCCGCTTAGAACCAGAGCCAAAATGAACCAAAACGAAAGTGGCATGTTTCCAGAACGCCACAGTACGCAGAAGCTCATGACGCACATGGACAGAGCCCGCAGGGTCTGATTTGAAGGTCTTTCGTTTCCGTGTGTAAGAGTGGTCGACACAGAGGGATGCAGACACATGCACAGACCCCAGCGGTCGTATCTCGGGTCAGACTTGCCGGATGTAGAGAGTCAAGCATCGTATCGAAAGTTTGGAGCAGCACGAGTGGCGAAATACACGGGCAGACACGAGATGTAGCAGCACTAAGGGTCTTCCAGTGCTAGTCTGATGCTAAATGGAGCGAATGAGCTAGTAGTTATGCCGAGGTGGGTACACATATACATTGTGCTCCGCCGTATAGACCGAAAGGGTTGATATCGTGGGTTAGTTTGGTGGCAACGCGACATTGGAGCCTTGTACAGTATGGATGTACACTGTGGTACACAGCCACGCCGATCAAACTTTGCGGGATACTGTACGAAAGGTGAGAGTATGTCAAGCTGGTTACAATTACCTCACAAGGGAAAGAGTCTGTACGGCCTCTATGAAAAGCACTGGATGACAGGTTGGATCGTGGCATGGGTGGAAGAGGCGCACAGAGACAAACCGTGACGCAGGGAAGATAGGCTATGTGTGGACAAGGCGAGGCTGAGCGTAATGGGGGATGAATTAGCGGCGGCACGTCAAGAGGGGCAGGGCTGCATTCGGAAAGCCGTCAGCGTTCTTGGCTTGCACATCACACTTCCACGCTTGGAACCGCCGTCTGAACAGCCAACCACCAGCGTCATACTTGTTCCTCTCAGCCGTGGTTTGTCGCACATTCTGCTCTTGTCTCATCAGCGGCTGTTACTCTCTCGCCACCATCCTTTCGCTGGACCGCAAAGCAAAAGGGGCCGCGGAGCAAAAGACGACATGGCAATCAATTGGGTACAACGGACGCATATAAGAGTCGGATAACCGCATGGGGCTTGCACGACGTCTACCAACTACAGCAAAGTACCCTCAAAGCCGGTTTTTGGATTTCGAAACCCTGGTGTTTGCTCGTTTGCGGCCATCTCGAAGATCGCTCGTATGGCTCCGTGTCAAGTCATGGCAGACGCCATCGAGGTGACATCGATGCGGACTACAGCCCGGAGGTAACAAATTGCTGGCGCATCCGTTTTGAGAGGCGAAGCTGCTATAGCTCGTAGAGCACAAGAGATTTCCAGCTTGGGACGAGTTAGGTGATAGTCAAGAGTGAGAGAGAGTGGGCGGGAACGAATACGAGCCAGCCTTGGCCTAGTGCCTCTGCAACAAACGGGTATACTTCGATGACTTCACTGTGATCGTCAGCCTCTCGGTAAATGACTAGCTAACTTGACGATCATGGGGCGACCGGCCCATCGGCGTCATTGCCAGGGACCATATGTTAATTTGCTCAAAGGGCTAAGGATAGCTGGGTTAGGCCCTCGTGTGCTGCATTACCCTGTCTGCAAACGCCGTGGGCAAAACTTTGTGCTATGGTCGTGTAGCAGTTCTCATTTCTGTCTCTCTTCTCCGACGTGCTGTATCTCTCTCCCCTGATGAAAGCGCTTTCACCCTTCAGTTTACCTGATATTCCGCCCACCCGTCTAAGTATCACCAGGTTTGACATTCTTCCATCCCTGCCTTGAGCCGGCCAAGTATGCCTTCTTCCCTGGCATGGTGGCGCATTGCTGCCATGGCTACTCTTGCGACACAGGCCATG
Source organism: Curvularia lunata (assembly GCA_005212705.1). Classification (NCBI taxonomy): domain Eukaryota; kingdom Fungi; phylum Ascomycota; class Dothideomycetes; order Pleosporales; family Pleosporaceae; genus Curvularia; species Curvularia lunata. Next base: position 16,829 of record PELC01000063.1, on the reverse strand, counting down.
GCTCAACAGTGCTGTAAGCTCTTCTCAAGCATTGCGCATGAGGCGTAACTAATCGATGGCAGACTATCCTAATGGCAGCAAGGCCCCAGACACAGAGAAGGCCTGCTCCTCCGCAAAGGGCTCGGCCTGTTGTCCGGAGAATTGGGAATGTCTCGATAACGGCCTTTGTCACTATCCTCCCGACAATATCTACGGCAGGTACAGCTGCACAGACAAGGATTGGAATTCCGATGGCTGCCCCTCTAACCTGTGCACTTACGGTAAGGCTGCTGATTGAGCTTTCCGAATATTACTTACAAGTACTAGGTCTCAAAGCTGGCGGTGGTGAGTCGATAACGCAATGCTCCAACCACGGCAACCAGTGGTGTTGCAACGCAGACGCTGTGCATGTAAACTGCTGCCAGGAATCTCCAGCACCGCGACCATTTTTCGCCCTGCAAAATCCAGCAGCATACGCCACTATTGGCTCCATGACAGCGTCGACCGCACCAAATCTAGCGAGCGTCACTGGTGAAGCGAGTGGGAGTGGCTCTGGAAATCAACCTTCCACATCACCAACGCCTGCGTCGCAATCCTCAGATGCTCAGTCGTCGTCCAATTCTCCAGAGTCCGCTAATCCGTCACCATCATCTAATTCTCCCTCACTCCCAACATCCCGTGATCCAGCCCAAAGTACACAGTCGGGTTCAGCTGCTAGGCCCTTTACATCTGTGTTTCTCAGTGCTTCATCCGGTTCCACGGGAATCGTCAGTGTGCCAATCACGAGCGTCGTCACACCGACTTCGGATGTCACTTCTCAGAGCACTGATGGCAGCAAAGGTGGCGGATCAGACTCGAATCTCGGTTTGATCATTGGCTGCGCCGTGGGCATTCCTCTAGGCATCATCTTGATCGCCTTCATCCTCTGGTTGCTGCGAAGGCGACAGCGAAAACCTAACCCCTACGAAACCGCGAACGCAGACGACGGCAGCACAGATTCTGGGGACCGCACCGCCGGCAAGCTCAACAAAGAGCAAGCTTTCCGTCATTCTGGGCCCCCCGCCAGCGAACTAGACGGGAATCCGGTGGGCGCTGGACGACCAATTTCCACCATTCTAGGTCACGCCGAGCTGGAATCAGGTAATGGATTTAAGCCTGGACACAGCACGCCGTATACACCAGACGCTGTCGGCATCGGGGGTGGCAATGTCCATCCGGACCGAAACACTTGGGACAGCGTGCCACCCCAGTACTCGCCAGGACGACATCACGAGCCGTACAGTTATCCAGAGATGAGTGAACTGGCAGATACAAGTGTAGCGCCAGTTCTCAACGAGAAAGACGAGCAGTACTCTGGACACAGAGGAACGCAATCAGTGACAGGGACGCCGACTGTGACGGCCCCAGCTGAGCATGTGTAACAGCAAGTGCAGCGGTGAATAAAGTAGTTAGATATGGCGTTTTGATCAAAAGGAATACGGATACACGGCACGATGCAGGACGGTGATTTTGCCGTTTCTTTGTAGATAATAGGGAAATACCCGGTACGATATACACATATGATGAGTGGGTATCCGTACCTTCGGAGAGTAACGAAGATACCGCTGCGCATACACGACAGCTAGAATTGATATAATTGCCTAAATTGTTCGCATAAGCACCCGAAATCGTGCACGTGACGTGAACCAGAATGCATGTGAAGGATGCGGTGTGGGTGGATCCGGGGGGAATGGGGCGAGCGAGTCATGTCGCTCGGCCCTGTCGTCAGCCCTTCCGCCCTCCACGGCCGCTCGATGAGACTGCCAGATAACCGTGTCGCATCCGCTGTTACTCGCCAGTCTCTGGCTCTCTTCACACCTCATGTTGCATTCCAAGATATTGCACCATTCAGCACGCTTCAGTGACAATGGAACGTCTGCCCGATGAACTTGTGCTCCATGTCATCTCATGTATGTGCCCCGAGATACATGCACCAGGAACAAGCCCCACTCTGACCGTCCATCCCTCCAGATCTCGAACCCTTTGAAATTGCCAACCTCCAGCTTGTGTCCCGCCACTTCCTTGGCCTTTGCCGTGATGACAGTCTCTGGAGGTCACTATGCTTCTCGCATTCCGCTGCTGAGCGCCGACGCCGACGTCTTGAGTTATCAGCTGACATCGATCCGCGGCTCGCTGAGCTGATTCGCGCCGCCGATACACTCTCGAATGCATTCGACACCTCGTCGCACAGTGCCAATGAACCGAATGCCGAGGCACAGCAGCAGAGCGATAGGGAAAGGAGGCGACAGGTCTTGATCGCCAATTGGGACCCAAGCTACCCCGAGGAGAAAGTCAATTGGTACCAGGACTTTATACAAAGGCACGCGGAGCAGAACATCGGCTGGTTCCAAGATGCGGGTGATGGGCGTCTAGACGAAGGCCATGTCAGGAGAGATGCGACAGGCGCAGGAATACTGTTTGACAGCGATGGGCTGGCAGACAAGCTCGTCGCGCCCCTCGACGATGGCAGCATATGGATATGGGACGCTTCTGCAAGTAGCGACCGACAGGGCAAGCTCTTGGCCAAGAGCGATATTGGCCTGCTCCCAGGCAAGGATTCCGACTTGGACTTTGATACCAGAGTCGCCCAAAGCCAGGCCATCATGACAGAGACGGGCGCTGTCGAGTGCGTAAGCATCGATAGCAAGCTAAATAAGGGCTTCTTTGCGGTCCAGAACATGTTGAACGAAGTCGATCTCAATACTTTGAAAGTCGTCTCAAGGACTCCGTATCCTTTTCCCATTACTGCTCTATCCGAAGCTCACCACCGAACGCCCCTCACGGTCGGGACAAACTGGACTCTGCATCTTCACGATACTCGAAAGCCTCCCCAACCCGCATCCCTGGTCAGATGTGAACTCATTGCTGGCTCGACTGACGCTTCTTTCTCGCGGCTCGAGACAGGCGACTTTGGCGGCCATGTGTCACTCTCACAACCAGGCGCACTCTCAATTCTGCACCTGCCTACAGCGCGCGAGTGGGACGGCAATGGAGACATTTGGGTTGGCGGCCGCTTCACCAGCATGCTAAACTTTGACCGCAGATACTTTCCTCGGCTCCGCGGTACTGTCCACTCTGGTGCCCGCCTTTCTTGCATTACGGCAATACCATATCCATTTGTGTCGCAAGAACTTCGCCTTGGACAGGCATATCCCTTGCCCGCATCACTGCGCGAGGTCAAGTCCCTTCCCGGGCATACTCTAATCGCAGCAGGCGAATACAAAGGCAAAGGCTCCCTTGAGCTATACGGCCTATCAAGTGAGCCGTCACTATCAATCAACTCTAGCGATAGCCGCACAACAAGCAACAGAAAGGCATATTATCAAAATAGGCAGACAGCTAGTAGCTCGAAATTGCTTTCTGTTGCACCGCACGGCACGCGACTGGTCTTCTCTGACGGCGACGGCAACGTGAAGTGGGTCGAGCGTGACGGCTCAACGCCCGTCCGCCACTTCAACATCAACGATTTCCAACGCGCCCCCTCGGATCCTGCACAACATGCTCAGCTTGTCAGCGCGCAGCCAGATACTGAAGCCGGTTGGGGCGACATTGTCCAAAAGATTCTGCCAACCATAAATCCATCTCTGGTTTCGCGTCCCTGTCTCTCGTCAAACGCAGTGCTTGGTCTTGACAATCTGATTGTATGGACTGGGGATGGTAAGTTGGGTATGTTGGGCTTTGGACACGATTCGCCGTTTGAAAGAGATGTATTTGAAGATGCGCTGGAGGAGCAGGGGGTTGATGTTAGTGAGAAGGTCAGGGAGAGGGAGTACAGTGCTGAGATGAGGAGAGCGCTGGAACACCAGGCGAGGGAATTGAGGTGGCTGAGGGGGTACGGATTGTAGGCTGAGAGTAGCTGGAGTCTTGTCGAATCCCAACTAGTATCGTAGCAGCATCTTGCGAGAAACAAAACCCGTGCCTCGCTTGGGCAAAAGTGCAGTACCATCAGTACGGTTCTAGTCGAAGTAGTCTGGGTTGACCACGGCATGTAGCGGGCTGTCCAATTAGCGCGGACGCTCGCTCCCCGCATGACGCGCGATCACAAGACACCGCGTCTGGGTGCCGTCTATCACATTTCTTCTTGTTGTTCGCTACAAGCATTCAGCCATATGTCCACGGCCTCCAACACATCAAGATGTCCTGCTTATTTCCATTGTGCTTGATATCTCGGTTATACGGCACGTTAAGCACCGAGCCAAGACGTGTGTCTTAGGACGTGCTTGTCTGTAAAACGCGTCATTCCTTTGTGACTTTTACATGCGGTCTTTGATTTCATCACATCGGACGAATGAGGCGCTCCCTACAACGTGCCAGACGAGGTGATTATGTTTCTACAGATACATTCCAACCCCCAGACTAATATCTCCAGGATGGCTGGCCCTACCCCTCGGCAGACACCCCGCTCGCTTTCGATCCATTCCCTTCCTTCTGCAATCTTCAGCCATTTCACCAAATGAAAAGTCCTCGAAAGATGGAGCTCACAACGAAACCAAAGAAGAACGCAGCAAGTTCGCCCGGAGCGTCCTGGAAGGAAGTACCGTTGCTCTGATATCGCTGTTTGGACTAGGCCTGGGCGGCTACGCTTACAGCATGTTCTACAAAAGAACTGTGGGGAAGAAGATTGAGAATGCCTTTGCTACAGGCTATAGTTCCCAAGAGCGAGTTGCACTGGGCCGCGTCGCATATGGCACGGAACCAGACAAGATACGTGAGATTGTAGAACGGGAATACTGGGTCCCAAGAGTCGAGCAGCAGGACATTGACAACATTGTCAATGGGAAAACAAGAGGGAGATACTACCTCATCATTGGAGAGCGGGGTACCGGCAAGCGAGCGCTGCTTTTAGAAGCCATGAGAAAGGTCAACGGCGATGGCATTGCTATGCTCGAGGCCCACAACGATTTGGAAGTGTTTCGCACGCGGCTTGGCAAAGCTATTGATTACGAGTTCCACGAAGATTACATTGGTGGCTTGTTCAGTATTCGGGGCCCAAGGGACAGCTCCCCGCTCTTGGATATTGAAAGGGCACTCAACCAGCTGGAGAAGGTAGCCTTGTCGATGAGAAAGCGGCGTGGGAAACCGCTGCTCATGATCATCAACAACATCCACTTGTTCAAGGACGACGGGCCAGGCAGGGATCTGTTGGAAATTCTGCAGCAGCGAGCGGAGATTTGGTCTGGCAATGAGCTAGTCACCACTGTCTTTACATCTGACGAGTTCTGGACGCTCGAGCGCCTCACACCGCATGCAACCAATATGAGTGTCATGAGCATCAGAGACGTGCGCAAGGACGTCGTCACCAAGGCACTCAAGCAATACCGAGCTCGCTACCACAATGAGGACACGCCACAGGGCATACTCGACGAAGTCTTCGCCAAGGTCGGCGGTCGCCTCATCTTCTTGAACCAAGTCGCCAAATCCCAGGACATGCTGGAGACGTGCCGACAAATCAACCGACGAGAAAAATCCTGGTTCCTCAACAATTGCTGGATTCTCGGCGACTCCATGGACGATGATGTAGAAGAACAGCAAAAATACTGTGCTGCAGCCATTATCCTAGCACGCGCCCTTGTCCTTCGGGAAAAGGTTCCATCGCCCGATTCTGATGACGAGGAATTCACACTGCCCGAGATTCCACTGCATGAAGCGCGACAAATCATCACGCGAGCAGACTTTGTGCATCCTTTTGATCACATCAACGTTGTGCATATCGATGCGCACGGCATGGTTCGCGCTGACTCGGTGCCCATGCAGAACGCGTTCCGGGAAGTCGTGCAGCAGCCTGGGTTCGAGGAGCATCTGAAGGCGACGCTGAATCGGCTGGATGAGCTGGAGAGTCTGGCGAGGACGAGGGAAGTCGCGGTCAGGAAGCTGCCGGATAGGAGTGGAGGAATTGTTCCTGTGCAAGAGTACTGCGCGAAGCTGTAGGTGTCGATGGAGTGTAGGTACTGTGTTGTCTAAGGTCTTATGGTATTTTGCATCCACTATGGCTTTTGAGCTGTAGTCAACCAGGTAGAGGAAGAAGTTGCGTAAGCTGCCATCTACCAAGCATTACTGCATAACTGCCTTGAAATCAATTCGAGAATATAGGCCATTGACGACCACTTTCGTCGAGAGTCCTCCATCCATTTACCTTTTTTCAAGACAACACGACAGAGTTGACATGTATCCTGAATGCCTTAGAGGCGAGCAGTGCAATGCGTCGTTTTTTTTTTGGTACAGCTGAAATGCAGCTCTCACGATGCAGATGCAGGAGAAAACAACAGGCATGATATCAAGTCCCACAAGGTACTTGGACTTGGTGAATGACATGAATAGCTAAGGCGGCGAATTCACGACAGCTAGTGCCACGGCATATTCCTTCATCCTCCCATATACACTTTCGAAACTCAAGCCCTCGCTCTCACGTTAAACCTTCCGCATACGAACCGCACAGATGTAAGCGGTAGATTAATTTAGGCAGATACTCCACACGACGGAAAAATAACTCTCGGGTCAGCACTTCAGACGAAACATGCAGAATCCCATCGTAATCAGAAACTCCTGCTCTGAAGTAATATGTACATATCCATACATGCATCCATATAATGTACATGGATTCAGGTACTGTACCAAGGCAGTCTAGCGCCAGGGCAGCCGATCGGCCCCAGGGTCTTTCCTCACATGGATGTGGGGAAAAAGGGAAGGCGGAAAAATACTCCTGCCTAGCCAGTCAAGCGCGACCCTCGGAAAGCCCAGACGTCCGTATTTCCATGCTCCTCATGACCGTCCACGCTCGAAGGGCGCATCTGGCCTCATCCTCTCGTGTTTTTTTTTGCCACATCTCTTGGACATACAGAGAAAGAGATGGGTATCGCTTCTTCTTTGGTCTCCGCTTTCCTTTAACCCTTGCGACGGTTTGACGTTTCGCTACCATGACTGAACCCTCGGAAATGGCCATGTCGCCACAAGGTGCTTACCCCGCGTCTCCATCACCCACCAGCAGCAGCAGCAGCAGCAGCAACACGAGATACAACGATATCGGTGGTAGTCATCGGCGCATTCTATGGCGCCTCTATGTTTCACACACGCTGTCGACATGGAACGCACGCTCGTTTGAGTTTGGCGCTGTCATCTTCCTCGCCGCTATTTTCCCGGGCACCCTCTTCTTCGCCTCGTGTTATGCGCTGTTTCGCGCTGCGGCAGCTGCCGCGCTGGGGTCCTGGGTCGGACACCAGGTTGACTGTAAAGACCGGCTGGTCGTTGTACGACAGAGTATCGTTTGGCAGCGGCTTTCGGTGGCGGCGTCGTGTCTCATGCTCATCTTGATGTTAACAGGTGACGGGCAGAAAGAGAAGGGAATCGCGACATATGTCTTGTTCGTCGGCAGCGTGGTGCTAGCATGTGTTGAGAAACTCGCTTTTGTCGCCAACACAGTATCTGTCGAGCGCGACTGGATTATTGTCGTGGCGGAGAGTCTCAAGGTAGACCGCCAGGCGCTCAACAGCACCATGCGCAGAATCGATCTCGTGTGCAAGCTCATTGCGCCCGTCGGCATTGGGCTCCTCGAAGGCGCATACTCGACCCGACTCGCTATTTGGATTGTTTTCCTGCAAAACGCCATCAGCGTCGTGGTGGAGTACTTTGCCATTGCGCACGTCTACGCAGCCGTGCCTGAACTGGCAAAGGGTAAAAAGGTGCCGAACCCGTCACAGTCTGAAACACCAGGCACGACGGGCATGCGACAGTCCCAGGAAACCCATGATGCCGTGCCAGCAAGAGCCCCTGGTCCTCGCTTTGCGGCTGCTAATAAAATCGCACGGCGGCACCTGGAGCCGTGGAAGAACTACATGCAAAACCCAGCCTTCCTCGCCTCCTTCTCCCTATCCCTCCTCTACCTCACTGTCCTGAGCTTCGCCTCGCAGATGACCACATACCTGCTTTCGCTCGGCTTCACCAGTACACACGTTTCTCTTATGCGCCTGGGCTCCGTCACACTGGAGCTCTGCGCCACCGTCGCCGCACCGTATCTCATGAGTCGAATCAGCGCCGTGCGCGCCGGCCTGTGGTTCATCAACGAGCAAGTCCTTTCCATTGCCCTCGCCATCGGCTTCTGGCTCTGGATCTCCAACAAGCCCATGCTGGCGGGCGGCGCCCTCGTCCTCGGCGTCGCCTTTTCCCGCCTCGGCCTCTGGGGCTTCGATCTCAGCGTCCAGTTTCTCGTTCAGGAAGACGCCCCAGAAGCCTCGCGCGGCTCTTTTTCCGCCATTGAAATGGCACTCCAGAATATCTTCGAACTGGTTTCCTTCGCAACCACAATGGTGTTTTACCGCCCCCAGCAGTTTAGGATTCCCGTTTTCATCAGCGCAGGCGCCATTGTGTCGAGTGCGGCGTGCTTTGCCGGGTTCGTTAGGAGGAAGAGGGGCCATTTGTTGCATACGGATCGGTGTCTGAAGAGAATGGGCAAGACAGGCAGGTACGAAGTTTTGCCGACGATTGAAGAGGAATTTGAGGCCGAGGGCGAGGATATAGGGAGAAGGATATAGATAGAATGAAATCAACAAAAATGCTGTTCTTACATTAACGTGATCCTGTCTTTTCTGATACCAAGTGTGACAGTCATGGTATGTGAAATGGAGTCTGGTGAGTTGAACGACATCCACTTGCCTAGACAATACCTTTACTATCGCTTTCCCCCAAGGCCCGGAACTCGTTACTCTTGTCCCCTGTTTGTAAAAGGAAAAGGCCTTACATATCTAATCAACAGGTTGTTAATGCCAACGAGACAAAACAATTCAAGCCTTTATGCATAGTAGCCCTCTACACACAGGAGTATTATATATGGGTGTTGTTGAAACTACACAAAGATGCTACACAGCACCTGTTTCCTCTATGATGAGCTACAATAGTTGTGTCCTCTGTGCCCAAACGCCGAACCATGCCATGCTATGCAATCAACAATTGAAAAATCAACAATAAAAAGGGGAAGACTATCTTCGTGAAGGAACTCGTGGAGTGGGTGTGGCATCTCTAACGTCTAATGCTGCTACGCCAGTTTCTTCTTCTTCTGCGTCATCGCCGAGTTCTTGCATCGCAGTGGTATCCTCGCCTTCGTCTGCGGCCTCGTCGTCGTCGTCGTCGTCGTCTGCTGAGTCATGGGCGTCTTCGTAGTACTCCTCGCCCTCGGCGTAATCACCGCCTTCTACGCTCTCCATGACAGAGTCGCCCATGCCGGTTTCGTCCATTGAGTCGCGTGACATGTAGCTGCCCTCGAGATCCTCGCCAAGCTCCGATCTTTCGTCTTCGCTGTGGATGCTAGCCGCTTCCGTGTCAACGTCGTCATCGTCGTCTTCGCTGTCAGTGAAGTCGGCGATATCCGGAGGGGGATCGCGCCAGTAGTTGAAGTCGGTGTATGCTTCGCCGCCTGCGGGAACGAGGAGTCCGACAGGAGGGAAGAAGTGATCGACAATCTCGCGCATGCTGGCGTAACCAGTCTTGTAGGAGTTGAGTGACAAGACGTCGAGACTGACTTCGGCGTTGGAGTTGATGGTGAAGATGCGCGTCGAGGGTATGTTGACGGAGCGGTAGGAGAGAGCGTCGGTGAATCGGTTACCAAAGCCAGCGTAAAAGGGCGTTTGGCCCGGGGGCTTGTCGAACAGCTGCATGATATCCCGCAGACAGGCCATTTTGAAGACCTCTGGTTTCCGCAAATAGATCTCTCGACGGAGGGCGGCAATTGTGCGATCTGGACTCATGATGACTGGGCCCTTTGGAAGGCGGTAGTTGTCTTGCACCACTCCATTCAGATAGGCCCTTGTTGTGTCTGCCTGACCGACAGAGCGACTGGTGAGGTAGAAGATATTGTAGCCATTATTGACAATATCAGTGTAGAGTTTAGCAACTCCTTGGTGGGTCCAGTCCCTGCCTATCATGTTCAGGACGTGGCCCAGGGCATCCGACTTGGTAATGGTTCCGTCAATGTCGGAAATGACAATAGGGACATCGTGCTTCCAATAAAACATGTAAGCCTCACACTTTGATCGATTCACGGTGAAGCTCATGGTGTTTGCACCGGGCTTGAGATTCAGGGCTTTTAGTTGGTCACTGGTCAGGCGCAACGTCTTTGCATATGTCTTGGTCTCGTTCTTGCGCGCCTCGGGCGAGTGTGGCGCAGACATACCAAGAGCACTATCTGAGTCTCTGCGGACTTGAGGGAACTGGGCCGTGTCATCGCTGCGGCCGCTGTCACTCTGGTAGCCCGGATCTGACAGGGCGTCAGTCGAGCCCAGGGCGCCCTCGTTCAAGACATTCATAGAAGTCTTGGCCATGGCCGCGGCTTTGGCCTCCTCACTGCTGTAGATCCACAGGTTTCCATTTTCATCGGCGCCGATGAGGGCGCCAATGTCATAGTCACCTGCGAGCTCGTCGGAGAGGATGCGCCTAGCTATGACCTCGGCACGCAGTGCATCCTCCTCGCTGCTCTTGTAGCCCGTCATGTCGAGCTCCAAGTCGCCCGTCTCGGTGACCTTGTTAGGGATGTTGGAGGTGAAGAGTTTCTTGGACAGCTTGATGGCCCGGGCAAGTGCTTCACTGGGAGACACTGGCGGCGGGCTTGCCGAGCGCGTGGACCTGTTCCACGCCGTCGCGTCTTCTTTGCTTATCTGTAGCGGGCCCCTTTGCTGCGGCTGAGACTCGTCAAATGCTTTGGCAAAGCCGTCCTTGACCGAAGGCACCATCTCGTCGGTGCTGGCCCTGTGCATGTGAAAGCCCGACCAGTCGCCCGACTTGGGACGGCCGTACTCGGCTTCTGCGTGCATGTTGTCTGCGGCAGGGACCGACATGGACATGCGCCCCCTTCTTGTCGCAACGCTGGCTCCGTCGAGGTCCAGGGGTTCGGGTTCGTCGAAGGGGCGGTCGGAGGACAACTCGGCAGGCTTCTGGTCGGGGCTGGTGGCGGGGGAGGCAATGGGCGAGGTCTGCATCTCTGCGGGAATGTTGCGCGACGTCTCGAAGACGAAGAAGGCCTCGCCGCCCTCGCCCAGCTTCATGGAGTAGTCCTGCAGCTCGCCATTGACGCGGAACTCGACCTTCTTGTCCGAGGGCCTGAGGATCTGGTACTTGCCGAAGCGGACGTGGAAGGGGGAGCACGCGAGGGTGCCGTCTTCGTGCTCTACGACGATGGTGTCGATGGCGCCGCTGAGGGTTGCGGGATTGATCGAGTTCCAGCCCTTGGAGACGCTGCCGGTGATGGACCGGACGTAGTTCATGGTGTGCGTGGGCGCGTGGGAGGAGGAAGAGGGGGGTTTGCGGGAGAGAGCGTGTCTGGGGCCCTGTTGGGCTGGGTGCCGGGGACTGGGTGTCGGAGAAAGTACGTCAGATGGGTTTTATGGGTGGGATGATGCAAATGGTCCGAGGCGAGACTGGACTGGGTCTTTCACATGCCGACGGCGAGGGCGTGGCTTTTCCCCGAAGGCAGCGGACAGCAGGGCGAGCAGGCGGCAGACTGAAGAAGGGGCCCAGGGGAGCGGAGGGTGAAGAAGGTAAAAGAAGAGGGCGCCCAGCCCAGGTCGCGATCACCGTCGCCGGCCGGCGCCTCGCAGACGTCAGCTGCCGTCATGCGGCCGTCCGGTGCGAGTCGCGCTGAGACGACGTTTGGCCTGCACATGCGGCCATGGGGCGCGGGCATTGGAGCGCTGGAGCGCTGGGCGAAGCTGCTGATCCATGGTGTAGCGATAATCGCACGGCATAGTCATGATACGCTTGCATGGCGGTACATGTGTTGGGAGAAGGCGGCGGCGGCCACTGGCTCGGCCCAGCCTCGTGCAGACACAGGCGACAAACCACGCCCTTGGCATGTGCAGTCTCGATGCACGCCCCGCGACGATGGCCCTGGGGCTGCGCATAAAATAACCACACAACATGTAGCAGCACGAGCATTGCATGCGGGTGGCGGCCGGCGAGGCAGAGCCAAGACATGGGAGAATGCTTGTCGCGCCGGCGCCGCTCGGCCGCCCGCTCACGTCGCTCTCTTTACCATCACGACTTCAAAAAGTATCCCGCCCCAGCCAGAGAGACGGCACGGCCGCCATGTTGTCCGACCCTGCTGCCGCCTTGCACTGGCCTCCCGACGTCGCTCGCTACAACTTCGAGGCGGTCCTCTTCTCCTCGTCTGGATGGCTCAGGACCGCCTGCGTGGTCTTGGCCCTCTTCTGGTACGCATCCCATGTCTCGTGAGAATACGTACATACATGTACACCCCATGCACATGTAGACACACAATTATGAATATATATATTCACATATATATTGCCCCATATGCTCCCTTGGCACACGTCCATCTGTTGACCGCGCTCCAGGGTCGCCTTTCGCGCCTACCAGGTCCTCACGCAGCCCGTCGAGAAACTGGTCCACGTCCTGGGCCTCGAAGTCCCCGTCGCACCCCTCGCTTCTCTCGCCGGCATCAAGGCTGATGGCGTTCTCCTCCACTGGAAGCCCCCGGACCAGCGCGCCTCGGTCCTCAAGTATGTCATCCGCATCAATGGCATCGATATTGGCGACATCTCCCCCCACGAGTCCTCCATCACCATCGAAAACCTCCAGCCCGACCGCCACTACACTATCCGCATTGTCACTCTCAACTCGTCCAGCTTCCAGGCCCCCAGCGCCCCCATCCGCTTCCGCACCCTCCCCGCAGACTCGGACGACTACTACGCACCCCACCCGCAAAAGGACGCTGCTCCACCCTCCGACGACAATGACTACACCCCCACGCCTGTAATCCGCCCAAACAAGTCCCTCGCCGACGTCGTCACTTCGGTCGCCGCCCCTCCCATGGCCCGCGAACACAGCAACAGCACCTCGCGCTTGCGTCGCCCAGATGGTGGTAGAAGAAGCTCCCCTGCCTCGAACGACCAGCAGAGGGCGGCCCAAGAGGCAGAAGGCCCAGATTCGATTCGCCAGCTGACGGAGAAATTGGACGGCCTCCGGCGCGAGCTCGACGACATGGAGCGCCAGATCCAGGACGAGGACCAGGAATTCGTCACTCAGAAAGCAATCCTTGCCGACAAGCGAGACGAGAAAAAGGCCGCGCTCAAGGAAAAAGAGGACGCCAGCCGCGACTTGCGCAAGGAAGTGGCCAGTCTCGAGCGCCAGAACGCAGCCGCTCAGGCGAGGCGCGCCCACCAAGAAAAGCTATTTCGTCAGAAGGAGGCAGAGAGAAAGAAACTCAAGGACGATGTCGCAAAGTGGACCCGTGAGATAGTCGAGTTTCGCGAAACGGCCGAAAAGATCAAGCAGGAACAGGCCGAGTACCAAGCTGCCGCCGAAAAGCGCATCCAGGAACTCAAGGACAAACACGCGGAGGAAACGCAAGCCAACAAGCTCCTCGAGGATGCCATTCGCGAAAAGGGAACCCACATCAAGGCCCTTGAAGAGGAGAGGAAGAAGCTTGAGGCTGGCCAGGAGGGCGCAGAAGCCTCAGACGGCCCCGACAATGCTGAAAAGGAAGAAGACAACCGATGGAAAATGACCCTTGGCCTGCTCCAGCAGCAATACGCCCAAGCCTGGAACCTTTTCGGAGAAGCGGAAAGAGCCCATCAAGATGCAGCCAGCAGACTGGCGTACATGCAACAACGTCGCCTAAGTCAACCCCAGCTCTTCTCAGGACCACCGGTTCCGGATATGGGCCCAGGCCCTGTGCCGGTCAGGAGGAACAGTCAGCGTGCCCGCCCACTCAGCATGCGCGAAGGCCTTCTTTCTGCTGCCACGGGAGGCTTTGTCCACACCACCTCAGCGCCCTTCAATAGCATACCCACGACCGCTTCCCCATCGTTTGCCAATGCGACCCCCTATTTCAACCCGGTAAACGGCATGGCCATTCCCCCACGTACATACAACACCTCCTTCTCCCAGAGCGACCTGGATGCTCTGACTGCCGGGGCGCCAATGAGCCCGACAGCTGGTGCTTTACTCCCTGCTGGTTTGTTTGGAGACGACTTGGGTTTGACGGAAGACGAAGACGACGATCCAGGTCCACCCCAGGCGCCGCCTTCTCTCAACCCGTCACCACATATGAGAAATGTCTTACCCGGTCTCGGAGCCCCAGGCACAATGCTGCCTACACAAAACTCGAGCTTGCCGGCCTCGCCACGGAGCCAATCGCCTCCTGCTTTCACCAGTCCACGGGCTAGCGCTGGCGACCTGCCAACGCAGCCCAACAACGAGGCCAACATAGACAATAGCGATCGGCGTTCCATCCACTCAACCTCGAGCTCTTTCCAGATTAATCCTCAAACCAGTCGGTTTGGTGGGCTCTTTGGGCTCAACCGTGCACGAGGCAAGACCTTCTCGGACGACGGCCCGGCCTTGGGATCCCTCAAGCCGTCGCAAAGCCAATCCCTTCCGCGTCAAGAGCACGGCATAGATGGACTCGGTCTGCCACGCCGTCGCGGTAGTCTCTCCGAGGGCTCCTGGTACGACGCATTCATACGCACCAAGACGCAGCCTGTAGAGTCTTCGAGCAGTCCCAAGCATGTAGCGACTCGCAAGCGGCCCTTCAATATGTTTGGAAGTGCCAAAGGCGACGATCCCTGGCTGCGTTCCATGCTGGGTATGCACCAGAGGCCAGAGTCGCCTCGTCAGGGCTCTACTAATTCTGGCGACGGCACAGCGCTCCCGCGGCCTTCAACGGAAAGCCAGACGCGCTTTGGTTGGAATGTGGATGCATTTGGCGCCAGGTCCAGCCCTCTTGGAGTGGATTGGAGCGTCAACAATACAAATTCCGCTTCGTGGTCACGGCTGGGATCTCGCCGACCCTCGATGCAGCATTCATCCAATGCCAACCTGATTGGCGACGATATGATGCACGACGATGTACTCGACTTTCCATCGAACATGCAATCCCCTACCCAGGCACCCATTGGTACCCGGCCGCAGTCGTCTGCCTCCCACATGCCTGCTCAGCCATCGACTTCGTCCCTTCCGCCTATTCCGCCAACTCCGCCCAAGCAACTCAACCCAGCAGCAGCAAGTTTCACCATGTTTCAGCTAGGCAAGAAGACGGAGGAAGACAAAGCCGAAAAGGCCAAACGAGCTGCTGAAAAGGCGGCTGAAAAGGAGGCCAAGAAAGCCGAAAAGGCTGAAAAGAAGGAAGAGAAGGAGAAAAGGGCCAAGGCAGATAAGGCTGAAAAGGCTTCACGCAAAGACAAGCACACGCCGTCGGAAGCTGGTGATTCACGGGAAGCCACCTCCCCTCACTTGGACTCTCGCATGTCCCGCGATGCACCCTCCATCTCCACCGCTGACATGTCAGAGACATCTCCACGGGAATCACTTGAGCGCAGCATTTCCTACTCTGCGTCGGATGCTGCAGGCTCAATTGGCAAAGAGTCGTTCATGCAGAAGCTAACGCGCAAAGGCAGCACCAACCAATTTCTCACTTTCGGAAAGAAGAGCGGCCTCTTTTCCAAGGGCAAGGCTGGCGATGTTCCTGGAACTCCAGATGAAGTGGAGGAGGAAGGCTCTGGCGGCTTCTTTGGCATGGGCAAAAATGCAGACAGCTTGGGCAACAGCCCCAGTATTGGCACTTCAAAGGATAAGGCGAGCGTCTGGGGTTCGATCAAGCGCATCGGTAAGAAGGACAAGACACCCAGCTTGCACGAGAGCATTGCTAGTGAGGCAACTGGCGACGAGGAGGACGTGCCTGATGAGAGCCAAAAGGCATAGCACGTAGCAATTTATTTGAAGTAAAAGCTTGAATGTATTTGTGTTTACTATTGTTCAAAGGTTGGTTGTGTATTGTTTTGTGATTCGGTCGTCCACAACAGCTGTGACGTTCTTCCCCGGATTCTGGACGCTGCATGCCAAGCGCCCGCCCGACTTCCGCAGCCTCACATCTACTCTCCAGGAACACAACTACCCACCCAACGCGCAACCTCTTCCCACACCACCAGCAACATGGCCTCGCCTGCTGCAGAAAATGCGCCAAATGGAATCTCTACACCACCCGCGACCGCAAACGCACCAACACTCAGTCCGCCCACACAGCCACAGCCCGCATCGCAGCCGTCGCAAGCATCTAATGGCGCGCCTACGAACCCCACGACGAGCATGAACGCCGCCTTCCCATCTACTTCGCTCCAAGACAATGGCACCACCAAGCGGCCCCGCGACGCGCGCCTCATCCACCTCATCCTCGCCAACATGGGCGTGCACGCCTACACGGAGCGCGTGCCCCTACAACTCCTCGACTTTGCCTACCGGTACACGTCGTCGATCCTGACCGACGCGCTCTCATACGAGCCGCCACTGCCCACCACCTCGGCCTCCAAGAAACGCAGCGGCGCAAACGCAGAGTCCGGCGAAGACGGCATCTCGCTGAATGCGCTGCGCACTGCTGTCGGGGCGCGCGCCGCCAGTACCTTCCAAGGCACGCTCGGCAAAGAGTTCATGAGCGAGGTGGCGCTTGAGCGGAATCGCATTGCGCTGCCGCGCGTCGACCGCGAGTTTGGGATTCGGCTTCCGCCTGAGCGCTACTGCTTTACGGGTGTCGGGTGGGGTGTTAAGGGTGCGTGGGAGGAGGAGCTGGAGGATACGAATGAAGATGTGGACATGGATGAGGAGGTTGGCGCGAGCGGATCGGGCTTTGGTGGGCCGGTGGGCGGCGTCAATGGCGAAGCGGGAGATACGGCTATGGGGGGAATGGAGGATGAGGAGCAGGATGATGATGAGTTTGAGGAGGCTATGGGGATTAATCGGGAGAGTAATGGATGATTTCCTTGAAGAGAAGAGAGTGGATATCGTGTACCCAGCAAACGGGACTGGGGGAACTATAA